>OU026155.1:44337658-44375158 GCA_907269105.1 Volucella inanis | reverse complement strand
TAGTTACTTCATCGACAGTGTTACGAAAGAAACAATGTATTGAATTTAGCTGGATAAGCGCAGGGCTGAAAAATCTACTTAAAAATATAGAAAAACAACAGACGAAACGATGATTATAAAAACGAATTTAAAATAAAATTTTAATTTTTTTAGCTAGTTATCATAAAAATAAATTTTCAAGAAACCTGGAATCTGGTAAAATCAATCTTAGGAAGGAATTCAACCAATCTTATCGACCAACCAATCTTATCCAAATGACCTTAACCTGACTGACTTGGCTAATAAATTTGCAAAAGCACTTTCATCCGACATTTTGAAAACAATACACGAGTGCGAAGAAAAAACGTACTGGCATATCCAATCAACTAACAGCATATGGTATTATGCTCAATCTACTAGGAGGTGGCTGTGGTGTAGTGGTTATGCATAGACTCCTCAAGCAGAGGGTCACGGGTTCGAAACCTGTGCGAGGCAATTCTCTGATAAAGTCTTTTCATGGAATTTGTATGTAGTTACATGTAAACCCGTCGGCCTCAACTCTGAGATGAAGGCATAACACTGAATTTGGAGTGGTTGCTGGCTGGGCTAAATGTAACGAACTAGCACGTACTAAGGCCCACTGGTTGAGGATGCACTGGCTCCAGTTTGACAACCACCTCTGCGAAAAATATCGAAACCTAATACACCTGCGTTTCAAACTACTACACCACTTGCCCGCGCAATGGTGAAAAGCCAGCAAAAGGGTATTAATATCACTTTGGTGCGCGCACGGAATTATAAAAAAAGAATATGGAAGAAGCATTCGAAGCTCATTGAAAAAAGACAAGCTAGCGGGAAAAGATGAAATAAGACCCAGAGATCTGGATCATTCAAGAACATGAGTATTGAACGGGCGTCTGTTCCAAAACTTCTAAAAACATCTATTGTATGACTAATACATAAAAACGAAAAGTAGAATGACATACTAAATTACAGGACGAAATCTATTCTTTCAGTAGTTAACAAAGTCTTTGAAGAACTGATAATAATAACTATCCAACTATCTACATATGTAGTCTTACAAAATAACCGGTTTCGATTTCGAAAAACCAAGTGCATATATCGCTGTTTGAAAAAAATCGATGACTCTTGGACAACTCAAGTGATGATTCATTCAACCTGATACTGGATACTCACTTTGCAGGTAGCTTCCTACTCGCGGCTAGTAGCAGCCCAAACACGACTATTGTAACCGTGACCAAAATTCATGTTTGGATTAGGCGCTACATAGCTTCAAACCATACAATTTTGCTGGTCTGGGTGGTATAATACCTGCGGGTCCTCAGATATTATCCTGCCTACACTAGAGAATATCATGAGGAGCTATGGAAAACTGATCCACATTCCACTGTTATTAAGTGAAGTTATTATAGTTTTCATTCCCAAAGCCGAAAAATATTCTCATATTTTCCCAAAAGACCCAAGACTTATAAGTCTATCCTCTTTTTTTCTGAAAACTCTAGAACGACTAATTGATATTAAAATACGAGCTAAAATCGATCCAAGTCATTGGTCAACGACTCAACATGCCTACTGTGAAAGAAAGTCGGTGGAAACGGATCTGTATTCATTGACTAGCCATATCAAACAATCCGTAATATAGTACGGCAACTCTCACAAACATGGTAATTGTTTCCTACTGTGCATAGGTAGGAAACAAGGAATAGGGAAAGAGCAGTACAAGTTAAGTCGTGTAAGCGTGCGGACGTAGCTAAGATCCGAAATGAATAAAAGAACGAAGCGAAATAAAACCGAAACGTGTTTAATTTCCAAAAGTGTGAAAACAACCATTTAATTGCAATGAGCGACCATCCTCACAAATTCAGAAGTGGGATAAAGAAAATAAAGAAGAGATCAAACAAGTTTGTGCATGGAAAAGAGAAAAGAACACATATCAGAAAATGAGTGATTCAAAATGAGTGATTCAAAATGAGTGATGCACAAAAAAACAACCAGCAACAAGAACGAACTTGTGCTGCGGCGATTAGCGATACCATAAACCGAAAAGGGTAGTTTGCCAACCAAATTACAGCAAACGGAGGATAACGCAATAACCAGTGAAGATGATTACGTGGACAGCGTTACAGCAGAGGATGAAACGGTTAGTGTAACGAACGCGGAAAAGGACAGCAATCTTGGCTGTCAGATGACATCGAGAAGCAAACGAACGAAACAAAGGAGAGAAAAAATTATATGACAACGGAAAAAATGATTGGTGAAAGGAAACAGGCGAGCGGAACGAAAGACAGTAAAAATGAAACGACAACGAAGAAAATGGGTGATGACGGGGAGCAGACGAAAAAACAGCTGAGTCTTATGAAAAAGGAGATCGAATTTTTGGCGAAAGAATCTCAACTACTTGAGAGGGAAAATGATGTGCCAAGAAGGGAAGATGAAATGTTGAAGCGAGAGTATGGAACGCTGATGAAAGGTAATCAAAGGGAAAGATCAAACGAGCAAGAGAGCTTTACCAACATGACGGATCTGGTGGCTGACTTTTCGAATAACGGTGAATGTCTTACCCATTGGAGAACCCAGCTGAGAAACATAAGAGTAACCTTTAATCTGGATGAAAATAATATGCGCATCCTCATATCATCGAAATTGAAGGGCAAAGCTTTAAAATGGCTGCACTCAAGGTCAGATATTATGACGTTGCAACTGGAGGAGTTGGTGAACGACCTGGGGAATATATTTGATGACCGAACCAGCCGATTAACATTAAAGAGATCTTTTGAGGGTAGGAAGTGGCTGTCATCTGAATCCTTCCAGGAATACTACCACGAGAAACTGATCCTAGCGAACGAATTCATGGTAGAAAAGAGTGAACTTCTCGAATATTTGATAGAGTTAATTCCCAACGCGCATTTGCGGTCACAGGCCAAAATGCAGTGTTTCAAAGACAAACATCATTTACTGGATGCATTCAACAAGATAACGTTGGCTAAATATGTGCAAAGGTCAACAACAACACCATCAACATCTCAGCGGGTTGTAGCAGAAGAGTCATCGAGAATAATCCGATGCTTCAACTGTAATTCAATAGGACACATGGCAGGGGAATGTCGCAAACCCAAGCGGGAACCTAGAGCATGTAATGTGTGCGGCGGAATGGGACACTATGCAGCGGTATACGAACAATGAAAGCCAGCTCGACAGGTACATTATGTACATCAGGACCCAGATGATGAATATGTAAGAAATTTAGAATTAATGTTTTTTGATAAGCGATATAGAGTGATCCATCGTAAGGTTTAATTTTTAATGTAAAACAAAATACATAAATTTTAAAACAAACTTAAAATTTGTATTATCAATTACAAGAACAATTCATGTCATTTATTTCTTAAAAATTATATTATGTAAAAATTAGCCACGACTACGTCTGAGGTGGTCCATTCGGAAGGTCCAATCTTGGGCAACTCGTTCAAGCATAGTGACTGGTATCTCGCGGATAACAGGAGTAATGTTGACTTCCAAAGCGTCAATCGTAGCTGGCTTATTTCTGAAGACTTGAGACTTAACACATCCCCAGAGAAAATAGTCCAAAGGTGTGATATCGCACGATCTAGGCAGCGAACGAAGCAAAACGTGAAATTAAGTGCTCACCAAAATGATTTCTCAATAGGTCTACTGTTTCACGCGCTCACCGAAACCATGTGCCTGAATTACAGAAAGCACATAGTCCCTTAACATGGCGCGATAACGGTTACCATTGACGGTAACATTCTGATTTGCCTCATTTTTGAAGAAATATGGACCAATGATTCCACCAGCCCATAAACCACACCATACCGTTGTTTTTAATAGATGCAATGGTAGCCCTTGCTACTCTTCAGGTTGCTCATTAGCCCAAACACGGCAATTTTTTTATTAACGTATCCATTGAGTCAGAAATGGGCTTTATCACTGAACAAAATTTTACAATAAAACACCAGATTTTCATTGAGTTTTTCCAGAGCCCATTCACTGAAAATGAGACAAATTCAAGTCGCTTAACTGCAATTCCTGCACAAAATGAATTCTGTACGCTTTTAGGCCGAGATCCTCACGTAAAATACGTCAAGTTGTCGAATATGAGAAGCCACCCTGCTGAGAGCGACGACGAATCGATTCGTCAAGGTCTTCGCGTACACTCTTAGATACAGCTGATATAATATCTTCACTACGTACTGGATATTATCTAACCGGTCGAGTATCATCTACTAATGTAAGCTGGGACTCAAATTTGTGAATAATATTAACAATAGTAGTTTCAGTAGGTCCGCAAGTTCCTCGAATCGCACGAAAAACATTTCTCACAGAACGCTGATTTTCGAAATACAGATGAACAATTTGAAGACGCTGTTGTGGTGTGAGCTTTTCCAAGATGATTTGTCAAATGATACTGAACAAAAATGACAAAGCTGTTTGATAGGAATCACTCGTGATCTCTTAAAAAAAGCCTATTGAAAATAAACCTCACGATATATCAATCTATATATACATAATTCAAGTAGGAGCTCTTATTAACCCCGGCAGCCCCATAAGCTTTGTAAGCAGAAAATTTACACCACCAGCGTAAATTTTGAATAATTGCAATTTGAAAAAATTTGTAATAAATAATAAAAGCTCATTGACTATAATTAGCAAAGCAGAAGTAGCTGTTGTTTTTTCTGATAGGAAGATAAAATTGGGTTTGCTGGTAGTGCCTGATAATACAATGGAACAACCAGTGATTTTAGGTAAAGATTTTCTTACGTAAATTAGCTAATGTTAGATTAGAAGTCGTAACTGAAGCATCTGATGAAATTACTGATAGAAATAGTTTGTATATGATTGTTTAAATTGAAATGGTAAGTGAAGATGATTATAAAAACTAATAATAATATAGATTCTATCTCTAAAAGAAATTAAGGGATATTTTAAATTGACGTTATCTGTACAGCAAACGTCCCGATTTGCCAGAAGTTAATTACAAAATGAAGTTCAACGTTAAAGACCAAAATCCACTCCACTACCCTCTCTCTTCTCCCTCCCATCCCCCACAGAGTTTCGTATTACGAGAAGGAATGGGTACAACTGATATTAGATGACCTTTTAGAACAGCGAATAATAAGGCCAAGTCGATCAGAGTATTCATCACCCATAGTATCAGTGAAGAAAAAGTCCGGTGAGCTTCGATTATGTGTCGATTATAGAGTTTTGATTAAGGTAACAATAAAAGATACTTATCCGATTCCTATGATGGAGTATCTTCTTGACAGGTTGGCCAACAAAAAGATATTTACTTTACTAGATTTGAAAAGCGCATTCCATCATATTTACATGGATGAAGAATCAGTGAAATATACTTCCTTCATAACACTTTTTCACATCCAAAATGATGTGAAGTTTCAATTCGGAGAAAAGAAGAGCCGAAGTTTCGAGATGTTCAAAAAAAAACTAAGAGAAGCTCCATATACAGTCCTAATGATGAGACGGAGCTGCATTGTAATGCTAGTTCTCTAGGTTACGGAGTCATACTTCTGCAAAAGAAAGATGATGGGAAGTTACACCCTTTATTTTATATTTCTGAACGACTGATCAGGAGTCGAAATATCATAGTTTCGAGCTCGAAACGTTCACTATCATCATTGCACTTAAAAGATTTAGGATATATTTATATAGGTTCAAATTCAAAATAGCTACTGACTGTAATTCTCTAACACTGACATTGGATAAAAAGGAAGTTATATAGGCGTTCTCTAGAGCTTTAAAATAATGATTACACTCTTGAGCACCGTAGTGGGACGAAGATGCAGCACGTGGACGCTCTTAGTCGAATCTCTAACATCTTGGTTTTAGAAGAGAATATTTTGAAGTAAAATCTCTCGATCCACCAATACAAAGATGAAACGATAGATTTAATAACACATTAATTGGAAGAGGGGGAAAGCAAGTTTTATGAAGTGAGGAACGGATTAGTACATAGGAAAGTTAAGCAGACGATTTTGTTTTTCATACCAAAAGATATCGAAGTGATTGTGATGAGAATGTAACACGATGATATGGGGCATATGGGATGTGAGAAAGTTGTAGACGCAATGATGAAAACTTACTAGTTCCCTAAAATGAGAGCAAAAGTGAAATATCACATTTCAAACTACCTTAAGTGTATCGCTTTCTCATCGAAAGCTAAGAAGCGCGAAGGCCTTTTGCACAATATTCCTAAGGGAAACTTACCATTTGATACTATACATATAGAACATTTTGGTCCGGTATCAATGAGAAATTCAAAGAAACAATATGTCCTGCTGGTAGTAGATGCTTTCACTAAGTATGTTAGGTTGTATGCTATATGAACGACTAGCATAAGTGAGGTATTAGGTAATATGCGACCTTATTTCACTTCCTATAGTCGCTCCAGAATACTAATGTCAGACCGAGGAATTGCCTTTACTTCAAAAGATTTTGCGAAGTTTCTTGCGAAATTGCGACCGGATCACCTCAAGCTAACGGGCAAGTCGAGAGAGTTAATAGGAGTCTGCCGCAAATGATAGCAAAACTGGCAAGTGCAGGGACTAGTTCCTCACTAGATGGTGTGTTACCAAATATCAAGTTCGCTTTAAATAATACGATATATCGAAGCATTGGTATGACTCCGAGTGAATTACTTTTCGGGTTTGCACAGAGGGGAGTGGTTATCGACTTTTTGAATTAAAGTTTAGGCTATTACATGGTACAGGAGAATCAAATAGACTTAAGAAAAATCAGAATGAGGGCAGAACATAGGATATTCAAATGTCAGGAGAACAACAAATTAATGGGTTGAAAAGAAATACAAAAAGGGCTATTACGTTATGATCAAGAATTATGTAAGTGGACAAGGTGTTTGTAAAAAGATCGTTTCAGAGCATAAGGGCCCATACAGAGTATGTCTTAAAGAATGATGGCAAATATTAAAACATGGGCGGGATGTGTATCAAGTAATATACATCAAATCGGGACGATTGCTTGTCAGGACGGTCCAATTGTGGCAACTCTCACAAATAATTGTAGTAGAAAAAAAAAGAGGCTATCATTGCAAAGGCAGGAAACAAGGAATAGGGAAAGAGCAGTACAAGTTAAGTCGTGTAAGTTGCGGACGTAGTTAAGATCCAAAATAAATAAAAGAACAAAGCATTTCCAAAAATGTGAAAACAAACATTTTATCGCATAAATCGAACATCCTTACAATAGGGCGTACACAATGGTCGCTTTCCATAGAAAGAAACATAGAAGGTGCTTTTAAAAACGTCAGCACATCCGCAATTACGACTGCGCTGTCAACTCTGCATGTAGACGACTCACTTGTAGAATTGATGAGTTGATCAGGATAACTAACTCCAAACTTGGTGAAACTTCGGCTATTAGCAGCTATTACCTCTGCAGAGGTATGCTGCAAGGTGGTGCTATTTCTCCTCCTCTCTAGAACTTAGTGGTTAATGATAAGCGAGTAGCACGGTAATTGCATATACGGATGACGTTGCTATAGCCGTCTCAGGTAAGCATCTTAATACCATTAAAGAACTCCTTCAGATAAATCTTAACAGATTAACCCATTGAGCAGATCGCTGTGGGTTGGGATTAAGACGCCATAAAACTGGTTTTGTCTTCTTTTCCAGGAAATATCGTATAAATTTGCAATCATAGACACTTTCTCAATAAACGATACCAGTTTAGTCTTTTTTGATAAAGCAAAATATCTGGGTCTCCTTTTAGACAATTTTGACAGAAAACTAAACTAGAAGCCTAACATTCAAAAGAGTCATGAAAATTACAGTAGCCTTCATCCTCGCATAACTCAGTGGCTGTACATTTCAATCATAAGACCGATACGGGTTTTCAAAAAACAAAATAGAATACTCTAAAGTAGCTTCTGTGTCCGTGCCAATACCTAATAGTCAAGAATTTCCAGTGCCCACAACAAGAGCACAAGAACAATTTGCAAAGTCAAGTGATGAGGATAATTGTGAAGAAAATTGTGCGCTGAAGAAGCTTTTTGTGTGTGTGGGATAGTCGAGCTACAGAGAAACATTACTTGGTTAAAGATTGGCCGATTATATCAAAATATGTTGCTGGACAATTAAATGTCAAATATTCACCTCTAATTGAGCCACAAAAAAACCATTTACACATAAAGATGGGTCTAATGAAGAATTTTGTAAAAGCTATGAACAAAACTGGTGAGGCTTTTTACATTTAAAATCTGTATTCCCTAAATTGAGTGATACTAAACTTAAAAAAGGTATATTTGTTGGACCACAAATACAAAAACTTATGAACGATGTCAAATTTGACCTTAAACTTAATACCAAGGAACCAGCAGCCTGGACATCATTGAAAGCTGTAATAAATGGGTTTTTAAGAAATTATCTAGCCGACAATTCTAAAATGTTAGTCACAAAATTGTTTAAAAAATTATAACGATTTAGGGTGCAGAATGTCATTGAAAATACATTCTTGCATTCATACTTTGATTTTTTTCAAAAAAACCTTGGGGAACTAGGAGAACGTTTTCACGTTTTCATAAACAAGATTAAAGAACGTAATC
The DNA here is from genome assembly GCA_907269105.1 of Volucella inanis. NCBI lineage: Eukaryota > Metazoa > Arthropoda > Insecta > Diptera > Syrphidae > Volucella > Volucella inanis. Next base: position 44,366,565 of record OU026155.1, on the reverse strand, counting down.
GAGGTCGGTGGGATGCAGCCCTTAACATGGCTGTTGTTCTTTGTTGCGAAAAGATTCAATTCGCCACAAACGTTAAAACTGAATCAAAGCATACATGTTTAAGTAAGAATGACAAATATTTATGTTTTAGAATGAATTAAAAAATTTTGAATTTTTAGGTTTCAATTTGTATGTATATATTTTGATATTAATTCTCGTATCCATAACACGGAAACACTACATTACAAGAAATTCATTGCTATATCCTTAAATTCCTTATTAATAAAGGAATACCTTATTTACTAATGTTACACAAAAAAATTTTAAACTTGTCAAGTAGTGTTTTTATTGAGCAAATAATGCTCATATTTTAAGACAAAAGCCTAAATAACATTTAACAAAATATTCACGATCAAGCATTGTTTTATGCTCGCCATACGTGAGCAAATTATTAAAAAATTATTATCGAAGTTCCGGCTCAGTTGTAAATAACCAATGTGAATTTCGTCGTGAGGATGGTCGTCATCATGGCATCAGTGTGCAGGCAATTTGTCACACCGTAGAAAGTTTGAGCGTGAGTACACTCTGTTGGATCCTAAGCCACAACCAAACCAGACATGATTGGTGCTTAATGCAGTAAACATATCTGCCATAGCGGCCAGTATCGAGGAATACCCAGAAATGTCGATTCAGCGCCGATTCACTGATTTACTATAGGCATCACCAGAAATACAACCCGGTTAACACAATCCATATAGGATTGTGCTGAGAGATGTGTTGAAGGACTGGGTAATCTCACTGCGAGCGTTTATCAATTGGCAGCCGCGATCATGCGTTTTGACACTACTCGATTATTTTCTCTTTGGACTAAGTCAAGAGAGTCCACGCTAACAAGCCAAGCACTTTGGACGAGCTTTAGGCCAACATTCGACTTGCTATTGCCGGAATAACGCCGCACATATTGCACCGAGTCATAAAAAATTGGACCGACAATGAGGAGATACATTTTATAACCACATACATATAAGGATGTAGACATAAACTTTTAGTAGACACAATATAAATTAGCACAGTATCCTAGAATTAAGTTACAAAACCCAATATCTATGTCAACTGCAGGCACATAGACGCATGTAATAGAAGAAATTATATTCCCTCCACCTGAAGCATTCAATGAATCCAACTGTACAATGACTAGGAAGCTCTTGAACATTACTAATCTGAAATTTGACGGAGTTTTAGGAACCAATATCCCAAAACCGATCGAAGATCAAATAGATCTTAAGTCCGCGTTTATAAATATAAACAATAACAAAATACCCTTTTTTTTCTTTTTTTTATATATATACAATATATATGTATATCACTACCCTAAAGTTCATGAGGAAGAAATCGATTAAGACCTTACGACAAATCATTACTCACAACAGGAAGAAGCGAATAATCGATTTCCCATATGAGATAGTTAACATATTTAGGCAACAGATATAATTCAAGGCCGGTAATGGACTAAGAAAATAATACACAGAAAATAAAAGAATACGAATATATATAGGAATAAACGAAATAAACAAAAACGATTTAATACCTCTTAATAAGGTAGATAACAAAAAGACGGGTATATATACAGTTGCATCCTTGTTATAACTGATAGAATTTTTCGGAAAAAGAACTAAATTCTATAAATGTGAATATCTGTTAATAAAATAAGTTTAAGATCTATATAAAAAATAAACTAAGTAATAGATAAGAATCTAAGAGAGTTAATAATTAAGGTTACTAACAGTTTCAATACATTTAAACAATTGAAATATGGTAGAAGACCCGTAAGGGAAAAAAAATATTTAACAGAAACACCTACAGATATTAATAAAATTCTACATATACCAACTTGATCAAAAAACAAACGGAATAACCACCGTGTGGCGCTCCAATTGTTCCGATTTGCGTTCTATTTTTGAACATCTGTTGCTGACATTCTTTCTAAATCTTAGCGTCATAGCTTGACATTTGCAAAAGTTACGTAGCCAAGAGTACATCTTACTTTGTGTTTTTAGAAATGGATTTAAATTTGCAAAACAACGACCTTGTATTAAATTTTGCGTAAAAAACGGATTTAATGGTGCACGAACGTTGAAAATGTTGGAAAAGTGTTTCGGCAACGATTCTCTAAAGAAAACGGTCGTTTAGCAGTGGCACGAGTGGTTCAAAAGTGGGCGTAAGTCAATCGAAGATGAAAGGCGCAGTGGCAGATCATCAACATCGAAAACCGACGAAAACATTGAAATGTTAGAAATGTTAGACAATAACCGCAAATTAACCATCAGAGGGAAAGCGGAGGACTTGAACATTACCTATGGATCCATTCAAGATTTGTTTGTTAATAATTTGGGTTTCCGTCGTGTAGCAGCAAAGTTGGTGCCAAAAAACCTCAATTTCATGCAAAAAAGAGACCGTGTTGACGTCGCAAAAGAGATGATTTGCGAGGCTGAATCCGATCCCAAATTCATCATTACTGGAGATGAGACTTGGGTTTATGAGTACGAAATGCAATCCAGACATTTGTCAAGTGAATGGCGTTCACCAAATGAGCCGAGACCAAAAAAACACGTCGTTTTTAGTAAAAAAGAAGGCAATGCCCACGGTTTTCATGGATTACAACGGTGTAGTGTAGTGACCAGAATTGTGAGCAAAAAACTCGTGGATTTTTCACCATGATAATGCACCACAGTGCCATCATTATTCGTAATTTGTTGACGAAAATGCAATAAATACCATCCAACAGCAACCAAATTCACTTGATTCGGCTCCCTGTGACTTCATTCTGTTCAATCGAGTTAAAAACTCACTGCGGGGAACGCGTTTCAGCAGCGGAGAGGAAGTAATGGAAAATCGCAGGAACCACTGATGTACATTCTGAGAAGTGAATATAAAAAATGTTTCGAGGATCAAGCGCTGGCAGAAGTATGTTGCAGTCGACAATTTAGACTTAGATGAATAAACTTGTATTTCTAATTTTCTGAATAAAACTTTTTGATCAAGGTGGTAGAAGTCTATTGTATAGCTAAAACAAAATTTCTCACATTAATAGATAATTTTAATAAGCAAACTACTTGTACAGCCACTTATGTTACTAATGTTTTCCATGAAACCGAGGGTGAAACTATTGTAATTTACACTTAATAGCCGTAAATAGAAAAAAAAGAGATGGGTAATGAATTTAACTTTCCTAGGATAATAAATTTATTAGAAGATTTAGAAATAAAAAAGTTAATCTCACAATCCACGAATCGCGAACTGTACAGTCATCATCGTCAGTCATAAAAATGTTTACGATGCCTTAGAAATAATGCAAAAAGAATTTAGGAAGGCAAGAGCCTGGTATCATTACCATGGTTAAGTCACTAATGCTAAAACACTCAAAGTCAATGCACATACAACCTACACACAACTCGTACATTACAGTACTTAGAATTTATTATTTTTCAGGATTTGTCCTACTTAAACAGAAGTGGAGGTCACGAGTTCATAAGAGACGAGGATAACTGTTCGCAGTATATTGAGAATGTATAAATAATATAAATACATTGGGATAATGGTGGACTACAACCTAAAATAACATAGAGCTTCTATACAGAAGAACTTAACAGGAAGCTGCAGTAAACTTCATATGCTATCGCCCATTTGAGGAATTTATGTACACCATCTGTACTTCGGCAGTGCTATTTCGCCTCGGTAGAAAGTGATCTTAAATACGGAAAACTGGTATTTGGAGGAGCGACACATGGGACACAACTATAAAAAGTACCAGGTAACCGGAACCGACCGACATGCGAACGCTGGAAATATTTAGCTTCAATAACAACAATACTTACTTCATTCCAACTCAACTGACACTCAAAACAACAACATTATACAATTCCGAAGTTCTGGGACGAGTATAGAAGGAGAATACATAAGGTTATTTTACCAACTTCGCTTAGTAAAGAACTAAATGAACTTCAAAATTTATCAAAAGTCCAGGTCCGAAAAAACATGAAATAATTTTATTTCAACTTAAATTAAAACAGAAAACTCTCACTTAAATTTCTATTTCAATATATGGTTAACTTTCTTTTGTGGTTTATGTTAAATTTGTTTACTAAAATGCCTTCAACTTTTTCTCATTTTGATATCAGAGACCTAATAATTTTGTATTTGCGTTTTTTTTTTTGTAAATACTCTTCCGCAAACATGCCTGTCGGCGCCAAAATTTGAATGTCCAAAATAATAAAGATGGCCAACTGTCCCACTCATTTGTTAACCTTCCCCAAAATCACCACACCCGAAAACAACCTTTCTTTTAAATGAACTTACGATCCGATTGTGTTACTTCAAAGTGTACAGAGCATGACAGGAGTTCTCGTTGAACAATTAACATTTAACATTGAATGACAAAGGGGATAGTTAATTACTTTATAGACAGTGACAATTTCGGGAAAATGAACAAACGGACAAAGTTCTAAGAATTCAAATTCAACAAATTCAAAGTGTTCGGCTACGGTTCCGCGATCGCGCACGGTTTATAAATGGCATCAAGCATACATCTATATATAATGAAATAGGAACAGCTAAAATATACTGGTGAATCTGTATCGTTCCTTAAGTTTATTAAACCACGCTATCATTACTTTGAAATTGTTTCGATTCGATCGTCATTCGTTAAGATCGAACATTCAAAATTATATGCGCCACAAATATTGTTTGAAGGAACATCTACTACAACTTTCTCGTTATTCGTCATATTTATACAATTGTCCGTATCATTTCCTATATTCGTGGAAACCGCAAAAAGAAATTTATTACGTTAATTGCAACTACGATTCTTTCACATTTTCACCATATAAAACACTAATAAGTTACATTAAATGCACTGATTATTTTAATAATTTTATAATTGGTAGTTGCAAATAAATTCGCTTATACTCGTATTAAGAAAAACATAGTAGTATTATTCAAAGTATTGTCCATCTGAAGCTATGACTTTTGGCCATCTTTCTGGCAATTTGTGGATCCCATCCCAAAAGAACTGCGCCGGCTTGGCAGCCAAGAATGAATAAAGCCAATTTTTGATATTCTGCTCTGATGTGAACCGTATTTCAGTGAGGGCGTTCTGCATCGACCGAAACAAATGGTAGTCAGAAGGGGCAAGGTCTGGGCTGCTCTCTTCAAACGGATTAATTGTGCTCGGTAGCGTTGTCCATTGATGCTTTCACCCGGTTTTAGCAACTCATAATACAGCACACCCATCTGATCCCACCAAATACAGAGCATTACCTTCGCGCCATGGATATTCGGCTTTGCCGTTGATTTGGCTAGTTGGCCGGGTTTCACATATGATTTTTTGCGCTTAGGGTTGTCGTAATGGATCCATTTTTCATCACCAGTAACAATCCGATGCAAAAATGACTTCCTTTTGTGGCGTTCCAGCAGCATTTAGGACATGCAAAACCGCCTTTCGACGTCTCTCGGCTTGAGTTCATGTGGAATCCAATTTCCTTCCTTTTGAATATATCCAGCTGCTTTTAAACGTCTTGAAATGGCTGCTTGAGTGACACCCAAAGATTCTGCGAGCTCTTCTTGTGTTTGGCAACAATCTTCATAGAGTACTGCTTCCAGTTCTTCATCTTCAAACTTTTTTGGCTGCCCAGGACGTTCATCGTCTTCCAAGCCAAATTCACCACTTTTATATTGTGCAAATCACTTTTGGCACGTTCGCTCAGCTAGCGCATGTTCACCATAAACTTCCACCAAAATACGATAACTTTCAACAGCAGTTTTCTTCATATTAAAGTAATGAATATCAGGCTTTATGCCTGTTCGACATATTTGAGTGAAAAAAAATTATTGTTGTTTACGCTTCAAATGAATGACATATACTGAAATGACGTACAATGATAGTAGCTTTCCATTGCATGTTCCAATGGAATAATACAAGTTACGCCATCTCTTAGCAAACCGCACGAATTAAAATATAGACTCAATACATGGGATCCTGAGGTTACTACACACACTCTGAGTAGGGGCCCAACAAATAAACACAATTAAATAATCACAAAAAATTGAAATAAACGAAAAATACGGAATACATTAATCGGAACAAGACAGAGAACACCCGACATGTTAATGATAGCAATAAATACCCAGTGTTAACGAGGGCACGAAAAATTCATTCCGAAATCCGGGCACAGGGCCTATTATAGATACAACCTTTGTCACCAGCTTTCTAGCGCGTAACACAAGATTATTGTTCAGCGAAGACTATACACGAAGTAACCATCAGACTGTAATTTTCGAGCTCCTAAAAGAGAAACACCAAAACTGGCCAAAAATGGCTTTTCAAAAGTAGAGAAAAATATCACGAATACATGGACTAATTCCTTGAGAAGAAAATGCACCTTCTGGACTATCTCAGAGGAAAGCGACGGGGGCTTTAGTTGAGATTATGCCCATTGACATAATGGCCGAATAAATGAGACGCACACACACGGGAATACATTCTTGTCCACCCAACGGATCAATTGGCGAAATCCATAAGGAGAAAAGAGGTATCTCATTTCCCATCGATGATGGGATAATACCACCAAAGGAAGATGTACATACCGACATACCCCCAACATAGACCTTTGGGTGAAAAAAAGATGGAAAACTAATATTCTACGTGACACGGTTTCTAACCGGCGATAGTGTCTTCAGGAAATATCTCCACAAATTCGAACATGACTACTCCCCCATCTGTCCATCCTGTTCGAACCAGGGCAGAAGATCAGGCAGCAACTTTTCATGTGCAAGACTCTTTTAGAGGGAAAATGAATTGTAGTAGTCCAGTTAGAATTCCGTAGCGACGTGAGTACACGCAAATATAGCCACAAACAAACACATCAATAAATGCCGCAGATACGCTACACATGCCCAGGCCCAAAGCTCTCCTTTCCCTTTTTTCCGACGCACATATACAGTTAAACACCCACACACCTCATTCTGACCCACACTAACACACAAATCTACTACAAAATTCGTAATAAAGCCAGTCGAAATACGAGAACTTGATTACCAATCTAATAACAAGCCCATGATTTCTAGCCAAAGGCTGCTCGGCGAAAAGAGGAAGCATGGGTTTTTGCGAATATAAGGTTTAGTTATTAGGCATCACATATTAGCAGCTACAAAGTGGAGACATGTGCTTCCCCTCCGACAAAAAAAAAAGAAAAAAAAAACATATGTATGCGATCCCACTATTAAATTTGAAGGAAGTAAATCCTAACAACCCAACAATGTGATAAAAACGAGCACTTGATAAACGCATACTGATTTTTGCCTTCTCAGTTATAGACCACTGAGGCATCCGCGCTTCTGCGTAGCTAAATAGGAACAATGATTCAATGCGGGGCTTAGGTGTAGTGAAAAGACATCTCACACTGGAACCTACACAAAGTCTAAAAGAATTTCCATGGCACGAATAAAACAAACACATGTAGTACGTATATCCTCTCCAATGTAAAAACTCGAAACATAAGTATAGTTATATCTATAAGGGTGCAAGTAGGGTTATTTTCTTAAATGATTATTAAATAGTAAAGTTTTATTAACACATATTCCAGCGGAAAGAAACCAGCTTAAAAAGTGAACCAATAAATACAGTACAAATATGCGAATTTTTGTATTTTTATATTTACATCTTGATAACATTTATTATAATTACCAAGTAACTGGCGAAACGAAGAGATTCGGAGGCAGAGAAAGATATACTTAAACTAACAGCTTCAACTAAAAAAGTCAATGTAATGAAATATATGTCATATATTTCTGGTTGTAAAAAGCAAAAAATTTTCATAATTTCTCAGAAATATTTTCTGAACAAGACACATGTATTGTATACACTCGTATACACATGATTTCATAATTTATTATTATGGGGTTATTTAGTTTTGTAACAAAGATGGAAAATTATACAGTTATAAACAAATACAGTAAATTATGCTTACATTTAAGCTGAAGATTTGAATTCTTTTTCATGACTTTATTAAATAAAGCGTAAATATACACAATAAAACTTACTATTATTACTTATATTTCCTGATAAAACTCATAGTTTTTGACTGTCTTCACCAGAGTTCAGAATAAAACTAGCAAAAATGTCAACTTACGGAATCTTAAGTAGACAAACGCAAAACAATAATTTTCATCTGCATTGAAAATGTTCTTTTTAGAACACCGCGTAAGTTTCAATAAAAGCCAAAGCTGGTGTGTACATGAATTGCTGTTATCTACAATTTTAATTAACATTTTCCTGATGTGGTCAGGAAACAATTTCAAAGAGCCTTAGTGCTAAGATGATTCTGTTTATTTTACGGGTTTAATTATTAACAGCTGAAATTACCGTCAGAAATGATGCAAACACATTAAATGCTTATTTATATTTATGTATGGGCATACTGCGGATTAAATCAACACTAAGCTCTCTAAAAAGGAATATAAATTGCTTCGTATCAGAGAGGCTAACTGTCTCTACCCAAAATTAATAACTTTTTTCAACGCTAGGTAAAAAAACTTATGAACTAAAGGAAACAAATAACCATTATAACTATTATAGGCAGTATTATATACAGTATATGTATAAGCTATATGAAAACTATAAAAGCTATGCCATAACATTATTTAATACTATAAAATTTAGAAAAAAGAGAAAAAGAGTACAATTTTTCTTATTTAATTAAACCTTGTTTATACATACCTCAATATATAAAAATAAATATTACCGTAAAAAGCGTTTAAAGTTTTTTTTTTTTCTGTTGCTTTTGACATTGAAGTTAAAAAATTTCCACAATCTGATGCTAGAAACATTTCTACTTTCCAAATGAGAATAATATTAAGAACTTTTATTGATAGGTTTTAGAAAAAGCTCAAAAACTGTTGTTTTAATAAAAACAAATTAAATTTGTGTTGCAATTAATTTTTTTTTTTAAATAAATTTACCCACAAAATCTTTTTTTTTCTTTCTTAGGGATTTTAACTTGATAAACAGAAAAAATATGAGATGAATACTGCGCAGGTTTATGGAAAATATTCTACTTTCCTTATTAGAGTAGATATCGGATATACATATATGCACATATATAACACCTGACAGATTACATCCCAAATTGAGGGATGCAATTTCTTCAAAACATTAATCTTTTTTAAAAGGACTTCTTTTGATATGAAAATATACAATAAAAAATATTTAACCTCTAAATTAATTCGATTGTTTTTTTTTCAAAATATTAAAACGAAATCATTTACAGGCATTTGTTTTCCAAATAACAATAATTCTCATTTTACAGGTTTTGAGATGATATCTTCTCAGTGACAAAGCAATACAATAATTACCATATGTCTACCATGTAACGAATCAAGTTGTTTTATTTAAAATTAGAGAATATTCAACGAATGCAATTTAATGAGTTCTTTCTGATGTTCATAACCCCATAAATGTCCGCTCTCATATTAATGTAAAAAAAAAAATTAGTACGGATTTTTTCATTTTTTCTGTCCTAAGGCTATTAAAAAGCCTCAACAAGCCTGAAGTTTATATATGAAAAAAAAAACCCGTCAGGGTCCTATAGTACGATCCGTGTGCTAAGCTTTGTACAACTTATTTCTAAGCTATTATCATCTAATGCACTCGCCCAATTATTGAGTATTAATTGAGGACCACATGTCCTAAATGTTTGCATGTTATAATGACTAGGAAGTAAAGAGCTCAGCATTGTATTCCATAAGCGAGTTGTACGCCTTAGGAAGAAATGACGATATTTCAGAGAAAGTGGAGGTGAAAGTATAATTTAATTTAATTTTAATTTTTATTTTTTTAATTTTATCAAAATGCTAATAGAACAATGTGAGGCAGGAGATATATAACCAGCACACGATTTCTACATCTTGGTTTCGGTAAAGGGACATGGCTGACTGCTAACCAACAAGTCATCAACAAAATTGATCATATTCCGATTGACACAAGGCAGCCGCCAAGTGAACTTGGTGTCCGAACTTCCGAGCGGCTGAAACAAACTCGGAGTGACATTACTACTAAATAGCAATCAAGGCGGCCGCCTCTGAACTACTGGGTTTTAACCGCCCCGACAAAAAAATCCTTGGGTTGATAACGATAAGGTAAATCTAGAAAAACAGCCGATGTACAGCGGGGTTTTGCAGACAAAAAAAAGGCAAGTGGTTCGCAAGTTCTACGAGCATTCTTGTAAAAAAGGTACTGTCATTCCAACGCAAAAAGCAGAGCTTCATTGTGTATACTAAGTCGAGATTTGTATATGCTAAAAAGTTTGCATTTGGTAAAAGCTTTCTCGTCGAAAGCTTTGAGCGTATCCGAGTTAAATTATTAAGGACAAGTTTTTGTAAAAAAAAAGTAATTTTATTTCTTGAGGTTCCACTTAGAACTAACTAACAATATTTCTGATAATATAAATTATATGTTACCTAGGTAAAAACTTTAATGTGAGAATGAATGCAAATTCTGTTTCTCACGTGGATGCAAAGTTGGCTATCTTGAGTTGAGGGGTTATTTTGGGAATGAGGGTTTAAGTGAAAATTTCTTTGTTGTTTACTTGGATAGTTGAGTTGTTGTGGCATGGTATTAGGTCTCTCCGTTCCGGGTGGCCAATATATCTGTTCCTGTTGTGGTCTGTTGGCGTAGTTTACGTTTTCAGTTCCTATGGTTCATGTTTCCATTTGCTCTATTCCACATTGCGGACTTTGTGGTATATGTCTGTTGTTATTTCCTTGTACTTGATTGTGAATTCGGTGATTATTTTTAGGAGGTTACTGCCTGGGAATGTTGTTGAATGGAGTAGTCTTTGACTACTACTTAAACCTAGTTGAGGAAAATGTGCAACCAGTGGGAATTATGGGATTGATTGTTTTTTGAATTATTTCCATTCAGTTCAGATCTAAAATTTTAGTTTTCAAATTTTAGGCACAGATAGAGGACCCGGAAAGATCAAAAGCTTCACGAGTACCGAAGATTCTATGTAAGTCTCCTTCGAGACCTCTTATGAAGGTGTTCAAAGCTTTGTCCCTATATGTTTTCTTGAGCAGAAATAGTGCTTCCGGACTAACATCCATGCAAGCAATCTTGTTTAGAATGAGCGATAAATGAGAGTACACGGCTTGGTAAAAACCTTATACTGCATCGTTGCCTTGCACCAGGAAAGACATCTGATATTCCAGTGTTTCCATGTCGTGCTTATCTGCGTAGTGCATGGTCAGACAACGCGTGACACACTTCCAGTCGAGGGTGGTATTATAACATTCTAATGCGATGTTCGCAGTTCCTACAATTTTATTCTTAATAACATTTATAATGCCGAAATATTTGGGTGTACCATTTAGAGGTTCAGAAAGGCGAATGATTCAGTCCACGCACTTCTTTTAAGAGCTAAACTCTCCTAAGCGACCAAAGAAATCTCTTAAGCGCTTTACTACATCTGGGACCTTGTCGAGGTCTCCTAGATTAGCTCTATATTAAGGATCAATGGTTTGATAATCTTCGCGAATTCTATCTGAGTTTGGATTTTTAATGGCTTGAATAATATCCCTTCCTTCGTTGTTTAAAACTTGATTAACTTTAGATACTACGAGGTAGGTATCTAGGTCTTGGGGTGGATATAGATTTTATTTATTATTATTTCAGCAGTAAATGAAAGATATAGAAATAGTAGATAAAATTAATTTTTTATGTACTAAATATGTATTTGTTTAAAGGGAAAATTCTAATTTTCTATTGTGAATTATAATATTTTAGTTTTTATTATTTATTATTATTTTTCTTTTCAAATCTTAATTCTAAACTTTTATGCACTAAATATTTGTTCACAAAGATAAGTTTAATATTTATATTTGTCAATAAATTATAATTATATAATTAGTAAATAATAATTTCTCTTTCTCTTTCTATTTTATTTTCAATATGAAAAATATTTATTACAGTATTGTTAAGATTGCTGGTATTTGATTTCCTCATTTGTGGAGCTGCAAACAGATCAACTTTGTCCTCTTTACATGTTTGTTTCTAAAGGGCCCTTTTAAAATCTTTTTTCCAAAATTTTTTTTTTTTTTCAAAAAATCGTATCACTTGGGGACTATTTCACTATTAATCAGTAATAAATGAGGAATGTTTCACTATTTTATAGTACCACTTGGGGACCTTTTCGTAATTTTTTTGTAATACTTAGAGAATATTTCACTGTTTTATAGTACCACTTACGACCTTTTCGTCAACAATGTTTTATTTCTCGCGAAACTGTCAAGTTTTTTACTTGCGATGACCACATATGTTGGATTTTTTGCTGTGTAGTATCGCTTGGGTACTTCTTTTATTTTGCGATTAAATTATTTTTCGCGCACTACTTAAGGGCGTAATTTTAAATAATTTTAAGACCGAACACTAGTGGTCTCTGATCGGGCACCAGTTAAATAACTAAGGACAAGTTTTTATAAAAAAAAAAAAACTTTATTTATTGAGGTTCCACTTACGAGGGTAGTTTAATGAATACCCGGTTTTCAAATGACAAGGGAACTTTTTTGGGTTTTGACAATTTATTTTTCAATATAATCCTCTTTCAATTCGATACATCTTTTTCAAGCGGTGCTGCAATTTTTTTAACTCCTGCGTATAGTACGACTTTTATTTTCCTGCAAAATAATCCTCCTCGGCGGCGATGACTTTCTCGTTCGAACCGTGCTACTTTCCGGTGAGCTTACTTTTAAGGTTGGGGAACAAAAAGAAGTCGCAGGAAGCCATATTCGGGGAATACGGTGTGTGGGGAGCAATTCATAGTGCAATTCGATCAACTTGGTTGTGGCGACCGCGTAGTTTTGAGCCGATGCATTATCTTGATGGAAGACCACTCCTTTCTTCGCCAAATGTGGTCGTTCTTTCTTCAAATCTACGTTGAATCGGCCCAATAAATCGACGTAGTATGCTCCTGTGATTGTTTTTCCCCTTTTCCAAATAGTCAACGTGGACAACTCCTCGCGCGTCCCAAAGAACGGTGGCCATCACCTTTCTGGCCGAAGGCATGGTCTTCGCCTTTCTTTCGAGCACCTTCGTCATTGTTTCGATTGTTCTTTGGTCTCTGGTGTGAACCAATGAACGACATTCACAAAACGACGCAGAAACTCCTTCGGATTTCATTTAAATAGGGCCAAGCACATCTTGAAGTGGTCTCACGATTGTTCTCTGATGTGAGCCAACGCGGCAGCTATCGCGCGAACAGCTTTCACATGCTCATAATCTCGTACAAGATTTGGCTTACGCGTTCAGTGGAGATGCCTGCTGTTTCAGCCAACTCGAAAATTTTCACCCGGTGGTCCGCCAATACGAGATCATGGATTTTGTCCACGGTTTTTTCTGTTGTAACCGTTTTTGTGCCACCTGGGCGCGGGTTATCAAAAACCGACGTGGGCCAAGGAGAAACTCTGCGAACCAATAGTAAACAGTTGTACGGGAATGTGTCCCATACACACTATCGAGAATGAGCTTGATTTATTCGGAGGTTTTGCCACTAAAAACAATAATCGGACTGTCATTTGAAAAGCGGGCTAAAATAGGTCATACTAAATGAAGCTACTCTCATTTTGGCTTAGTAGCACCATCTATCTTCCAATCCGGGTACTCATCAAAGAGCCCTCCTAATATTTCTGATAATATATTGTTATGCGAATTGTTTCTCGCAAACAACAAACTCAAGTTTCAGAAAGCGTTCTCACGCTGAGTAAGCCATAAGTAGTTATTAATAGAGGGAACAAGTATTTGAGTTTGAATCGAACCTTGTTATCATAGCAATTGAATTTAGAGAACGATAAATAAAATTTAATTATAAAGAGAATAAATGATCTTGGGGCTTTATAAAATTGGCTATTGACTAATAAAAGTCAATAATAAACTTTAAACATCTGAAATACTTTAGTCAAGCAGAATGAAATACCGGAGCAAAAATCTTATAGATATAGGGGCTGAGATCTCCTTAATCAAAGCTAACTGTGGGTAGCTAAATAAAATTTAGTGAACTAGGAGGAAAAGCGAGTAAAACAATGTGTGAAACACAGGTTGAACTCAGATTTTGGCCTTGTTCAAACAAAGCTAAGTTAAGTAAAATAGGTTTTCAAGTTACTGAAAATAATTTACAAGGTGCGTATGATGGACTAATAGGAAACCATTTCCTAAGAGAAGGTGGTTTAATTATCAACTATAAAAAATAATACCACAGATAATAAATCTATCCAGATGGCTCATCCCTGTAGAAAAAAGTGCTTCACTGTGAATTTGGCTTGGAAGACGATGAACGTCCTGGGCAGCCAAAAAAGTTTGAAGATGAAGAACACAAGAAGAGCTCGCAGAATCTTTGGGTGTCACTCAAGCAGCCATTTCAAGACGTTTAAAAGCAGCTGGATATATTCAAAAGGAAGGAAATTGGGTTCCACATGAACTCAAGCCGAGAGACGTCGAAAGGCGGTTTTGCATGTCCTAAATGCTGCTGGAACGCCACAAAAGGAAGTCATTTTTGCATCGGATTGTTACTGGTGATGAAAAATGGATCCATTACGACAACCCTAAGCGCAAAAAATCAACAGTAAAGCCGAATAGCCATGGCGCGAAGGTAATGCTCTGTATTTGGTGGGATCAGATGGGTGTGCTGTATTATGAGCTGCTAAAACCGGGTGAAACCATCAATGGACAACGCTACCGAACACAATTAATCCATTTGAAGAGAGCAGTAGCCGAAAAATGCCCAGAATATTCGACCAGACACGAGGCAATAATTTTCCACTATGACAACGCTCGGCCCCACGTTGCTATTCCGGTTAAGAACTATTTGGAAAACAGTGGATGGAAAGTCTTACCCCACCCGCCTTATAGCCCAGACCTTGCCCCTACTGACTACCATTTGTTCCGGTCGATGCAGAACGCCCTCACTGAAATACGGTTCACATCAGAGCAGAATATCAAAAATTGGCTTAATTCATTCTTGGCTGCCAAGCCGGCGCAGTTCTTTTGGGATGGGATCCACAAATTGCCAGAAAGATGGGAAAAATTTATAGCTTCAGATGGGTAATACTTTGAATAATACTATTGTACATGTTTTTCATAAATAAACGTTCAAATTTTGAAAGAAATTAATTAAGTTATATACCCAATAATTGAATTAAATTGAAATGATATGCACAGGTTAAACTATAAATTTACGTTCCTTTCATACTTACATACCTATTTTGATTTTAATATGTTTTATATAAATATGTATTACTTGATATACCTATGCATATATGTACATATACTAAACTTTTATATAAAATAACCAACGTTTAGGTGCAGGTATTAGATTACATATACATATTTATATATGTACATATATGTGTATTGATTTTCTTTACATTATTTGAGCTGGTTTGGTCCCATTTTAACTAATAAGACTTTTAGGTTAGTCACAAACTACCTACATATCTACATATTTCTAAAATATGAAAAGTAGGAAAATACAATGGTATATTTGAATAACAATCTACAAAGAAAAATGTTCTAGAGGAAAACAAAGTGCGCAATAGCATATTGCTGTGCAACCAAAAATGAGTTTCCCTAAAAAAGGCACTGTTAAATATGATGAATGGTTAGCTTTGACAGTGGAATCCCGTGAACATATAAAACGCCTTAAAAAATCTTACATTTGCAGCAAAGGTTTTGAAAATGCCTTTTTGGGACAAAAAATATTTAAAAACAAATCACGCCATTGCAAACGAATCTAACCTATAACAAAAGATGAAATTGAAGGTTTTGTTGATTACGGAAAAATACATACGCTAAGTCTGAATGCATCTTTATGATTCGGAGCATATGTAAAAATTTTAAGCAGGTTTTAGATTACGTCGTTCGTCCGAGCAATATACCCACCAAAAAACTTGAAGTTGAGGTATATAACTGCCTTGATATATGCGCAGAGCTGAAATTAAATGTAAGAGATATCTCCTGTGATCAAGGACCCACTAATCGTAGTTTGTATAAGGGGTGATTCGTTGTGAGGTTTGATTTTCAGTTGGCTTTACTTGATAGATCACGCTTGACTCCTATCAAACTTCTCTGCAATTTTTGTTCAGTCTTATTTGGCAAGTCATCATGAAAAGACTCACACGACAACAGCGTCTATAAATTGTTCAGCTGTATTACGAAAATCAGCGTTCTGTGAGAAATGTTTTTCGTGCGATTCGAGGAACTTACGGTGCGCATAATCGACCTACTGAACTATTGCAAATACCATTGGCAAATTTGAGCTCCAGTTTACATAAGTGAATGATACTCGACCGGTTAGACCACATCCGGCAAGTAGTGAAGAGATTATAGCAGCTGTAGCTGAGAGTGTACGCGAAGACCGTGACGAATGGCGTATTTTACGTGAAGATCTTAAAGCGTACAAAATTCAACTTATGCAAGAATTTAAGCCAGGCGACTTGAATTTGCGTCATATTTTCAGTGAAAGGGCTCTGGAAAAACTCTATGAAAATCCGGTGTCTTATCGTGAAATTCTGTTCAGTGATAAAGCTCATTTCTGGCTCAATATATACGTTAATATACAAAATTAACATATTTAGACTGATGAGCAACACAAAGAGTACCTAGAGCTACCTTACATCCATGAAAAATAACGATATGATGTGGTTTATGGGCTGGTGGAATCATTGGTCCATATTTTTTCAAAAATGAGGCAAATCAGAATGGTACCATCAATGGTAACAGTTATAGCGCCATGTTAACGGACTACCACTTTGATCAACAAAAAAAAAAAAAGCCATCGGCGCTCCCATTGTTCCGATTTTGAGTTTCCTTTTGTTAAGTTGGTACATTTGTTGTTGACATTCCCTCTAAATCTTAGCGTCATAGCTTGACATTTGCAAAAGTTACGTAGCAAAGAGTACATCTATATGTGTTTGTTGGCGAATTTTTTTACAATTTTAGAAATGGCATAAAATTTGCAACAACGAACTTGTATTAAATTTTGCCTAAAAAAAACGGATTTAATGGTGCGCAAACGATGGAAATGCTGGGAAAGTGATTAGGTAACGATTCTCTAAAGAAAACGGTCGTTAACCAGTGGTACGAGCGGTTCAAAAATGGACGTGACCCAATCGAAGATGATGAACGCAGTGGCAGACCATCGACATCGAAGTAAAGGAAATGTTGGTCAATAACCGCAAATTAACCATCAGAGATATAGCGGAGGACTTGAATATTGCCTATGGATCCGTCCAAAACATTTCGGTTAATGATTTTGTTTTCCGTCGTGTAGCAGCAAGTGAATGGCGTTCATCAAATGAGCCGAAACCAAAAAAAAAACAAACACTTCGTTTTCAATCAAAAAAGAAGGCAATGCCCACCATCAGAGATATAGCGGAGGACTTGAACATTGCCTATGGATCCGTCCAAAACATTTCGGTTAATGATTTTGTTTTCCGTCGTGTAGCAGCAAGTGAATGGCGTTCATCAAATGAGCCGAAACCAAAAAAAAAACAAACACTTCGTTTTCAATCAAAAAAGAAGGCAATGCCCACGGTTTTCATGGATTACAACGGTGTAGTGCATCATGAATTTTTGCCAGAAGGCCAGACAGTAAACAAAGTGTATTATTTGGGCGTTATGAGACGTTTGTGTGAACAAATTCGCCGAAAGAGACCAGATTTGTGGGCAGAAAACTCGTGGATTTTGAACCATGATAACACACCGTCGCACAGTGCCATCATTATTCGTAATTTTTTGACGAAAAATGCAACAAATACCATCTAACAGCCACCAAATTTACCTGATTTTACTTCCTGTGACTTCTTTCTGTTTAATTGAGTTTCAGCAGCAGATGGACATACCGAAAACCGAATATAAAAAATGTTTCGAGGATTGGATCAAGCGCTGGCATAAGCGTGTTGCAGTCGATGGGGATTACTTTGAGGGGACAATATACATATAGATGAATAACTTATATTTTTAATTTTCTGAATAAATTCCAAAATTTTTTTGATCAAGGTCTCGGTACTCTGGTTTCAACGAGCCATACAATGGACTTGTTGAGAAATCATTTTGGTGAGCACTTAATTTCACGTTTTGCTACGATAAATTTGCCACCTAGATCACGCGATATCACACCTTGGGACTATTTTCTCCATTGATATGTAAAGTCTTAGGAATAAGCCAGCTACAATTGACGCTTTGCAAGCCAACATTACTCGTGTTGTCCGCGGGATACCAGTCGCTATGCTCGAACGAGTCACCCGAAATTGGACCTTCCGAACGAGCTACCTCAAATGTAATCGTGGCCAATATTTACATGATATCATTTTCGAAGAGTAAATGCCATGAATTTTTCTTTTAACCGGTAATAAAAATTTTAAGTTTGCTTTCAAATTTATTTGTCTTATTTTACATTATAAATTAAACCTTACGATGAATCATCCTTTAGTAAGCTTAGTATAAATGAAAAAACCTTAAGCTTTATTTACAAAAACAAGTCCATACATGGAATGTATGTTATCCCGCATCTTTTGAAAAGTATTCGAAACAACTTAATAAAATACAATTTGCCTACTTTTGATGGAATTTTTAGTTGGAAGGTTAAACAGAAAAAAATAATACTAACAAAATATGTTAAAACTGACAGTAGCACATATTGACCCTACTGAATTTCAAAAGATGAACGTGAAGCTAGCTGCACAGGTTCTAAGAAGATCTGTATCCTGTGGAATTAAAGCTTTAATAAAACTGAACAGGCCATATAGCCCAATTTGCGAAATCGACAGCTGAATTTATTAAAAAAAAATAGATCGCCTCTTCGATCTTTTAAATCCAAAAACCAGCTCTTGTACGAAATGATAAAAATATCCATTTTTAATAAATGAATAAATAAATTAATTTTTTGACAAACCGACTGAATTCCGGAATTGATTCGATTGAACCCATCGTAAACGACTTAAACAACCATCGTATGTTTCTATTCACTGTGCTATTTGAACTTGTTAAAAATCTTTGGTCCACAAAAATTTACCGAAAGGAGTGTAACTTCCGGCCTGGACCGGGCTTCAAACAACAAGCCTTTCCACCTGGCGTGACATTTCGCCAGTTGTTTCCAGCGGTGGTGCACTCCAAGTTGGTTGAGACCCCATTCCAGTTGTTCGCAGATCCATATATTCGACCGTCCCTTATTGCGTTGTCCGCGAGGCTCGGAATTGAAGATTTTCGATCTTTATATACAAATGCTTTGCGTAGTTTTAAAAATTCCGTTTTATATAACTTCAAAGAAAAGGGAGCAAATACTCGTAAATATACATTTTCCGAATAAGCTCGATGCTGCTCAGTACTTGGAAATTATCAAATTTTGTAGGTACTTAATATCCTGAACACAAAATTTGACAAAGATCCAAATCGGGGAATTGCTTTTGCGCTTATGTATGTATAACTTCAACCCCATAACATGTATAGGGTGATTCATTATGAGGTTTGATTTACAATGTAAAATGAAATACATAAATTTGAAGATGATTATTAGCTGGCTTATTTCTGAAGACCTGAAACTTTACATATCCCCAGAGAAAATAGTCCAAAGGAGTAATATCGCACGATCTAGGCGGCAAATTTACCGTAGCAAAACGTAAAATTAAGTGCACACCAAAATGGTTTCTCAACAAGTCTATTGTTTCACGCGCTGTATGGCTCGTAGCACCGTCTTTTTAAAACCAGAGCTCACGAAAACCAAGTGCTTGAATTTCAGGAAGCACAAAGTCCATTAACATGGTGCGATAACGGCTACCGTTGAAGGTAACATTTTGATTTTACTCATTTTTGAAGAAATGTGGACCAGTGATTCCACCAGCCCCACACCATACCATTGTGTTTATTGTATGTAGTGGTAGCTCTTGGTACTCTTCGGCTCGTTCATCAGACCATATACGGCAATTTTGTTTATTAACGTATCCATTGAGCCAGAAATGGGCTTCATCACTTAACAAAATTTCACGATAAGACACAGAATTTTGTTTTGAGGTTTTCAAGAGCCCATTCACTGAAAATATGACACAAATTTAAGTCGCATGGCTTCAATTCTTGCACAAGTTGAATTTTGTACGCCAAACTATCAAATATGCTAACCCAAGCTGCTGAGAACAACGAAGAATCGAATCGTCACGGCCTTTACGTACACTCTCAGCTACAGCTGCTATAATATCTTCACTACATGCCAGATGTGATTTAACCGGTCGAGCATCAACCACTAATGTAAACTGGGACTCAAATTTGTGAATGGTATTGGCAATAGTGGGTTCAGTAGGTCGATTATGCGCTCCGTAAGTTCCTCGAATCGTACGAAAAACATTTCTCACAAAACTCTGATTTTCGTAATACAGCTGAACAATTTAGAGACGCTGTTGTGTTGTGGTCTTTTCATGATGACTTGTCAAACGATACTGAACAAAAATGACAAAGCAGTTTGATAGGAGTCACGCGTGATCTGTCAGGAAGCCAATTAAAAATCAAACCTCACGATGAAGTACCCCTTATTAGCCCTTAACAACTTGTGCTTCAAATACTAATCACTTCTATAGTGTGGTGCAACGTCATACACACACCCTTTAGCACTTCCATCCGTCTCATGATCTTAAAAATTATATTCCTACCCCCATTTAATTTACATTGCATAACAAGTTATAAACAAAATAACAAGCACATGTACATAAACCCAAGCAAACTGGTTATGCTGGGCAACGTCAACGTATGATGCCTTTTGAAAATTGCAGTCCATTAAAGTTGAGATGGGCGAATTGTTTTTTTTTTTTTTTTTTTATTTCTTTCCGTCAAATATTTTTTTGCATAGGAGTGATAGGTAAACAACTTTGCATGTGTTATTAACAAGTGGCAAGACCAAAAACGAAAAGAAATAAAATGATTTTTCTGCTCTTTGTAAGAACTTACAGTTTTTTAAAAAGCTCTTTTTTAAGCTCATTTTCATTTTCATAGGATACAACTTCCCATATGAATGAGACATCTGTATAGATTTATTATCTTTGATAATACCTTAAATGGTGATAATAGAGAAATTCTATTAAGATTTCTTAAGTCTATGAAGAAAATATAATTAAGGAAAGATCAGAGGTTTTCTGAATAGTAAAAATCAACGACACCATAAACAAAGAAATTGTCATTCCCAAACAAGAAATTAGCGCAGGAATAATAGTCGCAAGTTGCGTTGTGTCCAACAAAAATGGTATATATATATATTGTATAATGCTAGATTACGCGGATCTAATTTTATTATATTAGTAAAGAACGTCATCAAAAAGTTTCGGAAAATGTTCGCACTGACCATTTGAAGAAGGAGGACCAAGAAAGCTTGTTATAAATAGTCAAAGAGATCTGTGACATTTTTAGTTTCGTGTACTTCAGTGATGAAACATAGGATAAGGATGACAGATGTCTCGAAACCAGTTTTCACAAAAACTTTTAGATACAAAAAAGTTCACGACGAAGAAGTCCGTGTACAGGTCAGAAAATTAAAAACCGATGAAATTATCCGTAAAATAGGGTTTTCTAATAACGACTTCACAAATTTTTTTTTTAATTAAAAGGCAAAAGATTTGAGATATTTCAAAAACTTTATTATTGGCTTGAAGTACAATCAAAACATTTATGGATGGAACTCGACTTCGTTCATATGGCCACCGCGGGCACGTTTGCAGCGGTCGATTCGTTGGACCCAATTTTCAACAACTCCACCTCTGAGCATATTTTGCTTATTGACGAACCCATTGAGCCAAAAATGAGCTTCGTCACTGAAGATGATTTTGTGATGAAATTCATCATCTTGGCGCATCTTCTCCAGAACACAATTGGAGAACGTAGCTCGTTAGTGTACATTATCATGATGAAAATGTTGAGTTTAGTGAATAAATTGACAGTGACAGTTTGATGATTAGTGAAAAAGTGCGTTCACAAATTAAATTCAAAGTTGTCAAGTCCCTATTGGAAAACCCTATACTAGTTCTCCTTGGAGTTCGCCTTTATGAATAGTCCTTAAAAAAGCTGGGAACTGATTATCGAAAGTTACACGATTTAACTATATCAGACAATTATCTTCTGCCCAATATAAATTAAATTCTGGATCAGCTTGGAAAGGCGAAGTAATTCTTCACGCTGGACTTAACGTCCGGATCTCATCAGATCCCTATGGAAGAAGGAAGCCTTTGTACAGCTTATGACCACTTTGATTATACCCGAATACCATTTGGTCTTAAAAACACTGCAGTCTGCTTCCAAAGACTGATGAACTGCTTTAAAAGGACTTCAGGGACTCAAGTGTTTCGTTTATTTGGAAGATATTGTGACATGGAAAAAATTTAATTGAGCATAATGAAAAATTTTATCGAAAAGGAATTAAGTCGTTTCTACGGACGATTGGATATTGCCGGAAATTTATTAAAATTTCAATAAAATCGCAAAATCAATGAATGAACTATTAGAAAAGGATGTTGATTTTATCTGGGGTCCAGATTAACAGCAGACATTCGAAAATTAAAAGAACTTATTACAAATTATCCGACATTGCTATACCCAGAATTTAATAAAACCTTCATCATCCGACAGAAAGATCCTTGTAGTAATATCTTGAGGTGGCGTCTGAAATTAGAGGAATTTGTATATGTCATCACTTACAAAAAAGGCAAAGAAAATGTAGTGGCTGATGAATCAAGTACAATAGAAACATTAGAATAACCGAAAAACAAAAAGGAGAAACTTGGCAGAATGTAATGAGTCTAATTGAGAAGGAAAGTATTGAAACTAGAAATGAACACGATCAAAAAGTAAACGATCAAAATATAAGCACCGAAAGCAATGATGCAGCTATTAGTAATTACGATAATACTTCTATCGAAAAGGAAAATGATTAGGTAAGTAAAACAGGTGAAAGTTCGGTAGGAATATATGTAGAATTAAAGGAGAATGTAAAAATCGTAAATGATATAATCGACATAATGGTTTACTAGGCGGACACATGGAAAGATAGGCTACATATGCGAAGGGAAAAAAAATATATTACTGGAAAGGAATAAGAAGCACATCGAAAGCTATGTGAGGAATTGTCCTTTGTGTCACACCGAAAAGTTAACCGATTAGCGACTAGAAATCCAATGAAAATCCTTAGCTCTGCTGACAAGGATTTAGAAAAGATTATGATAAACATTATTCGTCCTCTTGAAGTAACAGAAAATGGATTCAAATTTGGACTAACCATCCAAGATGATCTTTCAAATTCATCCAGTTTATACCACTCAATTTGTTGCAAAAGCTGTTATGAAAAAATGGATTATGAATTTCGGTATTGCAAAAATAATTCTTTCTGACAATGAATTGGAGTTCTGCAATAAACTTTTGAAGAATTTTGTGAAATTCTGGATATAAAACATATCACCACAAGTGTAGCTTATCCACAAGCCATTGGCAGTGTTGAAAGAGCTCATTGCAGACTATTAAGGTATTCAGAATCAATCGGGCAAGAACTCAATCAACATTAAAGATTGACACAAACGTATGTCATATGCAGGGTTTTGTTCCAATAGCACAAGACATACACAACCGGTTATACTCCCCATGAACTTATATTCGATGTTGACATCAACAGACCCAGCAATCAGTTTTTGATTATATATAAGAATTCAAAACACATCTATTTGAAAAACAAGAAGTAGCAAAAAAAAAACAAAAGAGTAGAGAGATATCAAACGTAAAATATGATAAAAAATTAGGCAAAACTACAGAGTATAAAGTTGGTAAAAAGTTTTAGTTAGAAATGAAAGAAGTCAATATAAAATTCCACTTAAAATAGTTGAAATAAATGAACATAATTAAGTATTACAAATAAATAATAAACAGCAAAAGTTCAAAAAGTTTAACGTCAAGCCATATGTTTCAGGATCGTATTATCCACACGGATTACCGCCAAATTCAATTGTCGAAATTAAAGGCGTACAAGAACATAGTGGCCTTTACTTCAGCCATGTAAGATATAGAAAGGAAATTTTAAATAACGTATCTAAGTAAATTAGATATAGGTATATTGGAAGAATCTTGTATGGAGATGAGAACCATGATAAATTCAACTGATGTAACTGTATTAAATCTGTTATAGGATAAAAAGAATTTCAACAGACTGCGTGAAATTATAAAATTAGATCATATGATTCAAATAATTTTAGGAATAGTTAGTAAACCAAAACGACAAACTAAGTTCAATGAATGTACATAACAGGAACAGGTTTTAAGATTCTTCTGTGAACTATAGACAACAATTATAGGACTATTCAAAATGATTCGAAGAACGAACAACGTTTCAAAAATGGTATGGAAGAAAACGTTAGAGCCTTGAGTCAGCAAGTTTGAGACAGTGTTAAAAATAACCAGGTGACAGCTAATAAAATTAATGAAGTCATAAATGAAATTAACAAAGTTAATGATAACCAAGAATGTTTTAATCAAACACTACTTATCATTAAATACTTCGAGAATATTAAAAGCAAAATCGACCTGGATAGGTTTCGCCTACTCTATCTGAAAATGCAATTCTGGAAGAATAATTTTCGCAATCTTCAATAAGCGGCTTAATAGAAAGGGAATCATTGGAATTATAGACAAAAAAATCCAATCTAAGGCTAAAATGTCCATAGATGTGTTTTAAGGGGTGAGGTGTTATACAGTCACCCAGACGCTACGTCAGCATGGGAATTGGTTCTCGCAAAAAACAAACTCAAGTTTCAGAAAACTTCCTCATGCTGAGTGAGCAATAAAAAATGAATAATAGAGGGAAACTCGCAATAAATTTTGGCGTTGGAGTCGAAACTTGTTATCATGAAATGTTATCACTAGCAATTAAATCTAAGATAACTTTAAATAAAACTTAAGGGAATAAATGAATCTTTGAATTCATCTCTAAGGCCTTGTGTGTGTTGAAATCTTGGGAAGTCTATATACATATAATTGACTAT
The DNA here is from genome assembly GCA_907269105.1 of Volucella inanis. Lineage (NCBI taxonomy): Eukaryota > Metazoa > Arthropoda > Insecta > Diptera > Syrphidae > Volucella > Volucella inanis. Next base: position 44,341,488 of record OU026155.1, on the reverse strand, counting down.
TGACAAATAAAAGTCAAACTTTCAACATCTAAAAACCTGTAATCAAGCAAAAGGAAATACCGGAGCCGAAATTCCAGGCAATATTCTGCCCTGACGCAAAAATAAAATATTGCGATAATAGTTGTGACCAAGGCATAACAATATATGTTATTATATTATTTTGATGTGGGAACGAATGCAATTTTGTGAAATGGATGCGTGTTTCCAAAGAATGCATCTAGTTGCCGTTAACTAACATGCTACTGCTGCTACTATATGCTGATAACACCACTTTAACCACCAGCTTTGTTTGAATTTATTGCTGCCCAACAAACAATCACCAACTTTCAAATCATTACGGGTCGACACTTGATATCATATTCGATGAAATCAGTGAGCTTAATGATGAACTCACCAGGAATAGAACAGTGTTGAATAATTTAGAAAATCTCATTGGAACAGTATGCCATAAAATAGATTGTCTTCCAAACCATCCCCCACCGCACAAAAGTTACAATACTTCAATTTTGATAGAATTTTTACATACCGAAGCCGAATCATTGCCACACCCAGTGCCGACAACCCAACCTCCAAACCCTCGCATCAGCCCATCGATCCAAAAATCTTATGGTGATATAACTGCTCCAACGCCAACCCCTCCTGTCGCCGCCCCACGGAAACTTGTTACACAATTTAAAACGACGTGGACACCCTCTGAGTGGCAATGCAGGCTAGACCGACTCAGCACAATTAATCAGATGTTCAATACCCTACTCATCAAAAGTGCCCCAAATTATGCAGATGTTGCTTGGATTTTCGAATTTTTCAGAAAGAGGTATGGCATCACCATTAGCCAATGTACAATACTCCCAACATCCCAATACAAAAACAAACGGAATTTCAAAATTAATTTACCGGCTAAATACGAATGGTTATTTTTTAATTCATCCAACACGAACCTCAACCAGGAAAGATGTGGGTCTCCAAATAGACTGATCAACCAATCAACAAAAATACAGAAAAAAACGAAGCATCGTCTCATCAAAGGATAATTATAAATCGCTCAGATCCATTCCCCATCCACAACTTAAGCCCGACCCCAACTGGAGCCTTAAAACCAAAATATTTCCCAATTTTTCCCCTTCCGTTTATATCCCTAAGCAACCCCTTTCACGAACCTCCTCAAAAGCACCAAGTGCCTCTATTTCATCCAAACCCCAACGCGTCTCATTTAATTTAACCCCTGCCCCTGATACTGTCACTGCTCAACCACCCAACCCCCCCCCCCCCCACGAATACTAACAACTGCTTTCCCAATTTTGACCTTACAACAGGAGCCAAATACCCGAACTTTATCAGCTCGCATATCGTAAATCCTGCTGCTAGCTCGCCTTCTCCCTCGGTTTCACGGGCCCCAGTTCCTATTTTTGATCCCCTTTCACCGTCTAACGTTAAAGTGACCCAAAAGAATATAGACACCAAGGAATCCCGTTACGCCCATTCTAGGCAAGGGATGAAAATATACATCTCTCTGTTTGCTTTGAGGGAAAAACAGAAACAAGTGTCATCCAACAGGATGGTTATAACTAGTCTCAGAAAGCTTTACAACAGGTACCACGAAATCTTCGACACACCTCCTCAAAAGGTTGCGGATGACCTCGCTGCTTTCCACAGCTATGTTCACTCTAAAAGAGTTTCTCATCTTCAGCGCAGCCGAGCAGACCATGATAATTTTTTTCATTCCTAATTTGCTTTCTTTGCCTGCATCTCATCTACACTCCCCTACTCCTGCATGCAACAAACTACCTCTTACATTTTACTACCAAAACGTAAGAGGCTTGCGCCAGGAGCAATTCCCATCTTCGTTTAATGTCTTTCGAGATGACGATCACTCTCTCCCTATGGTTAATGACCCTGCCATTCCTAAAAGTGATTCTCCATGTAGAGGTGTCCTACTTGCTATTCACAATAACCTCAACTCTTCTCTCATCGCTATCTCTTCTTCTGCTAAAATTGACTTTGTTTCAATTAATATAACACTTTCCAATCGGTCCATGTACGTTATGTGCTGCTACATTCTCCCAGCTCAATCTATCGAATCCTACATCCTTGCTATTAAAGAAATTGACTAACTAATTAACCTAAGTGATTCCATCGAAGATATCCTTATCTTCGGAGACTTCAAAGTCTCCTGCTGAAATGGATTCCATAGGATGGTCACTTATTTTTTACCGCGTCAAATGCCAGTTCGTCCAAGGAATGTCTTTTTATTGATAGCATAAAGCTAATTTTCGCAAAATCAATACCTATCTTTGCAAGTATTCTTTTGATTTTACTAACCTATCCTTATCTGATGATGTCTCCATTTTCTACTGCGAAATATTTAACTCTATTTCTCTCTACGTCCCCTTTTCATGGCATAAAACATCTTCTCTTTCTCCTCTATGGTACAACAGAAGACTTCGCTCTTTACGTAATAAAAGAAACAAATTATGGGCAGCTTTTCTTCGCACCAATTCTTTTTACGACTACTCTAACTATCTTGGAACTTACCTGCAATTCACCTTCCCAATTTCTCCATTGGCCCCTCTCTCTCCCAACCTTTTGATCCCACTTTTATCTAATAAAAGTTACAAAATCTCAATGATGAATTTTTATCCGGTCCAGATGGGCTCCCAGCAATATTTCTCAAGAAGTGTGCCTCCAATCTTTTGCACCCACTTTCCTCAATATTTCATCTGTCAAACACACAAGGGGAATTCCCCCAAGTTTGGAAGACCACTTTTATAACCCCGGTTCACAAAAAGGGATCAAAGAATGAAGTAACCAACTACCGTCTCATTGCTAAGCTTTCTCACATACCTAAAATGTTCGAAAGTGTTTTATATGATGTTCTAAGCTTTCAGTGCAAGTCACTTATATCACCCAGTCAGCACGGATTTCTAAAATGTAGATCAACTACTACAAACTTAGTTGAATTCGTGTCCTTTGCGCTTTTAGCCTTAGAAAATGGCACCGAAATTGATATTATTGGTACAGATTTCGATAAGGCCTTCGATAAAATATCACATCAACTGATCCTTTTCAAATTGTCTTCCCTCGGTTTTGACCCCATTTTGTTAAAATAGTTATCTTCTTATCTGGAGAACCTTTACTATAGCGTTCGCTTTAGGTCAGCCTTCTTAACGCCGTTTTTAGCCACTTCTGGTGTCCCACAAGGCAGCCATCTTGGTCCCTTCCTTTTCATTCTAACTATAAACGATCTGGAGAGGATTATCAAACACTGCTCCGTATCCATTTACGCTGATGGCACTAAGTTCTCCAAAACTATTTCTTCACCCCAAGACTATATTCTCCTTCTATAAGACCTCAATAGGTTTTCCACCTGGTGTCTAAAAAATTGCTTTGAGCTTAACGTCTCCAAATGCTAATCTATGACTTTGTCTCGTAAGTCCTATCAATCCCCGTCTAGACTTTATATTCTGCATGACCAACCTGTACCCCAGGTGCAATCCCTTCGCGACCTCGGAATTTTATACGATAGTGAGTTAAACTTCCGTTCGCATATTGATGAGATAATCCTTAAAGCCAACTCATCGCTCGGTTTTATCAAACGTTGGTCTAAAGAATTTAGCAACCCTTATGTGACAAGGTCACTTTACATTACGCTTGTCCACCCCTTTCTTGAATATGTCAGCCAAGTGTGGTCCTCTTTCAGCGAACTCATCAATCCCGAATTGAGAACATTCAAAGTCGTTTTCTTCGTTTTGCTTTCCGTGGACCTACCTAGGGTGACCCATTTACCGTACCTCCCCATCGCGACCGCCTCAAACTTCTTAACCTGAGTACCC
>OU026155.1:44283850-44337558 GCA_907269105.1 Volucella inanis | reverse complement strand
TAATAATAATAATAATAATAATAATAATAATAATAATAATAATAATAATAATAATAATAATAATAAATAATAATAATAATAATAATAATAATAATAATTATAATAATAATAATAATAATAATAATAATAATAATAATAATAATAATAATAATAATAATAATAATAATAATAATAATAATAATAATAATAATAATAATAATAATAATAATAATAATAATAATAATAATAATAATGATAATAATAATAATAATAATAATAATAATAATAATAATAATATTTTCCTCGATTACGGAAAGGTCGAGGAGCCAAAACTCTCAAGGCATATTTCGCGGTGTTCTTATGTTTGACTAGCAAGGCCATTCATATCGAGTTGGTCACAGACTTAACGACACAAGCCTTAATCGCGGATTTTGTCGATTCGTTGCACGAAGAGGAGTATGTTCGCACCTTTACAGTGACAACGGTACGAATTTCGTAGGAGCTAACAAGGAGCTTGGCCGGCAGTGCCGCCAATGAAGGTCTACAATGGCACTTCATTCTTCCTTCGTCTCCTCATTTCGGTGGACTGTGGGAAGCCGGGGTGTAGTCGGTGAAGTATCATCTGAAAAGATTTGTGGGAGAAGAAATGTATACGCACGAGGAATTGAATTGAAGCTTGCCTGAACTTCAGACTTCTGTGTCTCATGACTGACAACCCGCATGACTTCACCGTACTATCCCCTGGACACTTCCTCATCGGTCGAGCTCTGACCACAGTTCCAGTAACCGAAACTCCAATTGGGTCTCTACAGTGGTGGCAGCAAATGCAAAACCTGCAACAAATATTTTAGAAACGATGGACGTCGAAATACCTTACCCGATTTCAGCAGCGACCAAAATGGTAACGAGACAATCACCCAGTTACATCCCGTTCCTACGTATATCAGCAATTCATTAACCACTAAGTTCCAGAAAAGGGTATAAAGGGAACCGCCTTGAAGCGTGCCTCTACTAACACATCTTTTAGCATAACTCCCAACCAGTTATGAGATGATTATCCTGCTTTTTGTCGTAAGGCTGATCAACTTCCTAAGTGAGTCGTCTACCTGCAGATGTGACAATGTAGTCGTGATTGCGGATACGTTGACGTTATTAAAGGCGCCCTCTATGTCCAGGAAATTAACCATTGTGTACTCTCTATATTGCAGGGATCATTCGATGTGGCTAGTCAGCGAATGCAGAGCCGTTTCCACCTACTTTGCTTTGATCCGTTGACTAAAGTCTTGGATCAATTATAGCTCGAATATGGATATCAATCAGTCGTTCTAGAGTTTTCAGAAGGAACGATTATAGACTTACAGGTCTGAGGTCCTTTGAAACAACATGAGAACATTTTCGGGAACTGGGAATGAAAACTGCATTGACTTCTCTCCACGACAGTAGAATGTGGATCAGTTCTACATAGCTCCTCATGATATTCTCTAGTGTCGACAAAATAATACAATGTCTCAAAGGTAATTAAAATCTTTGGTCGTTCGTCAAAAATATTAAAAATTCTGTGTTATCCTACATCCTAACGCTCATTTACAATGACATTCCAGATGTAAGCTCTTTGGACAAGGCCAATCTGCTTCCGCACACTTTGCGGCCAGTTCAAAATTGTGTTTTGTCTCCGCTTTTACTTGAGTTACTTGAATCTTCAATAGGGCAAATCCATTTTCGCGCTAATGTTGTAGAAACAGTTCTCAAAAATCTGACATTCCAGCTATAAGCTCTTTGAATAGGGCCAATCTGCTTCCGAGTTACTTGAACCTTCAACAGAACGAATCCATTTTCGCACTCATGTAGTAGCAACTGTTCTTAAAAATCTTAGCATTCAAAAATCCGCAGGTCAAGATGTTATATCTTCTGAGGAGGTGTTTTTCTTCGCTGGTAAAACCACTGTCTAAATTTTTTATCAATCCTACTCATGTCATATAAAAGCTAATAAACCGTCAGCTTATAAAATATCTCGAAACACGAAAACTGCTCAATGACCGGCAGTACGATTTTTTAAGCAACAATTCCATTGGTGATTTGATGACATGTTTCACCGAAAAGTGGAACCAAAGCGTACATCAATCTGGCGAAAGCAAGGTAGTTGCACTTGATATTTCTAATTTAACATAGTTTGGAATTAGGCTCTTTTGTCGAAAATACGTGCATTTGGGATAAACAACTCATTTTCAATGGATTAGAAACCACATTTCGGAATGTTTAATCCAAGTTGTCTTGAATGGTTTCAAGTCTGATGTTCAAAAAATAAATACTGGTGTGCCCCAGGGCTTCATTCTGTCTCCAACAAAAATTTTAATTAAATAGGTTTCCTCAAGCTATCTAAGAAATACTTTACCCCTCTGATCTGGCTTCAATATATAAAACATTTATTCGCCCGAAATTGGAGTACAATGCCCACATCCGGTCAGGTATGTCTCTGCACCTGCTAGAAAGGATTCAAAACCGTGTAATAAAACTCATAGGTGATACTAATATCACTCAGACAATGGACATCCTCTAACACTCGCCATTAGCATTCCGCCCCTTCAAACTTTTAACCGTAACACCCATTTCGCTACCTAGCTCTTTATTTCTTAGTACATTATAACCTCCAAACATTAAAAACTAACGTTTATCGGCACCTGTCTTTCCATCTTCTCTGATTTTTCTTCGCTCACGCTGTGTGCAAGCATTTTAAGGATACCTAAATCCGTTGAGCGCGCGCAAATTACAAAAAAAAGTGCATGGTGGTGGTGATCTCTACGAAAATATTGACCCCTTTTTTGGAGAATATAAGGACAAGGTTGTATATGTATGTTTCCAGAGACGTGAAACAAATAAAAGCATTTTTTTGCACCAAAATAAGCCTATGCCTGTTTTGCAGGTGATTTAGTTAACACACGGCGATTCCACAAGGTGAAAGACGAGATGTCGTCTTGACTTCACACATGCCCTTGAAAACATTGCATTTCACAACCCAAGGTTGATTGCCGTAGCACGAGTTATGTGAAGGACACCAACAATCGCTTCCCACGGCTTAAATTAATAAACTGCTGCTGAAACCATTCAACGCGTTATAAGGTAGGATAAGTTAGGCTTGAGCTTCAGTTCTAAGTTTAAAACTGATCAGTTTAGAGTAACTGAATAAAAATCAATTGTATATAATAACGGTTGGTTGTTCGCCACAGGCTCCCACCCGGCGAACATCTTTAACTGATGTTAATGAAGTTGTTTTCTTATTTTTAATTATTCAGAACAAAATTTGAACATTAATGTTAAATAATAAAATGGTTGATGGAAAGATAATTTTAAAAACATATAACGAAAACAAATAAATTTTCTAAAAGTAGTAATCGAATAAATATTTTGTAATAAAGAGAAAGAAAGATATTCTCAAACTCTTAAATACTGAAATTTAAATAAAATAAATTTAATTCATAGTTTAATATCTGTTGTTATAAATGTTTCTTACCTGTTGCTGTTTCATCTTTCGCAAAACTGCTATGATTTATTTGAGGTATTTTGTCGGTTTTTTTTTCGGTTACTAATTGTGTCCTTATGTCGTGCTCATCATACATGGATCTACTTTGCAAATAAGACCTTACATTTCCTGATAAAAAAATTATTTATTTTTTTTTTTAACAGAAGGAAACAGTTTAAAAATTTCGATGCGATGATAATTGGTTTTAATTTGAATTAGACATTATTATGTACTTCATTAATTTCCTGTCTCAAAAATCTTCTTTTCGATCTAAACAATGTATATATTTCCAAAATTTAATTTTTTTAATGAAAATAGTTTTTTGTATGATAAATGTTTTGCATAAACAATATTTTCTGATAAGTTTTACTGGAACCGAATATGACCCTATATGTAAGCTATGTAAATGTTTAATTATCTTTTATGTTGAAATCAGACAGCTGAAAATCTGTCGGCTTAAGTGATCTGTCCCAAGTGAGTGCACATCACCGGTATACCTAGAATAGTGTTTGGCCGCTACAGCGTACTTGTTTTAGATGAAAACAAATACCAAACATTCGGTTCAAAGTAATTTTGTTGGGGATGTCCAAAGTGGAAATAACATCCCCAACATTCAACAAGTATATTAAAAGTTTTAATTCAAGGCTACGAACTTCGAAAATTCGCTGGACGGGCAAGCTGTTCCAATACATCGCATAAAAATTTTATAATATTACATCTCAATAAAAATTACCATCATAAAAATGAATATCGTCTTCCTCAAACTGATGGTGTTTCACTGATATATCGCTATAATATGAGCGTTTATGCAGCTGAGGTATTAAATTTAACCACATTGAAAGTTTATGACCCCTATAATGGCCAAGTGTTTCCACCTGGTGTCCTGAAAAAAAAGAAGTAGCTATACAATACAATCATAAATATATAAAGTCTTTTAAACAAACATTTAGGTGGTACGTATAACTTAAGTTTTAAGATTAGTAAAGATATCGTAGCATCTGAATGAAAACAAAAAGGTCTTTTTTTTTGCTTTAAAAATACTGAAAATTGATCCAAACCTAGAAACATGATTGCAAATGTATTAGAAGAACCACCAAATTATGCCAATAAATTTATTAAATTAAGGTAGTTAAATTAAATAAAAAAAGTGAATTAGTAACGGTAAAAATAATTCTTATACGAGTACTCGTTAAGTTTTGTGAATTATTAGATTTTTGACAAAAAAAAAGTTGTTTACTACGAATTATCATTTATAAGATATCACAAATACAAAAATTGAATAGGCATTCATACGAGCCCTGTGTGCAATCGGAATTTTATTATAAATAAGTAAATTTTCCAAGGATTTGGTTCATGTGTAACTCATATCATTAAATAAATTCAAAACAAATTTAAAGTATACGATGATCAATATAACTGTGAGTCACCAATTACACTCGATCGTATACCATTGAAATACATGTAAAAGCTTTTATTTTTTGAATGAATTCTTATTTAAATATTCAACACACTTATGCTTACATGGTATAAAAAAAAGGTTTAGAAATTAACTAACCTTACATTAAAACTATATGTCCTATCGCCTACCGTTCGAAGCTACGGAAGCCAACCCGATGGGTGACCAGATAAAAAAATTAAATAATACAACAACGGTGCAAGATATAAAATTATAGTATATCAAGAAACGTTTCGGCAAACAATAAAGGGCCCCAAGTCAGTTTTTCAATTTCTTAACTACAAAAGTAAGACCGACTGTTATCCTTCGTTCCTCTCTTTTGAAACAAATCTTAAAGTGATCCTTCAACCTTCGTCAACTTTTTACTACATTTCTTAAACTAATATTTGTCAACAACTCATTCGTTCAAAATCCCTCTTATTCTCCACCCTTTTCTCACTCAAAATTTCGTTCCCACTATTATTGAAGAAAAGTTACAAAAAGTTGAGGATACATTTTAACCCGGATCACAGGGTCTCCCCGTCATTTTTCTTAAAAATAGCTCTTCCAACCGTTCGCTTCCCCTTATCTACTTTCTTCATCTGTTGCTGTGCAAGAGCATAGGGAGAGTTCACTAGATTTGGAAGAGGTCTTTTATAATCCGGATACACGCTACGAATGAAGTTATATGTGGAATAGGCAACAAGCGGTTATGTCAAATCCGAGAAAAGGACTATGAAATGTATTCAACCATAAATTCAATATACCCAAACTTTTCAAAAGCATTTTATACGAAGCCTAAAATTTCAAGTGGTTAGCACGCAGCGCAAACTGTTTTTCGGGTAATCCCTTATCACTGCCGAAGACTCTAACAACATAAAACATTTGTTGGATGTGCCCACTGAACGCCTGCATGCGCTGAAAAACCTAGGCGTTTAGACAAACAACTGGGATGTTGTTGGCTGGGCATATGCCAAAATTGCTTAGCGTACACAGCCATCATAGTAGCAGTGCCCAAGTCGGGTATGTTGCTATTTTTGCGGCCAAAAGCATCATTCGCTATTGCTCAATAGTTATAATTCATCTCATTCATCGAGACGAACAAAAACGGCTCAACAACCTGCATTGAACGGTACTGCAACGAATACGAATGCACTCATTGCAACCGAATTTTGGAACCGTATTAAAAGGCCCTTTACTCAAAGAGTAACATCTTAAAGCTATCACTTATTGAAGAGGGCATTCTCCACAAAATTGGAGAGATTGAGTCAAATATCCTCAGTAAAGTCAACAAACTGCAAGACCACTACAAGGAACTTGAGTCTCGTCTTGATGACTTGAGCTGAAATAACTAAGTGGTGATGCTGCTTGGTGGGAGTGTCAGCTACAGAGAATGAAAACCTCTATGAAGTGCTGAGCAAAACATGCACTGCAGTAAAGATCAAAGTTCCAGCTATGAAGGGAATTTTCAGAGTCAAGCCCCCTAATCCAAAAGGCAAACTCTCTCGTATGATAGTACCATCATATGAAGTTTTTCAACGAAGCGCTCTGAAACTGGAAGAAGAGAACGGGCAAGTGCATGTACGAACAATGGGAGGCCGCTCTTAATCATTCTTTGAATAATTTTTCTCTCTTGTGTATATTTTTTACTTTCTCTTACATTTTCTCTCGTTCCATATTCTATTCTACTATATTTTTTATTATTTTCTAAAGTTAGCTTATCATTAAGGCCGCTCTTAATCATCCTTTGAATAATTTTTCTCTCTTGTGTATATTTTTTACTTTCTCTTACATTTTCTCTCGTTCCATATTCTATTCTACTATATTTTTTATTATTTTCTAAAGTTAGCTTATCATTATTGCCAAAAGTCATTGTCATGTTAAGTTTCTGTCATTCATATTTTTGTTTATTATTGTTATAATGAACGTTCTCTCTGTGTTCGGTTTATATATATGAAGGTATCTTGTTTCTTCTTCGCCTATCATGCTCACGTCAAACACGAGTGAATGGGGGAGTTGTATAGATCCTTGGGGGAGTTGCATGGATAAATCAAAGGAGCTTTTAAATAATGCGGCTAAATTTAGAGAAGTATTAAAAATATGCCACGTTAATTCGTAAAGCATAAGGCATAAAATTGATGAAATGCGTTATCTTTTTGGAGATGGCTGCATAGATATAGTTGGCGTTTCTGAACCTTGGACTAAGCTTAATACGAAGTCAGACTTATTTAAAATGAATGGCTTTAGAATGTTTTATGCTGACCGACTTAAAGATAAACATTGTGAGGGAGTGACACTCCCATAATCTTACTCCCACATAAAAAATGAATACAAATGCAGAATTGTCAAGAAATCTACTGAAAATGATGATGCTGAGTTCGTATTTGTGAAAATCTCTAACAACGAGACCAATCGTCTAGGGTTCATATTCTATATATCCCCAGATGTAGCTTGCTTGACTTATATACGAGATATTCTGGAGGAGTTGTGTCCACTATATCATAAAATTGTTATTTGTGGTGATCTTAATTCGGTCACCCTTGCTGACAGAAATAGAACTTTCTTTGATATGATTGATTCACTAGGTTTCCATTTAGCAAATACAAATAATCCCACACACTTTTTTCTAAATAAAACCCCCTCTCGTCTTGATGTATTTCTTCCCTCTCAAAGCGAGTTAATAGCACATTATGACCAAGTTATTTGTCTTGTTCTTTCTCACCATGACTTAATCGTTCTGTGTCTGAATGTTTTTCCCCCAAGGGCTAGAAGCCTTGTATCCTCACTTTCCATCAGTCAATGTATTGTCCTTACTTAATGGTTGTCATAATCTCAACTGGTCACATATTTATTGCACGTCTAATTTTAATGAACAAGTTTCTGTTTTTAATAAGAATATTGACTTTCTGTTTAACAAACATGTACCTGTGAAAACCAAAAGAATAAACAATGTTGTTTGCCGTGGTTCACGTTAGAAATAAAAAAGAAAATAAAAGAACGTGACGCTCCTTACTATATATGTCGTCGATACAGTAGTGCCGATATGCACAATGATTTTAAGAAAATGCGTATTTCAGTAATCTCATTAGTATGTAAGAGTAAAAGACAGTACTATGAAACTTAATTTCATACTAACCAGTCGAGTACTGCAATCTGGAAAACAATCCGTGATGTCGGTTTTAATTCTAGGAATGAGTCTGTTTTAGGAAATGTTGATGTCAATGACCTGAACAGAAAATTTGTTGCACCCTGTTCCCAAGCAAACCCGATTGACATTTCCGTCTTTGAGCACAACACCACGAATTCAGCGCGGACAAACTTACAAATTCATATTTGTAACTCCATTACTAACAGTGTATTTTCCAAAGATTGGAAAAATGGAAAAATAGTACCAATTCCCAAACCAAATTAAACTGAATTTAGGCCAATAACAATTCTTTCATTTCTGTGCAAAGCCTTCGAAAAAATTGTAAGCAACCAAATGAAAGAGTATTTTAAAGAAATGAAACTCATAACGGATTTTCAATCAGGGTTCATAAAAAAAGCATAACAGCCTTACTTAAGGTTAGTGATGATATACGTTCTGGTTTTGATAGGGGCTTGACGTCGGTAGCTGTCTTTCTTGATTTTTCAAAAGCATTCGACTCAGTAATGTTGAAATTTTGATATTTAAACTCAAGAATCAATTTGCTTTGGAGAACTCCATCTGCCAGCTCATAACATCTTATCTTTATAACTGAACTCAAACAGTTTTCTGTAAAGGTAAAGTCTAAATGTCGTATCAAGTGTGCCTCAGGGCTCCGTTCTTGGTCTGATCTTATTCTTACTATTTATAAATGACATATCGAAGTGTATCAAAATGTGTGAGTATCAAATTTATGCAAATGATGTATATCTGAAGAACTAGCTGCAATGAATGAGTTAAACGGAGATATCAATGCCGTCTATACCTGGTCTAAACAAAATTCCTTAAACCTAAATCCATTAAAAACCAAATCTATGACCTTCAATAGAACGTCTGTAAATATTACTTCGTCACTTTTCCAAATTAACAATACTACAATCGACCTTGTGAAAAAATTCAAATATATGGGTATTTGCTTTAATGAGTGTCTAAATTGAAATACTCATGTAAACAGCATTGCTTCCAAAATATATGGTATTCTCCGTGGATTAAGCCCCACCAAGCAATATCTACTTATAAAAGTTAAATTGAAGCTTATTAAGGCGTATGTTTTACCTATTATCCTTTATGGATGTGAAATCGTGAAAGTCGCCTTTAACAACTGTGCCAGGTATATCTTTAATGTCCTTTGCTGTGATCACATTTCATCTTATTTAAAACGAATCATTGGCTGCTCCTCAACCACGTTGTTAAAAACCGGTACTGTCCTCGCATTGTTTAAGATTATAAGAAGATTACCTATATTCGAAACTAAGCTTTGTGCAATCCGAAAGACATTAAATTTAATACCGTCAAGACACAGATTTTAATTAATAGCCGCAATTTTGTTTTGGAAGATTCCAGTCATATCCCCAAAAATTCGAAGCTTCGTCCAGTTGTTCGATCTTGACACTTAGCTTTAAACATTTTGATAAATCGAAAAACAGGCATTCGTAACGTACGAATCCGACGCGCCTTGCGAACGATATTTTAGCAAACACATCAAACGCTTATTCAACGGCTGATGTCAGGCTCGGCTTCTCTTCAAATAAATGCATATCCCATATTAGGACCTTTTGACCAGATAGAAAACAAGGTTTAGCAATAATGCTTTTTCATACGAAGGATAGAGTGACATCTCAAAATTGAGGGTCGTATATGATGTGGCCTTCAAAACTACTTTTGGCTCTTCCTTAAACGATGGTAGGACCTAAAAAACAAAATGACATTATATGTAGACCTTATACTGCGTTGAAGAAAATATCGATTCACCTTCACCGTGGATATGGAGAAGATGTACCGCCAAATTCTGATAGATCCAACAGATGCCAACTTGTCCTTTGGAGAGACAACCTTCAGCAGCAAGAAAATGAAGCAACGAGTTTCCCTTTGGCAGCATCGAACACGCGAGACGACAATTATATGGACGACATAATAATTGGAGCAGACACACTTGAACACGCTTTTAAAAAGAGAAATGAGATCAGAAAGGCTCTTGCGTCAGCAGAGTTTAACTTACGTAAGTAAACAAGCAACAGGATGAACTTTTGCTAGGGACGCCAACCGAAGATCGAGAAGTGCCGTTTGATGAGTCGATCCATGTGAATACTTTGCAAATGAATTGGTTGCAAGTTATGCGTTTCTCTTATGTATAAAGTAGTTCATCAAGAAGACGTGGACATCACGAAACGTATTGTCATCAATTGCAAACTGTTCCATTCATTAGGTTGGCTTTCCCCATGCATCGCCAAACCAAGATCGTGTTGCAAGACCTTTGGGCGCGTGGACACTTTACTCCCAAGATGTCAAGCATGAGTGGTCCCTTTTCCATAGAGAATTTCCGGTAATAAAAATCTTCGTATTCCAAGCTGGATCCAGACAGGAATGGATGACAGCTACCTAAAACTACACGGATTCAGTGATGCGCCAGAAAAGGCTTATGTAGCTTTGACTTACCTGCGCGTACTTGATGAAAACAACAAAATTCACATGCACCTTTTTAAGTAGCTTCTCTTAAAGCAGGTACACTTCCCCGGAGACAGTCCGAGCTCTAAGGTTGGAAAATTGTAAGGTAAACGCATGGACAGATTCGGAATTTGGTTGAATCAAGGCACCTCTATCGAGATGGGAAATACTGGAATCGCAGCCCGTCCGAACAAAAAAAAAAAAACATCGAATCATCTAAAACAAAGGAATTTAAAACACCGATCGCGAAAATCTGTGTATACCCAGCAACGAAACTTCTCAGAAGTTTCCCTTCAATACGATGTATGAAAACAATAATACAAAACTCCCAACATTCATGCGCGCTCACTCACTCAAATGGTACCATGGCACCCTGCTGTGTCCATTCATAAAACTGAAGATTCTTACAAGCATTCTTATATATATGCACCTTTCTCGAAATTTTGTAAAACAAAAAAAAAAAATAATAAAAATAAATAAATAAATAAATAAAAGTAATAATAATAATAATAAAAAGCATTTTTAAAGCTCTTACCCGATTGTTTTACAATAGCGTCATTGATCAATGATTTCATTGACACTACAAAAACAGGAATCGATTTAGCTCCTCTCACCGCAATGAGGGAACGTGTATGCAATTCCTACGCTTTACGTAATTATACCAAGCCAACTTTGTACTACTTACTCACTATGTACCTGTTAACATCTCTCGTTCTCATATATGTTCTTTTGTTCTGTCTTACTAACGAATATCTTTCAAAGTAGTCGTTTACGAATGAGACGAGCATGACTATTATGATAAAGAAAGAAAAGTGATGCTCGGTGCCAGATATGGCAACCAGGTACCACATAACTGCAAACTTTGTTCACAGTCGGGGAGCATGTGGCAGCAGCAGTCATGAATAAGGCTTAAGTATACAATGTATCTAACGACAATTTCTTGAATATTAATTTTAATATAATAAAGTTATAAGTTTAAATTAATTATCATTTAGAGATTAACACAACGAAGAATTTAGTTGTTGGTTTTGTAATTTAATGTCATTTTTTTGACGCAATAAAAGAAAAAGTTTTATAACGATTAACGCAAAAGAAAAAGAAGTCTTTTTGTTAACATTTTTCACTGAGAGTATTTGCAACACCTTTTGATCAGACATCTCATTAACTGATCGTCTTCAAATCGTCTGCTTTGGGTTTCGAACCTCTTTTATTAAAATGGATATCTTCTTACCTGGTAAACCAATATTATAGTGTTCGGCTTAGATCCACCCTTTTACTTACTTTTATATCCTCCTCTAGAGTTCCACAAGGCAGCCATCTTGGTCTGCCCCTCTTCATTATTACTATTAACGATCTGGATAGGGTCATTAAAAACTCATCCCTCCTCCTTTAAGCTTAAGAGGCAAAATTTTTTTTATACTATTTCTTCTCTCCATGACTAAACCCTTCTTTAAGAAGACCTTGATCGGTTTTTAATCTGGTGCCTCAAACAAAAAAAATTTCCAACCCTCACGTAATCAAATTCGTTCTTCGTTCGGCCCCTGCTTGAGTAACTCACTTTCACCAAGTTCATGTTTCCCTAATCGAAGGTATTCAACGTAGATTCCTCCAATAACCATACCTCTCCGTGGTCTGTCCTGGAACGACCCTTTAATCTATTTCCCCCTTAGTACCGCCTAAAGCTTGAGTTAAAATTCAGAAGAACGTAGGAATATAGCCGTTACCCTAGTTCCCAGCTCTTAAGTTTATTTTAGGTTTTTCGGTCCTAGTATTTAGCTTGTATTAACTCAAATATGTATTGTAAATGAGAGCCTCAGCCTCCATAAAAATAAAAATACACCAAAAAAGTTCACATTTGCAATCCGCTCTACGTGGGTTGTTACATAACAATACTTAACAATAACGGGCTGAAAAGTTGGGATACAATCAAAGCAAAATGCTACCGACCATGGTCAATTTAGAAAAAATGTACACTGTGCCTGGCTTACGCCTTTCAGCTTCAGTCGTTCATAGACCTCCGCGCAGTAAAGTTCTGTTTCGGCTTTTAATTGAGCAGTGATCGGCTTTACTTACAAATTTGGTAAAAGCTAGAAAGGCTCCAATTGGCATAGCGGTAGTGCGTGCGATTAAGAAATTTAAAGTCGTAGGTTCGACTCCGAGTCGAAGAAACGTTTTTTTTTCCTTTTCATTTTTATTTAAAATAAAAAAAAAAAAAAAAATATTACTAACTGTCGTTAACCACATCACGCGATGGACTGTGGAAAGCGGTCCGCTAGGCCAACAGCGGAATCTGCTGAAAGATCAGGCGAGATGTCGAGTAGTTCAAGCCAAACAGCAATAGTGGCAGAACCAAAGCCGAAGAGAAGGATGAAGCTAAGGCCATTAGCTAAAAAAAAGAGAGTGAGAGAGAGTTGAGAGAGAACGACTTCGCTTCTTTGGCGTCATTCGAATCGGAAGATGAAGACGAAGAATTGGAGTATATAGATAGTAGCATCAAAATGCTACAACAAAGAGTGTTAGCCATAAAAAAAAATTAAATGGTAAGAAGGAAGAGTGAAAAGCAGGAACAACTCCAACAGCAAACGCAACTGGCTCAAAAACAGGCCCAACAACAAAACCAAGAAAATACATTAACACCAACAAAAACTTAAGAACCACCAGCAACAACAACAAGGGCAGCCACAACAACGGCAGAAGCAAAAGAGCAGCAGCCACAACAAGACCAGCAGCAAACAACAACGGCAGCAAACAAAACAACAGCAGCAGAAACAACAGCAGCAGCAGAAACAGCAACAGCTGCAAAAACAACACCAGCCGTAACCACAGCAGTAGCAGGAACAACAACAACAACAGCAGGAGCAGAAGAAGACGGAGAAGGTGCCTCCTATCAACACCTATAAATTAGAGGTAAACGCCACCAAGCACCTATGTAAGTTGGTCATTGGTAATAATTTTAATATTAAGAGGTTGGGGAACGATCGCCATGCCATCCACTGTAATACAGTGGAGAGCTACGCGAAAGTAAAAGAGCTCCTCAAGGAAACGACTCATTCACACCGAAGTGTGAAAAGCTGCAATCGATGCTGCTGAAGGGGTTGGCACCGTCTTCTGATCCTCAGGAGATCCTGGCTCTGCTCAAAGAGAAGGAGTGCGAAGGGCTCAAGTTTGTGGGGATAAAGCAATTTACCACAGCGAGAGCAAGGCGGGAGAAACGGAGTCTGCCGTTCTTCCTGGTGCAGCTCAGTCCCGAATGCCGCCTGGATAGTCTAAGGAGTATCACTGTCCTAGACTACCAGGTAGTTCGCTGGGAAAAATTAAAGAGGAGCGAAGGTGTTATAAAATGCGTTCGCTGCCAGAGGTTCGGGCACGCCGCGTCGAACTGCCAAATGCAGCCTCGATGTGTGAAATGCGCAAAGAACCACAGTTCCAAGAAGTGTGCTCTGGGTAGGGACGGAGCATCCGATAGGACACAGCTCTCTTGTGTGTTATGTGGGAACGTGGGACACACCGCAAACTATCGGGCTTGTAGTAAGTTCGCTGACATCAAAAAAGCAAAATTGGCTTGGCAGCAGAAGGTGGAGGTCAAGCGTTCCCCTGTTAAGTTTTAAACACTAGCCGTCAACACCTAAACTTCCTACGCCCAAATGGCGTCAGGTAAGGGTGCTACGGTACAGCAAGCGACTGTTGCTTCTCCGGCGCTAATGCCGAGAACAACGGAAGCTGCACCTAACATGTTGGCCATCTTGCCCGCAATCCAAGGGCAGATGGCTCAGCTGCAACAGCAGGTACAAGAACAGGCCAAACGGGTGGACCAGATCTAAGCGCTGCTGCCGAGCCTAATGCAACACATATCGTAATGGGTACGCACATGGTGGAGCAAAGTTTGAAGGTCCTTGCGGTGAATGTTAATTGACTGATTAGGATCGCACGAAGAGCTGCGATGTTTAAATTGCTACAAGATCAAACTCCTGATGTGCTTTTCGCTAGCGAAACTAAGCTAACCGATAAGCACAAACTGGAATACAAAAATTATATTGTTATAAGAAGTAACCGGCCCAGATCCAAACGTGGAGGTGGTGTCGCAATCTTCATTAAAAAAGGCATAAAATTTCACAGAGTGTACAAGGGCGTGTTGCGCAGGTTCCGGCTGTTGGAAGCTGTGGTCATTTACATCCCGCTCCGCAGTGGAAAGCGGCTGTACTTGGTCTTTGTTTATGCACCTGAGGTTTCACAATCCACCTTATTCATTACAGAGCTCGACACGCATTTTCGACTTCTGAGGCTGGAATCGGTGTAGAATTATTTTATAATCGGCGGAGATTTCAACGCTAAACACAGAGATTGGGGAAATAATTTGCCAAATACTATAGGGAACCTACTACTTGATTGGTGAGGTCAGCTCGATGTCACGTACAGAGGCGGGTCTTATTTGGATCTACTGCTGTACGACGAACGTATACGACTGACAGGTACGAATTTACAAACGTTAAGTTGTCTGCGCACATTCGTGTATGACAGCGACCATTGCGGTTTTAGCATCGAAATTACAGTTCCTAACGAAATTGCGGAATTGGAGGAGTTTGTCCAAAGATATTCTTATAACTACAGTAAGGCTCGATGGACACGCTTCTCCGCAATATTGACAAGACCACTTTCCTCGAACACGCTCCACCCACCGTCCAATAGGAATTTGTCAAACGAGGAGATCGACAAGTACCTAAAATGAATGGACGAGACAATTTAACAAGCTATGGACACTACAATACCGCGGTATCAACGTACGACTTACGAAGACCTGTTCCGCAATCCCACTATTGACGCACTGCACCGACAGAAAAGTAGACTTTTGTCAAGATTCAAAAACTAGTACAGACAATTAACTGACAGACAAGACCCGGAGATTAGGACACTGAAGTCGTCGATTAAAAATATTCAAACGCAAATAAAAGAGAATTACAGAATTTCGGTAAGTTTGCATTGGAACAACAAGGTTCGGTCTGTAAACACCAGCAACCAGAATTCCCACAAATAAATAAACTATTTCGGAGAAAAGATCAAAATGACCTTCAGTGTCTTAAAATAGCCCGGACAACAGACAACGAACGGTTAGTGACAATAGCAGGTATTGATCCAAATGAGGCCGCTGATGATGACGACTTCTTTGTAATCGAGGATCCAGAGGAGAAGGTTGAAGCCATAGGGGCGATTTTCCAGGAAATATACAAGGCCACTGATACTATTGGCCCTAATTATGACCTGGACAATCGCGTCTTGGTGCACGACTTCTACATTCGAAATGAAGTAGAGAACTGGCGATCCGAGGGCTCTGGTTTCACCTGGTTCAGCGATGACAATATGGCAAATAATGTCATTACCAGAGAGGGTGACCTATCCCCGTTCATTTCGAAGGAAGAGCTCCATGAGATCTTCGACACAATCAGGGTTAAGAAATCAGTTGGGACCGATGGTATTCTGAACATCGTGCTTCGACATCTTCCTCTAGAAGCGGTGGACATTTACACCACCCTGTTTAATAATGCAATGAATAATGCACATTATCCAGCGCATTGGAAAACGGCGGTGGTTCAACCTATCCCCAAAAAGGGAAAGGATATATCCAATCCGGCGAATCTCCGGTCGATAAGTCTCCTTCCGAATATCAGTAAGGTGTTTGAAAAGGTAATCAATAGAGCTCTGACATATAGTTCCGGATATTCAATTCGGTTTTAAGGCGGGACATGATATCTCACATGCCGCGTCTAAACTGGTGTCCGATATCCAATGGAATAAAGGCAAAAACCAATGTACTGGTGCCTGCCTTGTTGATTTGGAGAAGGCCTTCGACACCGTGTGGTAAGAGGGTCTTTTCTATAAGGTGACTAGGCTGGGGATCAGTAGACCACTCCTGTACATTCTTTACAATAAACTAACCAACAGACAGTTCATTGTGAAAAATGGTGATGTGACTTCTGTTGGAATATTTAAAATTAAAAATGGTCTTCAGCAGGGCGCGGTCAATTCGCCGATCCTATATGTCTAGATACCTTGGGATCTGGCTAGATCAGTTTCTGTATTTTGACAAAATAAGGGCGCTTTTGCCCTTACAAAGAAACTGTTTTATAGCTACCAACTTGATGCGAGGGTAAAGGTAATCAGGTAAAAAAAGGTAAAAAATTTTGAACAAAATTGCATGCACAACCTTTGTTTTCAAATGAAATGGATTATTAAACATGTTTTGTAAATGTCTACCGCTTCTGGTGGCAATATCGAAGCACAATGTTTTGAAATCTATCGTTTCACACATGTCTCGAGCTCTGAGCAGATTAAATAGCTTTAGGTGCATGGGAAGATAACATGTACTAGATGGGGTGAAAAGTAACCTTCTTAGGAATGAAAAAAAAATTTAAATGTTTTTTTTTATTTTATTAATTTTTTTTATAATACCGCGCGCGCACCAAGGGGATATGAATACCCTTTTACTGGCTTTTTCTCCAGGGCGGGGGCGGGTGGTGTAGTAGTTTAAAACTCAGGTGTACTAGGTTTCGATATTTTTCCCAGAGGTGGTTGTCATACTGGACGGGACGAGCTAGTACATCCTCCTCAACCAGTGGGTCTTATGTACGTGCTAGTTGTTAGTTCGTTACATTTAGCCCAGCCAGCAACCACTCC
Source organism: Volucella inanis (assembly GCA_907269105.1). NCBI lineage: Eukaryota > Metazoa > Arthropoda > Insecta > Diptera > Syrphidae > Volucella > Volucella inanis. Next base: position 44,320,329 of record OU026155.1, on the reverse strand, counting down.
AACATCAGTGCTATGCCTTTATGTCAGAGTTGACGCTGACGGGATTTTCATATAACTACATACAAATTCTATGAAAAGATTTTTTTACAGAATTGCCTGGCACGGGATTCGAACCCGCGACCCTCTGCTTGAGGAGTCTATGCATATACCACTACACCACGGCCACCCTCGTGGCCCCACAATATAGTACCCTTTTAGTTTGATACACTTATTCTAGCGATTTTCCAACTTCTTGATCCCGTCCAAAAAGTAATTTTCCGGTAGGTTTGCAAAATACTCCTCCGTGGCGTGGATGATTTCCTCGCGTGAGCTGAATTTTTTATTGATGTGCCATACGGTGAATGCGACAGCAATTGGAGCCGTAAGTCTTTGATTTTAGATGTGGTTGCGATGCTCTTGTGCGCCGGTGCATTGTCTTGCAAAAACAATTTTTTTTTCGCTTAATGTGAAGCCGTCTTGCAGCGATTTCGGCCTTCATTCGCTCCAATAATGCACAGTAATACTCGCTGTTGATAGTTTTTCATTTTTCGTGGTAGTCCACGAAGGTTATGCCATGACAATCTCAGAAAATCGACGCCGTAACCTTTCCGACCCATAGAGCCTTAATAGCTTCATAGCAATCGTGCCGGCTTCAGTCCGCTGCCGGGCACTTACTCTGTTCTGTTCTTTGGTTTTCAACAGTTACCAATCGACGCCAAAAGTCTGCCCGATTTCGCATCAGCAAGTCCAAACACTCTTTCGAAGTGCTCTCGCGTTCGTGTTTTTGGTCAAGGGTGAGCATGCGCAGCACTTAGCGGCAGGATAACTTTTTTATATGCAGAATATTGTCCAAAATATGGCGTGTGCGCTCAGTACTAATCTTTGTGGTATCTGCTAGCTCTCGCACCTTCAATTTCCGGTCAGCCAACACCATTACATTGTCCTCTGTAACCACATCGGAGGGCCTATCCCTGCGGACTTTATCGGTAGTGAAGTTGCGGCCACCACGAAACTCTTGAAACCAATATTTGACGGTGTAATCTGACGGAGCATTAGCCCAATAATATTTATCCAACTTTTCTTTTGTTTCCTTCGCCGTTTTGCCTCTCAAAAAAATTTTTTTATGAACGAAAATCGTTTTTGTCCATACTCAACATGATGCCAAACACGTCAACAACAATCAGCTGTCAAAACAAAACTAAAGACAGCACTGAAATTCGGCATGTCTAACTAAATATGAACGGATTTCAAGGCACCATAACCTTTTTTTGCAGTAGCAGCGCAATCTGTCGGTCAAAGATGTTACTTTTCACTCCACTTAGTAGAACCGCATTCCACTACGAAAGAGATATATAGTACATGATAAATGACTCCAGCCTCGGAATCTATAAGCTATGTACATGACTGTTCTAATGAAGATTGGAACACAATTCGCCATTTAACTGTGTGCTCACATTAATAAAACACCCATAGATTTGTTAAAAGAGTTTCTATCATTGTCGGTCAATGAAGTCTAAGTTGTCCTGGAGTTAAGATCTTGTAACATTAATATAATAAACTTTACATTTTGCTATTAACTATTAACCTATCCATGCTTCATTTGTTTTGAGACAGAACATTAATTGGCGACGAGTATAAAAAAAGATCATTAAAAAAAAAAAAATTTTTTTTTTTAATTCGCAACTAGTCATATAACACGTGTGCCAAATGTCAAAGTTAATCGGTTATGTCGAACTCTACAAAATCGGAGATAATTTCGAAGATTGCGAAAGTCGCTTAATCCATTTCTTTAAATTAAATGAACTAAAAGATGTCGACAAAAATACCTATTTCATTGATAAAATGGGAAAATCTCTGTATGAACTGTTAGCGTAGCTAATTTATCCAGCAGATTCAAGGATTGAAAGCGCAAAGTCATTCGCTGAAAATATAACCTTGCTGCGAAGTCAATTTTCTCCAAAGCCCAACAAAAGAGCAGAGCGGTTAATTGTTGTTCAAAAACACGGTGAATCTATAAGCGAGTACATCGTAAGACTCAAAGCCGTGTCTAAGAATGCTATTTTGGTGATTACTTGAGCAATTTTCCAGTCACCGCAATGTAATCTGTGTCAACTGTGCCAACAAAAACAGAAACCTCCTCTTTGCCTACCATTCCAGACGTCATTTTAGGAGTTTACGAGTTAAAGATATTAGACGATCGATTGTCCGATCGCTTTATAGTAGGCCTCAAGAACGAACAAATTCAGCAGTCTGTTCTGGAGTATGACAATCTAAGTTTTGAGCAGTACTATGATAAGGCCTTGTTCATGGAGGCGCCCGAGAAAGCTGCATCATCAGTCCTGGCACCGTCCTAAACAAATGCTGTCTAGTCCACCACTAAAACAATCGTCATCAGTTATTTGGCCTTCGAAGTCTAAGAGTCACGGCAACTAATGTTCAACTATGCACCATCCGTTTCTAAAAATCCAGGAAATTTTTGCTTGCTGTTGATATAGAGAAAATTATTAGTTTCTGCTTCGGCTTCGTTGCTCAACTTGTGGTGAGCGGTTTAAGGCCTACGAAATTGAGCTCGTCCTTCACTCAGTAGAGTATTGCACCACCTCAGTACGATTGTTTTCAGCTTTTGCGTGAAGGAAAAAATTCCGACATCGTGCCCTCTAATAACTTATTATTTCTTATATAGCCCTCCAAAACATCCATTCTTTTTATAGAATAATTGCAACCAACAACAGAATTATAATGCATAGCTTAACTGTGTGCTTCATTTCTATCTTGTAAGTATTTTTAGGTAGTGCCCTCTGCTTTGAAAATGTTTGTTGTTGTTGTGTCTTTTGCAGTTGTTGCTGATGTTTCTTACATTTCAGTTGATCCTGTTTCGGTGCGCCTTGAACTTAGTCTGATTTCTCCATTGACAGTTTTCGCTGCTTGAGGTTAACTTGTTGAGTTTACTTTTAATGTTCTTGCTTTTATTTCTTTAAATTTCTGCTCACAGCTCCTTCTTTCTTCTTTTCAACTGTTTGGCCCTTACATCAGGCATTATTTGCTGGATCTGCCTGATGCTTATCTTAAAGCTTTCTTCTGCTAAAGAGAGAAACGGACCTATTGCTTCCTCCTGTAGACTGTAGAGATATATGGCTAGTCATTGAACTCGAAAACTTGACACATCTCTTTTGCTCCTGATGATGATGATGGTAAATTTACCCGCAACAAGTTTGACTCTCTTTCCCTTGTGAAGTCCTTTCGGTCACTCTTATCTTTGAGTGGAAGGCAGCCATGGTCCCATCAGTCAGTGGCTTACCAACCCCAGAACCCGAAAAACAACTCACATAGATTTCACGGGCGGTTTTCTCCGCAGAACAAAGAGGTGAAGAGATGACGATCTCTTTCATAGTAATACCCCAACGAGAGGGCAATAGGCATAGTCAAGCACACTCCAACGTCGCATCAACTTTAAAATTCAGTTTCGTTGAGCGAAGGGATGACGACCCTCTTAAGCTATAACCCCACTGATGGAACACCGAAGGAACAGCAGAGGACGGACAAGTAATAAGACAGCCTCCACCGATAAAATTTTGAATCAAACAAATAACATAATGATTTGGGTTAGCAACTCTGTTCCAAAAAGAAAAATCAGTGAAATTTATAGCTCCATTAATATTAAAAAAAAAATTATTTAAACCGTATTAAAAAAAAAACAAATTTAAAAGAATATAATTTTTTTATAAAGTAAAAAAGCTGGATGAATCTTATAAAAACCTTAAAAAAAAATTCAATGGATGTTCGGTAGTGGCACGGCATTGCATATATCAACGATCAATCTATCCCTCCTAAAAGACCGCATTCACAAATGTCGCAAAAATCCCCTTTATCTGAAATAAATGAAAAAAAAATGTTGGTATCTTGCCGGTTGCGGAATAAAGGAAAATGTTCCAAAGTGCTTTCTGAGAAATATTGGACGTAAGACTGAAAGACAAAGCGACTAAGGCCGACATGGAAGGACTAAGCGCGAAAATTTCTACTTTGAAGCAAAGCAACAAAGAAACTTAGCTTCAACAGATGGAGTCTCGATGTGTCTTGCTCGAGAGACAAGTCGAGTTCCTTGAAAAAAAGCCAATGAGAAGAATCTGGTTATCCATTTGCCACCTGAATATAATACTCAAAGTACCGTTGAGAAAACTAAAGCGATTTGCTTGGACCTCCTGCAAGCGAATGACAGCTCTAAAATAACTGCAGCACGTCAAATAAGTTATGGGAGTAGAACTCCAAATGTTATTATGTATAGAAATGGCTGTCTTTGATGATGTTGTTGGTGTGATCCGAGCTAAATCCAAATTGCATAACAGTTTTACTTCTATCCACAAGGATTATCCAGCGGCATCAAGAAAACGCGAAATGCAATTAAATAAGTTAAAAACCTACATAATTTCACGAAACAAGGGCATAAAAGCTCAAATACGAGGCGAAACTCTTCAAATAAGAGAAAAAAAAATATTTTGATAAAAGCGGTAAACTTGCATCTGATCAAGATAGTTTTGTGGTGAATGAAGCGACTTTCCTCATGCCAAGGTTACAGATACCGTCTAACTATGATTGATCGCTTCAGCAGATGGCAGTAAAAAGTACCTCTACAGGACATGCATGCAGATACAGTAGCCACAGCATTTTATGCGCATTTGGTAGCTCGATTTGGTTCGCCTACATCAATAACAACTGATCAGGGAACTCAATTTGAATCAGCTCTCTTCAATGCACTCACCAACTTAATTGGATCGGTAAGAATTTGCACTTCGCTTTACCACCCAGCCTGTAATGAATTCATTGAACGTTGGCATTAATCGTTTAAAGCCGCCCTGATGTGTCACAAAGAAACCAACCAAACCAACCCTACCAACAGTGCTGTTAGGACTACGGACAGCTTACAAAGAGGACATTAAGGCTTCAGCAGCAGCGATGTTGTACGGAACAATTCTCACGACGCCTGGTGAGCTTTTTGTTAACGAAAATCTCATATCAAATCCCCAGACATCCGTCGAAAGACACCGAGATAATGCGCAAATATCGCCCGACAACCACTTCAAACCATGCCAGAACCAAACTTTTTATATCACCAGACCTCCACAAGTGTTCACACGTTTTCCTGCGCTGCGATGCAGTGAAAAACCTACTACGACCATTTTCTGGCCCGCATACAGTAATAGCCAGAATCAATGATCGATTGTTCACCATAGATGTGGAAGGAAGGAAAATGAACATAGCAATAGATTGACTGAAGCCAGCACATCTTCACGCATGTTTTTCCACAAATTACTCCACAATTCCAAAAAATATAAAAAATAAAAATGAAACATTCGGAAATTTAAACAAACAACATAATTAAAACAACCGTCAATTGTGATGTGGCGACTGAAGCGACCTCGACGGGAGAAATCGCAACTTCAGACAGATGTCGCTCTTATAGCAAAAGAATTTCTTTTATTAATTGTCAATAAAAACTTGAAAGAACCATATATACTTGCGGATGACAGAAATGAAATAAACTGACAGCGCACAATGAAAGGGGTACTTATGGTGGAACTTTATGTGATGGAAGCTGCAGTAGCTCAAACTTTCGAAGATGTTTACAATCTCTTTAAATAATGAAATAAAATTAAATAATTTTAAGTTTTTAAAATACAAAATCATTTCTTATAATGTATCAAGGTTAAATAATAAGAGTATTTTTGTGGATTTTGATAAATTCATCAATTAATTTGAATTTGTTTTTCTATATGCAACTTTTTGTTACAGGAAAATATTGTAGCTTTATAAATTTTTAAAATATTGTAGATTTATTAGCTTTGAACTTATAGTAAATGGATACCAGCAATTAGAATACAATAAAAAGGAAGAGCCAGTGGAGGATGTTTTTCTTTTAGTATATATAAGAAGGATCTACAAGGTATCAGCTGAGTTTTTGAACGAGTAACATACCTAAATCTTAATTTTAATAACGCGACTTCTCGGGTATTCCCAACGAACATTAATTGCAATCATTGGGACAGTGATTTCGAAATACTTGAAGAATTTATACCACGAGAATGGAGCAGTTATTAAATGGTGGTTACTGACTGAATGGAAGAATTGGAAATTTAGAAAACTTGAATTTAGGAATTTAAAATTTTTTACAAATGAGGAAAATTTAAAAGTTGCAACTCAACAAAAATCGTATGACACCGTCCTTAATTCAAGAGTGGTAAAATTAATAGATTTTTGTAACTGTTATGGGTTGAGAATCCAAAATGGAACAAGCTTGTCAGATATGGGTGGTGAATTTACTTTTGTTGCTAAGCAAGGAAGCTCGGTAATAGATTATGTATTGTTAGTGGAAAATGGAATGTTCACATTGTCGATTTCAAAGTTGAACATGTCCCGTTTTCGGATCACCTTCCTATAGTTGTGACTTTTGGACTGATGGCGTTAGATCAGAAAGAAAGCAGACCTATGATGCTATTGCCTAAACTTTTAGGTGACAGAATATAAAGAGAAGCTGGACATATTCTTTCGAGACCGACACGTATGCAACTTAAGCCAGTTATAGGAAACCGTCAAAGCATCTTATCCGATCTTTTCCTCAAGGAACGCTTGGAAAGACGGTTCGGCTCCTTGATTTGACCTCGAATGTAAAAAATCCAGGCAGTTAACGTTTGCTTGACTAAGAGATTATCGTAGTTCAAACGAGGGTTATTTCAAAAATCTTTATTTGCAAGCAAACAGAGAGTACAAGGCATTGTGTACATGAACAAAATGAACATTTTGTGAAGCAGAATCGAAGTGATTAGCCCATTGCTAGAATGCGAGAGAATTTTGGAACTTGGTAAGGAAGCTGAATGGCAAGAACTTCAACATTCATCATGGACTATGCTATAATATTTTGGTGACGCATTTTAGGAATTTATTAAATCCAGTACAAGAAATAATCAATTTTCACTACGCACCCCCTGGTTCCGCTAATGAAGTGTTGGATGCGATCATAACACAGCAAGAGGTTACTGAAACATTGATTAAGCTTAAAGAGGGAAAGTAGCTGGTTCTGATGGGATCATAGCCGAATTTTATAAATATAGCACCACAGAATTCATCGAGAGGTTTACGCTTATATACAATAATCTGTTGTAAACAGGATCGATACTGCAAGAATTCAAAAAAAAAAAATTAGTTTTTCGGAGCTATCAATTATAGAGGCATATCATTTTTAAATGCTTGCTACAAAATTTTTACGTTAATTCTATAGATACGTCACAACACATGTCTCTAACAAGAGTACCAGGCATGTTTTAGACCAGGCTATTCAACGATTGACCGTAACTTTATTCTGAAAAGTAATGCGGATTAATTTCTTAGCAAAAAGAAGAAGCTAACATATATGCATTTTTCGTAGATTTCAAGTCAGCATTTGATACGGTTGATAGACAGGCTCTATTTTACAAGCTCTATAACATTGATATGTCAATAAAATTTAGCAGTAATGCAAAACTTAAATATTGACACAATGGCGGCACCGCAATGGCGGTGTAGGGAGATCTGAGTGGTTTAAAACTGTCGCAGACGACATCGTGCTATTGGCGTCTTTTCCTAATTCAGTGCAGCTAATGATCAACGGGCTTTCTCAATATTGTGAGCTTTGTAATCTGGTAGTGAACTTGGAGAAAACAAAATTATAATTTTTAAGAGCGGGGTAGGCAGAAACTCTGTAAATGAAGAATGGTATTTTAATGGTGAGTCTGTAGAAATAGTTATAGGAGAAGCATCTGAAGGAGAAGCTGACAAAGGCTAAAAGCGCAATCAGTGCATCATGAAGTAGATTCTTTTGTAATAAAAGTGTAGCATACAGTAGCAAGTTCCGGGTTTTTGAGGCAGTATCGGACTCAATTGTACGCAGCATAAATGTAAGGAGTGAAACAATAATCGTATGAAAATGTAGAGAAGCTCCTCCGCTATTACATAAAGCAAATTTTTTCGACTACTGCCAAATATGCTAAATTATATGATAATGCTGGAAACTGGATTGTCACCTTTCTTTATTCATACTCTTAAAATGCAAATTGATTATGTGCTTAAGATTATGAAGATGGAAAATCATCGGCTTCCGAGTATAGCGGCCATCTAAGTCATACATGATGAATCGAGCTGGTATGCTGAATGTATGGATCTAAATGCTAACTGCGATTTGGATTTAAGTCTAGATATATCAGGTTATTTCATCAGTGGATTTGAAGTGCAGAGAGAGCAACGCCGACGAATCGCTCCACAGAGCAACTACGCCACTATTTTTAAAATGAAAATAGCGTCAATGAAACAGCAATGATGGTCAGGCTACGAGCAGAGCTGATATACGTAAGCTTTATTACTCACAGAGAAGATTTACCCATCTTGTGCTCTCGATAAAACTTGGCTGAAAGAGAAGATATTATCCACTTCATGGGGAAATGTATTATTTTAAGGGAAATAAGAGGGAACACTTTGGGATCCAGTTTTTTGACAGAAAACGAATTTATATCCAACATATCAATACTGCAATCTGGCTCTTACCTATAAGGACCGTATAATTAGCGTAAGTTTTTAAATTCCAAGAGTCCTGTTTTATTAAGTTTTGTATTTATAAATATTAAGTAATTATAGCGTTTGTTTTGATGGGATATTAAATTTTTAAAGTATTGTATTCGTACAAAATTATGTTTTTTCAACTAGGCAGACGGCAGGAAATCAAGCTTGTTTGATTTCTTGTTCTGTAAACTATGTTATTGCATTTGGTGATTACCAAGTAAAATCTTAATCTAATCTAATCTTAAAACAACAAAAACATACAAATAAAAACGCCGAACAGCGACTATCAAGAACAATAAACAACAACAACAACAAAGAGCGGACCAATATAAAAAAAACAAACACTAATAACAAATGATAAAACCGGCCGAGACCAGAGGACAGAAAGGCCCATATACAAATAAAAATGCAAAATGATTAAATAATTGTAAGGAATGACACGCTATTGATAAATCATTTACCCTCTAAATCAGAACGCTGATCCACCGGAACAGTTAGGGATCCTCGAGACAAAAGTTGCAAGAGGCACTGTACTTTTGTAACTAGATCCAGAGGATGACTAAAACGAGATATTATCCCTTTTGGATTGTATATCCACTCTTTTTTCGTCCCAACACTCCAGCTATCTTTCCATCGAGTTTCCTTTCTTCCTCGCAGTTGTTTTGATTTTGCAATTTCGTTGTGGAATCCGATGTTAGGGGGAATAATTAGGCCTAGCTAAGTTACACAGCTTCTATACACTCTCTCCACAGAGTTCGCAGTTATTACTGGAAGTGAGAGCAAACTCCAAAACTAAGGAGTTTAGTATGGATGAGTAAAATAGAATGATTGAGAACCATAGCTGAACACAGATGCACACACTATCAAAGCTTTCTAGTGTTGTAACTAATAACCCCGTAGCTCAGTCCGCTAGAGCCAAATGAATGTGTGAGTAAACATTCGTATGGATGTGTGTGTGAGTCTGGCGGAAATTGTGAATAGTAAACAGCTTTGGAAGTCACTTCAGTGACGAAGAACGGATAAAGAGGGTCAACTTAGAGTTTGTTTGCAAATTTTCCTATAAGTTTTTTTTAAGTATATGGAAGGATATACAGTATAGTATATTTTTTGTTAAAGTAAAAAAATTGCGAGTTTTGCGTTTGCAAAAAAGAGAGGAAAAGGAAATAGGACAAGAAAAAGGATACCGGCGCAAGAGCAGCAGGGCAAAAGTCATAAGGAACTGTGCCAGAAATGGTAACATTAGCGTTGGGACACAAAATAAAAGATAAGTATGTTGCAGTGCAGTGTAAGGAAAAATAGAAAAGCGTAGTTTTTGGTGAATTGTGCGCTGTGGGCCGCGAGTCCTACAATATATTGGGAGAGACGAGAAACGCGACCGGAAAATAAATCGTTTTTTCTGTTTGAGACTGTGAAAATACCGGGTTACTCTACCGACGATGAAACCGTTAAAATAACAGCAATAAATCGTCTAATCCGTCTTTTTTTTCTTTAATTTTTTGTTTGCGGGGTTTTGCTTAGGGGAAGATTTTTCCCTTCTTTGATAGAATCGAGGTTTTTCGTTTCCTTCCAATCACCTTTTTTGTTTTACCCGGGTTTAGTTGTCCTCAAAATGCTTTCTGGACGAACCCATAGCGGGGATAGTTAGAACCCAGACTGTTATTTTTTGAGTCTGTGCAAAGTAACTGTTGCCGGGAGATTCAAACGTAATACTATTGCGGGAATAGCGGAAAGCTCTCTGTTCAGTATTTTCTCATATAGTTTTATCAACAGATAATCTATCGCACTTCATTTTTTGAATTTCATTTCTATTTACATTTCATTTCACTTTCGAATCTAACATGTAACCTAATTCATAAATGAACGAATACCTTTAATTACCAGTATGTTATGTGAACTATGTATTCTATGTATTGTACTTAAAATATTGCGTAACATAATCAAACGTTGAGACAGTTTGTACATAATTTTCCCTCATTATCAGCGGATCTATGCTCATTACTCATGATCATTACATTGTATTTTAGCGTAACTGAACTATTTTTTCCTATCGTGTGTTGTTTACTTGCTCTGTTAAGTTGGCGAAATAAAGACGTGCTGTGAAATTATAAGTTTTTTTTATTCAATTTAAAAAATATTGAATTGATAAGACACTCTCCGTCTCCCATCAAATGAATTTATTTTAATTCACTTCAATTTTGGTTTATTTTATTAATTATAAAGAAAAAAAGTTAAAATGCTTGTATTTTTTCCCGGCCAGGAATCGAATGCGTACAATTTGACCTATCGCCGTACACCCCTTCAACTTGGCTAATTTTGCACTTTCATGGCACTCGTCGAAATTTTTTTTTAAGGTTAAGTCACTGTTTTTTTTTTAGCGAATAGCCATAACACGATTTATCATAGTTCCACGACGGCTGTAGACGACTGTAGACGACTGTCTACTCACGTGTTTGAAAATATCACTGTCGGGACATGGGAATCTCAATGGAGTGTTTAACTTATAGTTAACAATTTTGTAACACGCCCATTGCACTGGAAATCTTAAATATTTTAATAAAGTAGAAAAAACCATAGGAAACGAAAAAACAAGATGGCTAGCCTGATATACCTTCATGTATAATTACTCCTATGAACGCAATATGTGTATCTACTCATAAGTCTATTCTACTCATTTGACATTTTCGATGTAACATATGTCCATGTGATCTATATGCTTCTATCTGCACACCGCTTTAACGATTATCCGCTTTCTATTTCAACGCTCTGTTGAAATCAGCCTTTTAGTACAATATTATGGCTCATGAGCATTTAAATTTTTTCAATATTATACTCTTGAGGCTTTAAAATTTTTCATCTCGAGATCGCTGTTTTATTTCTCAATTTTTTTGACAAATTAAATCGAAAATTCCTATAAAAGTTTTTTTTGCGCTCAAACATCGCAAAATAAAGTCATGATATGAAGCATTAGATTCGTATCCTACCAGACGAAACTGGAATTTTTTTTCAATGTAATGTTCATATATAGATATATATGTATATAGTACTTTTCAAAAGAGTTATCCAGTCTACTGCGCTAGTCTCTTATATTTTCTCTCACAAAGTTCTACTTTTTAAATAATATAAAGAGAACTTTATAACAATCAATATATGAAAATGATTGGTGAAAGAGGAAAAAATAGAAGAAGACATGCACACCCATGCATTTTCATTCTCTTATTTTCTATGCGCATTACCATATTTTAAATAACACTTCAACATTGCGCTAATTGAAAAATAGGCACGACTTTTGCAAACAGAAGCGGTTTTAAAAGATATTATAACTTAACACTATTTTTCCTGTAGCAACCGCAATATCATTATAGAATTTGCAATTCATTTGACACTAGCTCTTCAAACTTCGCAGTTTGCTGGAAGATTTAAGCTCTGATAGAGGATCTCCAAAAATGGAAAGTTACATCATATCTACAACTTCTTGAATCCAGTGATGACACTCATATCAGTCTGTTATCATACAAGATTTTGGACCTAAAAGAAATGACTGAAAAAGAAGAAAAGCAGCAGCACATTCTAACACTCACCTACCCATTTCTAGAGACGTAGTCGAAAGAGTTGATAGCAAAACCAAGCTACAAGTGTTTCGATTCAACGTGTTCTTCTGCAAGTGAAAGCTACCACCCCTTCAAACTCCAAACCTGCAAATGTACCATATACGAATATTGTGCTGTGAGTTTTCTAGTCAAGTCCCATCTTGAGACACAGGTCCTAACGATAACGATGCTGAAATATCAAGATATATCAGGCGAAGGAAGTAGAAATGATTTAGCTAAACCTAACAAGGCTAGCTTCCATTGCAAAGCATGCGATGCAATAAAGCCCATTCGCTCAATCAAGCAGAAGGTGGAGAACAATTTAAAACAATCGAGGTTACTTGGGATGAGATGTACAGTTGATTCGAGCTCGGCAAAAAGTTTGTACGACTTTTCACGCAAGTCAATTCACATTTCTACGGCCTTGGTTTTATTAAATTATTGGTTTTGAAACATATGAAAAATTTTTAATATGAAATATTTTATTAGTTATAGTTGCAAAAGTCATTTCATGTTAAAATAAAAATGCAATCCAAAGTGGGTATGTGGAAATAAAAATAAAAGTAAGAATTTCTACAATACAATAGCATATTAAGTGCTATTAAATTTTTCAGCACAGTCAAACAACTGAAATAGTTTCTAGATTTAAATAACAGTATATAGTGCCGTCATGCTGTGACATATATAAATTTTTTATGACTACTCGTACAACTTAAACTTGTGCTATCTTTCACATCGAAGTGGGAGATTACGCTCTATAACTTCGCAATATTATCATAATTCGTGTAAGGTATTTTACGTCATGCCATGGACACTTATTAGAAGAGAGATTACTTTTATTATTATTATTACCTTGGACAGCCTTATTTAGCGTTTTAATATCTAAACTTAAAAACTAACAAATTTGTTCTTAAACTAAAGGGGCGAGTTGGAATGGACGCCATTGATTACTGAACAGCGCTATTTTGATAAAATATTTGCTGTTATTAAGGTTGAAGCCTTCGGTGTAGTTAACTGTTGCATGCGTCATTCTTGGCATTGGTTCATAGTGACCGTAATTGTTGGGCTGAGTCTGATCTTAGGTAACGGGTATCGGGTGTAAATGAAATATTTTGCATAAGTCTTGAGCAGTCGATGTTTCCAGTCATTACAAAGAATCCAGTCAAAAGAACATCAGCAACATGACATTTAGATTCAAAAATTCTTTAATTAAGATTAATGCAGAGTTAGATTTATTAACAATGCTGTCAGTGAAAATTATACCTTAGTCTTGTATTACGGTAGTGGAAGTATTATAATTAGCTCGTCACAGATGGATTAGTCTCTACGAGGGGGTGGTAGTCCTTGGCTATCGATTATCACTTATTGACATTAGGTATTCCAAATATATATTGAGTATGTAATTTAATTCGTGCGGTTTTTTTTTTTTCAAAATTTGAACGTTTATTTAAGAAAAACATGTACAATTGTATTATTCAAAATATTTCCCATCTGAAGCTTTGACTTTTTCCCATCTTTCTGGCAATTTATGGATCCCAAAAAAACTGCGCCGGCTTGGCAGCCAAGAATGAATCAAGCCAATTTTTGATATTCTGCTCTGATGTGAACCGTATTTCAGTGAGGGCGTTCTGCATTGACCGGAACAAATAACTATAAGGCGGGTGGGGTAAGTTCTTAACCGAAATAGCAACGTGGGGCCGAGCGTTGTCATGATGGAAAATTATTTCCTCCTGTCTGGTCGCATATTCCGGGCGTTTTTCGGCTACTGCTCTCTTCAAACGGATTAATTGTGTTCGGTAGCGTTGTCAATTGATAGTTTCACACAGTTTAAGCAGCTCATAATACAGCACACTCATCTGATCTCACCAAATACAGAGCAATACCTTCGAGTCATGAATATTCGGCTTTGCCGTTGATTTGGCTAGTTGGCCTAGTTTTATGACGCCTTTCGACGTCTCTCGGCTTAAGTACATGTGGAACCCAATTTCCTTGCTTTTGAAAATATCCAGCTGCTTTTAAACGTTTTGAAATGGCTGCTTGAGTGACACTCAAATATTTTCCGAGCTCTTCTTGTGTTTGACAACAATCTTCATAGAGTAATGCTTATTGTTCTTCATCTTCAAACTTTTTTGGCTGCCCAGGACGTTCATCGTCTTTCAAGCCAAAATCACCACTTTTAAATCGTGCAAGCCTCTTTTGGCACGTTCGCTCAATTAGCGCATGTTCACCATAAACTTCCACCAAAATACGATGACTTTCGGCAGTAGTTTTCTTCATGAAGAAGAACTCCCCGCAAAAACAATTTTTCAGGCACAAAGTTCGACATATTTTAGTGAAAAAAAAAATTGTTGTTTACGCTTCAAATGAATGAAATATACTGAAATGATGTACAATGACAGTGAATAATGACAATGACAATGGAATAATACAAGTTACGCCATCTCTTAGCAAACCGCGCGAATTAAGTTATAGACCCAATATTTAAGTCGCCTTGCAAGGAATGAGATGAACGGGTAATTATATGGCTGTAGAAATTCATAAAAAAAAATAAAAACATTGAACTAGTAATGAGATTAATATCGCTTATCGTTAGGATATAGAGGATTGGTCTAAAATAGCTACCCTGAGAGACCACAGATGTTGCTTTTATGTCAAAATGATGTGTTCATTAGAAACTTCGTCGAACCCCTTCCTGTAATCGGTAAAATAAACTCAATTAATAAACTTCTGGAAATATATTTGTCTATTAAATCCAAGAAAGTAATCTAGCGATTCAATGAGGTGTTCCTATAAAAAATTTACAAATACTTTAGATTCCAATTTTAACTCAAAAATAATAGAAAAAGTTAAGTTGGGTATCGCAAAAAGCACTTCGCGGGCTTTTTTTCCTCATGCTTTTTTCTTTTTTGTTACAACACTAGCCATCTTCGACTTTTGTTCTCGTTCTCATGCTTCTCTACATTATTTCCTTATTATTTTTATTGGAAATGTTTTTTTTTTCAGATAACAGATAAGCAATGTATCATCGTTTTAACTTTCGAACTTGAGACGACGATATCGCACAAACATGGTAAGGTAGCTTAAATGAAGTCAAAACTACACGGTATCTGATAACAGAAAAATGATGCTTACACGTATTGGTTTGCCAAATACGAGTACATACATACGTCTTTATAAATAATCTTTACACCTCAATAGCTCTAATTTCCACATCTGAAAAGAGTCTCGTTTAGGTTGTACTTTGATGCAATTACTCGAAACTAAATAGGTCTTGGTAACTGGAGACTAGGTCTTGCAATCAGTCAAAAACTTTTTTACGGTGGACCGTTAAGAAATATTTAAAAAACCTCCATAAAATACTTAAGTTCTCAAATATAATATGAAAGAAGTTCTGAGAATTACAAAGCATCTACGAACTTTTAAAATTATTGGCTACACATGGCTATCACATTCAGATCTCATTACAGAACATATAGAAATCTTCCATACCATACACTTGACAACACCTGTTTGGAAGGGAGTGGCCTCCAATCTGCAATATTGAAATAATCAAAAACATATTTGAAAAATTTAATATCTTTTTATATTGCAGTAATATTAACAATTCCAAGGGACTTTGCCGCTAATTGCTCTTATACTTTTATATAAGTAACAGTTTTCAATTGTATTTTGATATTTTAATAAATAAAAAATTATATATAAAAGAAAAACAATCACAGAAGTAGCAAAAATGGTACATTGGCTTAAAATGTACTACCCATCTCAGGGGAATGGTGAGCTATTTTCCGACTAGGTCGATGTTGCTGAACAGCTACTATAACTTGTCATTCAATCTGCCAAAGCTCTCTCGAAACGACTAGGGGTATTATCGAAAGAAATAGCGATTGGCAAGAGTGATTATTCATCTTATTCCTGCTGAGGTGTTATTGGCAGATATATAGCTGAGCCAAGGTAGACAAGGTCCTTCCTCAAAGTCGTTTCCTCAACTCCAGCTGGTTTGTTGGATTTAAGCTTTGTACTCGTATAGCTATCCTAGAGAGGAAAATTTTGGCTTCCGCTGTCTTAATTGGATGGTCTATTCTACCTGGCGGCGTGATATTGAACTTTTTCGACTTCGTGCATTCGGGAGAATAAGCTTTTCCATATTCTTAGCACCGACTGTGATTCATGTACAATATTTCCTTGTTTATACGGTCCTCTATACGAGTTTTCTTGCCTAAAAACGTTTTTTTAATCTGTTGCTAAAACTTACATACGTTATTCCTGTAGTACAACCTCTAAATGTCTTCGATTACCCGCTTCTTGTGCTTTTTTTTCTTCTTTTGAAAAAGAAGTAGGTCACGAACAGGACTCGTCCTTCGTTGCAGCGTCGCTTTGTAGACTTCTTGTTTAGCTGCATGTTCTTGCTGGCATTCTTCATCTAACCAGGATTATCCTGGTGGTGGTCGGGTGAAACCCAGCACATTAGTTGGGGCGTTTCTAATGGCACTTGTCTTCATTACTTGATGCTGGCAGCATGATGTTGTTGAGATTTCGAGATCCCTTGCGTCAACTACAGTTTTTCTACGTTATATCTTCTCACAGTAGTTTTTCTTTGTTGCAGCGCTTGAGAAATCCGCATTCGAACATAAGAGGTATGCCTTACGTCTATCGCAAAATGATTAATTTGATTTAGCGCTCGATGATCCGGATACCGCCATGTGCCCTTTTGTGTATGGAGATTAGGAAACCGTGTGCTTCCTATAGTGATATTTCGAGACCCATCACAAAGTCAATAAACCTAAGTCCGTTGCCAGGCTATGATTACCAACTGTCCTACCATAGATGTCTTCCTTTCCTACCCTGTATTTCAGACATTACTCATATGTCTTGTCAGGAGCTCGTAGATAAAAATTAATAGTCTACTAAAATCCAGAAAGCTGGCTATAAAAACTTAGACTTGAATATGGTATACTTATAACCCGCACAGCCATTAAGGAATCGGAAAAAGAAATGCTTTTCCGCGACTTTTTAAATAGAACGTCAAGTCAGGAAATACTTTTTATCTGTGTAGAATTAGCGTGGTGTGTCTGAATTGAAAATGTTACGAATGTTAGCTGGTATAATAAAAGGTTTTCTAAGAAGATCAACGCGCATATGCGAAAGTTTTTATATTACGAAAGGAAAGTGGAAAACTTTAAACAGAACAAATCAGTTGATTTTGTCCTAGGCAGTCGAAAAATCTGATCTAGAAATTAACAGAAGCCCAAGTGCCTGTCAAGGTTCGATGTATAAAGCAGATGATGGTTGCGATGCTCTTGTGCTCCGGTGCATTGTCTTGCAAAAACTTTTTTTTTTTCGCTTCATGTAAAGCCGTCTTGCAGCGACTTCGGCGATCAATCGCTCCAACAGTAATACTCACTGTTGATGGTTTTTCATTTTTCGAGGTAGTCCACGAAGAGTATGCCATGACAATCCCAGAAAACCGACGCCATAACTTTTCCGACCCATCGAGCCTCCCTCGGCCGCTTCGGAGCACTCGTGCGGCTTCAGTCCATTGCCGGGCACTTATTCTGTTCTCTGGTGCTCAACAGTTACCAATCGAATTCAAAAGTCCGCCCGATTTCGCATCAGCAAGTCCAAACACTCTTTCCAAGTGCTCTCGCGTTCGTGTTTTTGGTCAGGAGTAAGCGCGGCACCCAGCGGCAGGATAACTTTTTCATATGCAGAATTTTGTCCAAAATATGGCGTGTGCGCTCAGTACTAATCGTTGTGGTATCTGCTAGCTCGCACACCTTCAATTTCCGGTCAGCCAACACCATTTCATGTATTTTTTTGACATTGTCCTCTGTAACCGCTTCGGAGGGCCTACCGCTGCAGACTTGATCGGTAGTGCAGTTGCGGCCACCACGAAACTATCAAAACCAATATTTGATGTTGTAATCTGACGGAGCATTAGTCCCATAATATTATTCTTTTGTTTCCTTTGCCGTTTTGCCTCTAAAAAAATAATGTTTTATGAGAGAATGAAAATCGTTTTTGTCCATACTCAACATGATGCCAAACACGTCAACAACAATCAGCTGTAAAAACAAAACTAAAGACAGTATCGCACTGAAATTTGGCATGTCTGCCTAAATATGCACGGACCATAACCTTTTTTGCAGTAGCAGCGCATTCTGTCGGTCAAAGAGGTTACTTTCCACTCCACCTAGTATCCTTACAAAGAGTACATGTTTAGATGAAGACGATGTTCTTCGGGTACGGGGGCTCATAAATTTGGCTGATGCAGTATTGTTCTAAACTGAGCGACAAATATAAGTACTAAAAAAATATCACCCAACCAGTAATATCATTTCATGTTAATCTTGGTGCAATGTACTTGGGGTAAATTTCTTCCCGCCAGGTGCTTCTGAAAATATAGGCAATGATCAATCAACCAAACCTTTGGAAAAATAACCATCATCGATCAAAATTATCCCTAGATGAGTTGGACAAAAAGAAGGATGCTTAGTAAGAAACAAACGAAGAAGCTAATGCAAAAAGCAACAGGAGCTTAAGTGAGACCTGCAGTGAAACTTGCAACTCAGAGTTGGTGGAATAAGGGGTAAGGTTAAAAGTACTCTACTAGGGGAAGTGTTGGCAATCTGCTGAAATATCCAATGATATAACAAAGTCTTAAAACAATAAATAAAAGCGGATAGCCACACAAATGTAAAAAGGAAAAAAACGAAAGAAATAAAACGGCTTAATTTTAAAAATTCAAGGAATTTTAGAGTTGATTAATAAATAACTAAAATTAATACTAAACTTCTTATGACTTTTATCATTCTTTAAAATTATCTACTTTAACAAATTGCGTTTGACGGGAAAGTCCTGAACTGGTTACGACCTGGTCACTCTTCGTCTTTGGGACTATTTTGATAACCTCTATTTATTTTGCTAATGAAAAGACGTCTTGGAAGTTGACAGATTGCTTGAGTAGAATCAGAGATCTCGAAGTGATATGTTGTGTTTCAAAGTGACTCCCGAACATGTTTCCCAAAGCAGTTTTGTGTTAGTTTTGATCTATACGGACGAATCCATTATACTTGATTTCATTTTAAAAATAATTAGTTTTAGGCCATTCGAAATTATTTTCTTTTTCCGGCAACAAATTTTTTCTCTTGAATACAATGACAAAATGTGCAACGGGAGAAGAGAGAAAGTAGTCGGACACTACAAGTAGAAGTCCAGCAAGCTAAACGAAGCTGTTCGGCGGATTTCCCTAAAACAAAGACTCTCAGAATCCAAACTTAATTGCACAGATTAACAACAAACAAAACATATGTAGAAATAATATAAATCAAAGAAATGGTGAAGGAATATGCTAAAACAGTGGAATGATGAACTTGGAAAAATGCAAGAAATCTGCAATTATACGAAACAAAATGAAACTAAAAACTCTGTAATAAATGAACTACAAATACAAAGCGATACAATTGAAAATTTGAATCCATATAATGTTGTGGATAGATTTGTATTTGCCGATCAACGATAGCGATATTAAAGAAATTCCTACCTTCACCAATATGAAGTTTGTTTCATTCGAAACAAACTTAAATCCATATTTCCAAAAGAGCAAAAGCAACGAGAAAGAAGTATGTAAAAACATAAGCACAGAAAATAAAACTCTGGAAATTTGTAAACCATTAGCTATTAAACAACAAAGTTCTCGTTTAGTAAATGAAGGAGATGCAGTGGTGGAAATTAATTCAGCGCTTGACATTGAAAAATTTTTTTATTTGGCTGCAGTTATCACAAAAACTTAACATAATTATAATATTATGATAATGCATAATTCAAATGAAAACGAAGTTATTAAAATATAATTTAAAAATTTGGAACAGCGAAATTAAATAAATGGTTTTGTAAAATAAATTAACAGATGTACTTAATATTTCTTTTTAAATACACATTCGAGAATGAATTAAAAGAGTTATTTTTAAGTGTCAAAAAGTGTCTTCTCTTCTCGGCTGTTGATGGCCTCTGGAGTCCTGAATCTCGACTCTACAAATTTGAAGAACTCGCCTGTTGTTGGACTGCTTTTTAGATCATCCAGCGACTGTTCGAAAAGCACTCTGCTCTCCTTGTCTAATTTCTGCAGCCTGAGGTGCACAACTATCGGATCCCAGCTTTCGATGTGTCGTACAGCCTTCTGAGGCTGGATGCGGTGCCCATTGTAAGGGGTTGTGCCAGCAATTTGTTTAACTGTGCGGTCAGCAGTAGCCTCTTGTTGCCGAAGCGTCCAAAAGATTCGTCCAAGCTACTTCATAATCGCTATCAGTAGCTTGAAAATGTTTGATTAGGCTATACGCTTCTCTGGTTACGTTTACCCGTAGATAGTACAGCTTCAGGGCGGGTGAAATTGGCTGATCGCCAATCAGCTGCTTGAAAAGGACATAGAACTGACGCCAGTTCAACTAATTTTCATCAAATTTCGGGACCTAAATTTTTGGTAACTTCATTGATGGATTGACTGCAGTTGGTGGCGTTGTTATCTGGTTGTAGTGGTATAATCTTACTAGCACCATTTCTACTCATTCTTGCATATAGAAATAGTTGTGAATATCATCAGCGGAAACTCTGTCTTCAAGTTTTCTATGTAATGACGATATTTTGTCAAAATTATGTGAAAGGGAACGAGATTTTATTTGACAATATCATTCAGTCAATCCTTGTGATGATTCCACTGAGCACTTGTCGAGTGCCTTTCCCAAACTATCCATCAAAAAACGAAGTCGGTCTTTTTGATTCCAGGTGCCTCTTTGGCTTGCTGTTGCGCCTACTGCTGTTAGCTTCTTAGGCAGATCTAGACCGTTGAAATTACTTGCTGCTGGTGGTAGCTCCACTTTTCGCCTTGCACCTCGAATGGCATTTCCACTGGCTGCTCTGCTCCGGCTGCACCACCATCCATGAAATCTTTATCCTGAGTATCCGTCGGTCGGAATTTATCACTTTTTTGTTCGAATAGGAGTTCAGTGCGGTTGTTTATATCATTCCGCAAGCGCTCTGCGATCTTTCGCACAGCTTCGAAATAACCTTTTGCAAAGTAAGGTTGATCTAACTGATCGGAAAAAGTTTCACGCAGTTTAGAATCCGTTTGATCAAATATTTCTCAAAATTTTTGTAGTGTCTCCTGACGTTCGTATAGGTAGTGTGAAGTTTTTCTGGTTTCACTATCTTTCGCATACTTCTTCGCCACCACTTGTTGAGATACGTGTTGTAACGGTCGCCAATTTTGTTCACTATAATTAGGCTGTTTAGAGATCAAGCACAATAAAAAGACACCCTTGAACCTTTTTCCAACTTCTAGATTTAGCAGCTACAATCAGACTAACTCCTTTTCAAAAATACATCAATTTTTCACCCCAGCTGAGACCATACACAAAACAAAATAAGAGGCCAAGTGTGGGAACTAAGATTATTTGCGCGAATTGCAATCACTGAAATTCGATGCTGTGCACTTCCAAAATAATTTCTGTTCACACACTCGGAACAGACTCGATGGAATACGTAACTCAACTTCGCATTGCAATATAAAGTATGTATAGTTAGCATATAATTACTAATGAAATAAATATTTAAAATAAAAAATGAAATTAAATGCTCTAAAACACTTGAAACATTGACAATGACATACGGTGAGTCTGCTCTGAGCAAAAAAATGTTTACAAGTGGTACAATCTGTTCTCAGATGGCCGAGATAATTCCAAATGACGGACCTCGCTCTAAACGCTGCAGCACATCAACAAAAGATAATAATGTCGAAGCTGTGAAGAAAATCGTTTTGGAAAATCTTCGAATTGCCCTAAGAAAAGTTGCTGAGGATGTTGGCATATCGGTTGACTCGTGTCATAAAATATTTTAGGATAGTCAACAGCCTCGCCACACTAAAAGCATCGGTTTCCACTAGATCACCGAAATCAAGCAGTATTGGGAGTGGTAAATACGTAGGTGGGGGACCACATGTCGTTAAATCCCGGACCTTAAAAATTAATGTGTATCGTTCCCTTGATAATTATAATAATAATAATATTTTAGGATGTTTTGGGCATGAAATGTGTGTCAGCGTATATGACCTTGACTTGCTCAATAGCTGTTGACGAAACATGGTTATATGGTCATGACAAAACCAAAACCTAATCATCCCAATAGAAACACCCACGAGAGCCAAGACCGAAAAAAACACTCCAAGTTCGATCAAATGTCAAAGTTTTTATCACAGTTTCTTTCGATTACCGTGGCGTAGTGCTCAGTTTTTACATCAACGTCGTATGGTCAATAAGGACTATTTCTTTGAAGTTGTGTGAAGTTTGTGAAATCAATTAGAAAAAACCGTCCGGAATTTTGAAAACACAATTCATGACTTTTGCATCACGATAATGCACCTGCTCTTTCGTCGTTGCTTGTGAGAGATTTTTCGGCCGAAAACATCACGACAATAATATCTCAGCCACCATGATTACCGAATTTGGGGCGATGCGACTTTTTTCTGTTCCCAAAATTGAAGAAACCTGTGAAAGGACGGAGATTTGCAACGACTGGGGAAATAAAAACCGCAACACTGGAAGAGCTCAATGTTATACCAAAAAGTGCTAATGAGAAGTGCTTTGACTCTTGAAAAAAGCGTGCACAAGTGTATTATATCTGAGGATTACTTTGAAAAGGAAAACATTAATACTGATGAATAAATAATTTTTTTTTTTTATAAAAATATAAAGCCACTTTACTTTTTCAACAAATGCTATTGTATTTGTGAATTACTTGTACTTTGTGAAACAGAAAAACTAGATTACGAACTTGTAGTTGTGATTCGTAAGAACTGTTGGTCAACGGTCACATGCGCAAAGAGAGTTATGGGGATTTTGTTTGGACAGGCTAAATGCTTATTCTTCTGTAATCTGATTTTCAGTCCATGGAAATAACAGAAACTTCTTCCGACTTTCATTTAGCTCTTGTGTGAGTGGTAATTGTATATGGTATGTTTAGTAATTGTATATTAATGTGTGAATTATATAAAAAAAAACTATTGTTAGAAATAAATAAAATTTCCAAAGAATGTATGTAAAAGCTGTTTTTTTTATAAATATTTTATTTGCAAAAAAAAGCAAGTAATAGTGATGTGGACTACTCGGTCAATTGTTGCAGCAACTATGGATCGGCAGCGACGCAGGCAAGGCATTTTGCTAAATTTTTGCAGTTCTGATCGCATACTGGCTTTGTACACCACATGCATTCCATACGTGTTTTGCGCTTACGACCTGAAATGCAAAGTTGGAAAGTACCTTTGCAGACGAGGCGTCCGTCTGCTTCGTATTCTGGTGTAGGTAGAGCAGCCATTGGTGGATGAATCGGCTTACCGGGAGCTAGCTGGATACAATTACCAATACCGTTTATTGGTTGGAGTAATGTCCGGGCTGTTGAAAAAATATACAATATAGGCTGCAGACCGCAGATATCGAGCAAATTGTAGAATTGTTTGGTTCTGCGTGTTATCGTGTAAAGTGCAGTCTTTTGTCCAACATGTCTACTTCACTCTGTGTTTTTATAGTAGAGTATCATCTCTGGCTTGTGCCTATATTGTACATCGGCGATGGATTTATGTAGGTGTATAGACGATAAGACAATTACAGCCTTGTTTCTTCTCGGTACATATGATACCATACTAGTGCTCTCTTTCTAGTGCTGGTCCTTGTGCTTTTTCATTTGTGGCAAAATGATCCCTCATACCTTGTCAGTAGACATTCGATAAGCTCTATTATCGAAGCATATAAAACGCGTATTTGCTGAATATAGGCAAAGGGATATTGCAACACAAAAATGGATGACCGAGTCCGAGCTCCAGAGAACCGATGTGTGCTCACCAATTGAATGATGCACTCTTGAAAAGTGAGTGGTTTAGTGATTTATCCGAATGATTGGAATTGAACGATGCATACACACTAAAAGCTTTTCAGTTAGTTTCTGTTAGCACAATTCCTGCCATAACAGCAGTGAACGTCATGAAAATACCAGCTTCAGCTTTCATCTCCAAACCAGAAATATTTCAATTTCTTTGTCTTTGTACTCCACTGCGTTATTCCATCTTTGCCAGTTATGATTTCGCTTACAGCAGGCAACTCTACGGCAGCATTCGCATCATCGTCTATTTTGACAACTCAACTTCCGGTTCGTTCTCTACATCAGAAGCCTCCTCTATTTCTTTCGAAACTCCACTAACGCTACAACTGCAGGATGATAAAGCTGTCGGTACATATGTATATCGTTTAAATCAGCATCATCGCTTTCAAGCTTACCTAAATTCGTCGCCCAATAATTCTTCTGCTTTTGTGCACTTTGTCTGAAATCATAAAAAAAAAGAGTAAAGAAACTTGAAAACACCGTAATGTCAATATCACGCGCTGAAAAAAACCGAATTTGTGAACCAGTAACACCAGATGATGAGGCTATCCCGAAACGTGTACTTAGCTTGACTAATCAGTTGAAATTGCCACTCGAATGCAGCATTACATGTGAGTGAGACAAAAACCGCTATATTGAAACATGTTCGTGCACGCAATTAGGTGTGCAATATATGGAAGTACCCAGTCATTTTGATGTCGTATTCAAGAGCATGTCAGCAAAAAAATGCTATAGAAGAAACATATGGCTCGATTTTCGTGTTAAATAAATTTAAATAAATATATGTGCTTGCGAATCAGTCTGAATACTCATAATAATAAATTGGCCAAACAGCCGATTGCCCGAAAACAGAAATCTGGCTTAAAACATAATACTATTGGACGTTTATACACATTTATATTTGATAGTACATTTTGACTTAAAATCCAGGAGAGCAATTTTGGTTTTGAAATGAAAACTAGGAAGCAAAATTTTGTTTCTCAAAAAATGAGGTTAAAAAGTGTTAACAATTTTCTGTCAACTGTTTTAAATAGCACTTTATAAATTTGTGGTTGTAATTTGTAGTTTGATTAAACAGGCCATTCATCCTTACTCAAAAGTATTATAGTATTCTTTATTTTTATGTACATTTCTTCGCTCTGTAGCTCTTTTTTTCACTTTCTCCTCTATCTTTTTTTTTTCTTTTTATGTATTTTTTCTTTCCTTTTTCTCTCCATTGGGGTCTCATATAATCTTCCTCTCTCCTTGTTATATCTTATTTTTCTTCTTTATTTCGTTGGTGATATATTTTTTATTTTTTGGGGTTTTGTTGTTATACGAGGGTGGTGTTTTGTGATGTGTTACAAATACAGTATGGGTAATAAGTCTATACATACCATGGTTAATATTCTTGTTAACTGTCGTGAAAATTTTCGAGTTAATCACTTAAATGCAAGTAGCCTTAATCAACATAAATTATACTACAAAAAATATTTATTTTCAAAATCTCACGTTGATATTATATGTCTTGTGAGACATAGCTTAAGGGTATGTTGCAGTTAATACTTTACTCAATAACTGTTGCTGATCCTGACACCAAGTTGGTAAATTTTCAAGAAATAACTAAATAACTGACCTCCGAGCGGTCAAAATTGTGTTTTACCCTAGTGTTAATCTGCTCTCGTTCTCCCATTCTCCCTGAATTTAATCCAATCGGACCGTATATCAAAAGAGCTAAGCACGGCTTTAACTTATTCGAGGGCTCGTGGTCCTTATCGAATAAATATAGAAGAATCAATACTCCTACAATGTAGCGACACGGACAATGAAGACAATATGTCTTCGAGTGCCAATCAGTTGCTCTAAAAAAAATTGCAATGCTAGTCGTGCGGCTGAGTATTCTTCTGCAATAGCTTGCACACAGAATGCAATATATAAGGCCGGGATGTGACTGGCAGATATATTAATGACCCGATTAGTGATTGGTACTTGGTTTGATCCACCATTTCGCAGTTTTGACTATCACAGTTTGCTGGATAGCCGGGTACCAACGGCGGTTTTGTTGTTCGGCACGCTTCCTCTTCAGAATTTGAAGCACATGCTGCTGTTGGCTGATAGTAATTGAGTCAGTTGCGTCCTCTTTCTCGATCCGCATACCGAGAAATTTGTGTATAAGACCCTTATCTACGACCTGAAATGCAGAAGAAATTTTCTGTTTAGTGGCTAACAACTCACCCATATCATCAGATCATCTACATATATAGCGATGATGTCGATATAGCCACGTTCGTGCTTTGTATAAACGCATGGTTCACTTGGGCAAGGAGCAAACTCAATTTGACCTAGCGTCTGATCCAGTTTATGGTTCCACATACGGCCACACTACTTTAAACCATAGAAAGACTTTCTTAGCTCAAGAGCACAAGCACCAGCTGCGGGATCTTCAAACGTAGGAGGTTGCTTTATATATACCTTCTCTTCTAATTCTCCATTGAGAAGCATTCAATCGTTCCATTTATGTCCCGTTTAAGTGCGAACACCCATCTGCATCCAATCCTCTTATGATTTGGGGTTACTCAGCCAGTTCCCATGTATTATTGTTGATCAAAGCACCATATTCCTCTGCCATAGCCTTTTGCAATTCAGCCGATTCCTTACTTGCTTGAACTTCTTCGGCTGATGTTGGAACCTTGACATCGTCATAGGTTAACAAGTTCAACACATTGTGCTGCTCTTTTGCCCTTTGACAACCTCTATTAGCTGTTCGTATTAGTCTTATTGGTCCGCTTTGTCTATCAATTTCATCAGTTTCAATATCGTTTTTGACATTATCTTCCCGTTCAACTTAACTGCCCCCGCTGCTATTTTGTCCATTGTTTGCACGTTTGTGAATTTGTTATTAAAGTCAATATACTCTGGCGGATTTTGCAAATCTATGACGAATGTTTCAATTAAAGGCTTTTTTAAAATGTACATTACGGCTAACGATGACTTGTTTGGTCGACTTTTCGAACAATCGATATGCCTTTGCCTTATCAGCATATCCAACTAATATGCATTCCTTGCCCTTTGACCGAACCTTTTTCTGCTGTGTCTTGTCAAGAGCATCCAACTAAGCCAACTGCTGGCTTATGTTGGTAACACAGCTCATACGGAGGCCTAAAGTTTTCGTAGGCGAACGGTTTTGTAAGTAAACAGCTATATGGACTGCTTCTGCCCAAAAAATTTCTCCTAGAGCTACGAGCCATTTTAACGAGCGTTCTATTCATTAGTTAAGCCACACCATTTTGCTGTGGGGTGTGAGGGACAATCAGCTGCCTGACAATGCCGTGCTGTTTAAGAAATGCGTTAAGCTTATTATTCACATATTCTCTTCCATTGTCACTACGAAGCGTTTTTATGTGTTTGCCCGTTTGTCGTTCTATAAGGTCTTTGTAGTTGTAAAACACTGCTGTAACTTCCGATTTCTGTTTAATAAAATACACATGAACGTACCTTGACTTATCGTCTACCATTGTGAAATAATATCGCGAGCCACCAAGTGAGCTGACAGTTATTGGACCACACACATCGCTATGTAGAATCTCTAGAATTTCTTTGCTTTTACTATTTGAGGAAGTGAATGGCTTAACACAAATCTTGCTTTTTAAATAAACAGTGCAATTAATTTCTACGTTTTTTGCATCAAAATTCAAACCGTGTACAAGATTATTTCTTTTATGCCACATTTCAAGTTCTTCCTTAGAGCTTTTACTTGAACACAACACATTTTTGCTATCTTCAATTTCACACAGAAACAAGTTGTTTATTAGCTTGGCACTCAATAGTTTTTTACCATTTTGATCACTTACATACGCGTAGCTTTTCTTAAATGTTACCGTGCAGCCACTTTTTACAGCTTTGCTTACCGAAATGAAATTGCATTGTAATTGGGGAACATAAAGAACGTTTTTAAGTTTAATCACTGAATTTTCTGTCTTAACTTCGACTTCACCGCGACCACAAACATCGATGGATTTTTCTCCAGCAAGTGTAATACACCCTGACTGACTCTACCTGCATCCAATTTCTGACTGCTATAATTTCCAAACCGTTCACGATAATAAGCTCAAATTTTGACACATGACGGATAATCTTTTAAACGATTTGCGTCTCAGTTGTGTTGAAGAATTTTTATTCGCGATGGAATTCAAACGTAAGAGTATGATTGCTTTATATTTGGCTGGAAAACTACAAGTATATGTCGTTAGAGCCCTCCAGCACCTCAACGTGAATAAATCATTTATGTCTCGAATCATAGCTCGTTACAGTGATACTGACAGCGTTGCAAAACGCCATTGAGGTGGTCATAAAAAAACAGCAGCATCGGCAGAAATGGTTCGGAAAGTGAAGGCTCGAATTGAGCGAAATCCGCGTCGAAGTGGAAGAAAAATGGCTCGTGAGTTCCACATATCGTTGGAACATATGCAACCCATACTGAAAAATGAGCTTGGGCTTAAGCTTCCAAAAAGCACACGATCTTACACCTCAACAGAAAAAAAGTTAGAGTCGAAAGAGCGAAGGAGTTGCTACGCTTGCACGAAAAAGGTGAGTTGCCGAATTTGGTTTTTTTCCGATGAGTCACCATTTGTTATAGAGCAATATGTCAACAAACAAAATGACCGAGATTACTTGCCAGAGAGGTCTGTGTAAAATGTTACCAAAATCACAAAACAGATCCCGGATTGCCGAATAAAACACCGATATTTGATTTAAAAATAAGTAGTTTAATTCAATATAATAAATTTACAATTAATTAATAAACGAGGAGGATTGGCAAACGATGTTAATCGCGCGAGATGTTAAGAAGAACTACTGAAAATTAACAAATTCTTGTGTGAGTGAAGTCAATCATGTGACATAATTATATGTGTACATATAGTATATTAACAAAAAACTGTTTATTTTGGCGAATTCATTATGTACTTATATGCAAACAATGCAGTATATCTTAAGCTAAATTTCATGTTTGTGTATATGTATGTACGTTTGTAAATGTATTTTATTTATTTTCAACATCCTCCGGCCCGGAAGATTTCAAACTTCGTGAAATTTCTAATTGATACAACAGCTGCACAGGTCTTCGGAAAACCGATCCATTTGATAAGCGAACTTCACATGCGCGAACCTTACCATCTCTTCCTGGGAAAACGTTAACGATGACCCCCAGGCGCCAAAGAGTTTTGGGCAAAGTGCGATCTTCCGTTATCACAACATCGCCGATTGACAAGTTTATTGACTTTGTCTTGTTGATAGAATGAAATGATCTTAATTGTTGCAGATATTCGCTGTACCATCTGCGTTTGAAACAAGATATAAACATCAAGCGTTCTTTCCACTTCTTACGTAGGTCATCCGATGTGCGCTCCTTCTCCTCTGTCATATCCTTCATCTGGGGAGAATGTTCAGGTCCGCGCAACAGCTGAGAGGGGGTCAAAGGCGAAAGGTCCAACGGATCATCTGCGACGTAGGTGAGTGAGGTAGGTGTACAACTGGTCGGAGCTCAACGTTGCTCGGCCGATAGCTGCTCTAAGGGAGGACTTGACTACACCAACAAGCCGCTCCCAAAATCCACCCCACCAAGGAGCCCTCTCTACGATAAACCTCCAGGAAATGCGATGATTCGACAAAAATCCATCAAATTTTTCGTTTGCAAGACTCGATAGTTCCTTCGAAGTCTTTTTAAAATTAGCAGCATTATCTGACCAAATTACTCTGGGTACTCCTCTACGAGCTATGAAGCGGCGAAGGGCGAGTATGCAACTCTCGGTAGAAAGGTCAGTCGTTAGCTCCAAATGCACTGCTCTTATAGCCGCACACGTAAACAACAAAATATACACTTTTTTCTTTTGGTCAGATTCATATGTATAAAGAGGTCCTGCAAAATCAATACCAGTGACACTAAATGGCATCGAAAATACAATGCGCTCTCTAGGTAAAGGCGCAAACGGCTGACTTGCAGGCTTTGCTCGTAGAACTCTGCATACTGTACAGTTTTTTACTACAGATCGAACTAGCTGCCGACATTTACCGATCCAGTAGGTAGCTCGTAAACGTGTCATTACAGCCGATACCCCTGCATGAATTAGTTGTTCGTGCGTCTCAACCACTATTAACTTTGTTATATGAGACATTTTCGGAAGTATTATTGGATGCGCCTCAATTGTCGACTGCAGCAAGTGTAATCGCCCACCGACACGCAGGAACTTATGTCTTGTATCTAGAAAAGGATTTAAAATTAACAATTTTGAATTTAAAGGTATACCGTTTTTCTGCTGGAGGGCAGCAATTTTCAAGCGAAAGTATTGTTGTTGTGCTTCTTTGATCCAGTATATTTCAGCCTGATCAATCTCGTTGGCAGTGACAAAGGATGAATTATTAGGAAGGTTGATTTCATCACGATGTAGACTTTTAAATTTGTTAATGACTCGAAAACAATATGCTGTCACCCGTAAAAGACGTCTCCAGCTGCTAAATTTGGTACAGTCCATTAAAGTATGATGAACATTCGCAGGTTTAATACCCCCCTTTTCCTCCTCGACCAGCAATGAAAATGTTGAGAGTGACGTTGTATTTTCTTCGCTTACTGATGGCCAATAATTTGCCTCTTGTTGTAGCCAACTAGGTCCAGACAACCACAGTTCAGAGCTCAGCAGCGCTGATGCGTTTATCCCTCGTCTTACTAGGTCGGCAGGATTCTGAGAACCAGGACAATGTCTCCAAGAAGAAATCTTTGATAGCCTTCGGATTTCTCGGACGCGGTTTTCAACATAGGGTCTCCATTTCTTCTGCGTTCCTAATATCCAAAACATGGCGATTTTTCAGTCCGTCCATAGAAACTCTTCACAAAATTTTATTTGTAAGTTGGTGCGAAGATAGTCCAGTAATCTAGCTGCTACCAGGGATGCCGTAAGTTCCAATTTAGGAAGAGTCAATTCGTTGGTGTCACTGTTCTTAATAGGTGCGATTCTGTTCTTTGCAAAGAGAAAACGTACGCAAACTTTTCCTTCATCATCACAAGTTCTCAAATAGGCCACAGCCCCAAAGGCACTCGGACTCGCGTCTGCGTAAATATGCACCTGCGTTGAGCCAATTTCCTTAAAAACACAGCGAGGAATCATTAGCTGCTTAAGCACTTCTACTTCTTGACAGCAATCGAGCCAGATTTTTTCGAGTTCCTGTGGCAGTCGTTCATCCCAGCTAAGCTGTCGTCGCCATAGTGATTGAAAAAGAACCTTCCAACGGACGACCCAAGGACCCAATAAACCGAATGGATCGTAGATTTTCGACATGATTCTTAAAACGTTGCGCTTTGTTCCAATAAGCCCTTCGGATTTTACTAGTGTCTCTACCGCAGCTAAATCGACAGCTAGCTCATCTGAGTCCACATACCAACGCATGCCCAGGATCTTCTGATTTTCAGGGGGCGAATACTTAGACAAAAGTTGATTGCGAATAGATACGCTATTAGTGTTCCATTTGCGTAAGTGCATGGAGCCAGACTTCATAATTTCAACTGCTGTGTTGACAATATAACTCGCAGTCTCTTCAGAATTGACACTAACGACAAAATCGTCGACGTAGAAGCCCTTACGAAGAATCGCAACAACTTCAGGATGGCGATGTTCTTCTTCATCCAAAATTTTTTGTATGACAGCCCCTAACAAGTTGGGACTGCAAGTAACACCAAATGTCACCCTCGTCATACGATAGGGCTGAACAATAAAATTCGTTCGAATTTCGTTGGAGCTGATAAGTTCCTTAAACCAAAAGAACCTATGGGAATCACGATCAGCTGAACTCAAGAGAATTTGGAGAAAAGCTTTCTCTATATCTGCTGTCAAGTCGAACTTTCCACAGTGAAAATTTAAGAGGATGATCAAAATATCTGGTAATAAATTCGTACCGACTTCAAGATGATCGTTGAGTGAAAGGTGGTTATTTGCGTGCGCAGCTCAGCCACGCCACTGTCCACCATTTCTGACATAGCAGCCTCATATTCCTTAAGCTTACCATTTGGCCTCAACTTACGTACTAATGCATGCATTCGATAAAATGATCCAGTTCGGTTGTCATGCAGCATGCTACCAGTATTTTTCCAAGGTAAAGAAACCTCAAAGCGATCGCCAACCCTGTGAACACTTGTAATTGGAGCTGTACTTACTGTTTCTTCATTTGTTATTCCCAACGTTTCAAGCCGCCAGAACTGTTGCATATCCTCACATGCACATGCACTTACATGGAGAGAAGTTGTGCAAGCGAAATTTACCACCGTACTGCAATCGGCCGCAACTGGAGATCGACCTTGCAAAGTCCAACCCAAGATTGTATGGATGGCGGCAAGATCAGCTGTAATTCGTTTGTATTCTCCAGTAGCAAACTTCCAATAATTATCTGCTCCAATTAACACGCTTATTCCTGACACAGGTTCGACATCATCAAGCGGGATATCTGCCAATAAAAACTCATTAAATTCGTCAATATTTTTACCTGGCGTTGGAAGAACATCTATGCAGATCTCTGGAACTTCTATCATATCAACAACTATCTCCTTGTGGTCATAATGACTTCTTAACTTTAAACGAACTTTGTTACACATCGTCCTTGGCTTTGGCTCTTTACTTCCGAATGGAATGATGCTTATATGATGAACACCAACAATAGGTAAATTGAGCTGACGTACGACATTCGACTTCACAAAAGACATTTGGCTACTTCCATCGATAACAATTCGCACATACAGTGAATGGCTTCGTTGTTTCGTTTAGAATTTTGAGCACTGGAGTGTGATGTGTACAAATTAATTGATTGCTGACTGTTTGACACTGGTTTTGGAGAACACTTTAACGAAGATACTGGTGCTATGCTTGTGTTTGATGGACATGTCAAACTATTTCTCACGTTGAACTGAGGGTCACACATTGAGGTTGCATGACGTCTATTACAGGTTTTGCACACTAGTTTAAAACGTTTCTTGCATACCTTGGAATAGTGACCTTTTCTCAAACACCGATAACATCTTCCGTCTTCCTTAAGCATTTTCTTTTTTTCCATGATTGTTTTGGAACTTTTGCAATCTTCGGAAGTATGACCAGTCGCTTTACAAAAGAAACAACTTAATTCTTCTCCCTCCGCTGTAAATAATCCAACAGCTGTTTTCGGTTTGGGCTTTATGACGTGTGATGAGTGAATTCTGTTCAATGGTTGTTTCGCCTCATTTGCCTTCTCTAGGGATTCCACTTCTCTCTTTTAGAATTTTAGCAGAAACCTTACTTGTTTGTCACTGACACCGATTGTAGACGAAGACTCCGTTTTTGTTGATAAACTTATATTATTATCTTCAGCAACTGTCCGGGGTAGGTCATCAGAAATATCGTCATAGTAGCGGTGGAAATCTACTCTCAACTCGTTGGGTATGCATCTGAGGAGGACACTTTTTAGCATGACGAAGTAGTTGGATGAAGAAATCCCATGCGCTTCTAATGATCTCGTGGAAGCTAGCACTGAATTATAGAGTTCTCGTAAACCAGTGGAATCAACCTTTGAATGTATTGGCTGTATGGATAACAAACTCTGCATCGTATGATCGATTATTTTGTCTGTATTTCCGTACTCATCCTTAAGTAAGGCAATTGCTGAATCATAATTCAGTTCACTTGGAGTAAGACCCATAAGAGTATTGGCTGCTTTTCCAATTAACGCTGCTTCCAAATAATTAAATTTGTCAACTTTTGAGAGAGCTGAATTGTCATGCACGAGTGTGCGCTACTGTTCCCAGAACGGTACCCACTCTTTGTAATCTCCAGAGAATTTCTTAGGATGAAGCTTTTGAAGTCTAACTGTCGTTGGGTTATTTATTGGAGAGTTTATGACATCATGGATCGGCACGTGATTTGCGGAGGTATCATTCGATGTTACGTTCGCAGTTGAAAGCGTTTTTTGTAAATCCCTTACCTTTGTTAGACGCATTTTAAGGCGTGTGATCGTTGTTATAGCCCTATCGTTGTAATCTGCAATGGTATCCGATTCCTTCTCGAATTCTTCAGATTTGATTGAAGGAAGTACATCCGCGTTCGCCTTTCGCAAACTCTCATGCGCTGCAGACTTAATTCCTCTTCGATATAGTCGAGGGTGCTCGCATCAGCGTTTCCAACGACTTTCCCGTCGTTTAATTTAAGAAACTCGCTTGCACTTTTAACGATTTTCGTGACTTGTCCACGGTACGTTGCGCGGCTTGCCAAATCCATAATCAAGTTCGTTAACGTTAAATAAACTGCTACGTTGCTTAAATCGTTCTTTGTGTTTTATTCCCGGGTTTCGGCACCAATGTGTGAAATGTTACCAAAATCACAAAACAGATCCCGGATTGCCGAATAAAACACCGATATTTGATTTAAAAATAAGTAGTTTAATTCGATATAATAAATTTACAATTAATTAATAAACGAGGAGGATTGGCAAACGATGTTAATCGCGCGAGATGTTAAGAAGAACTACTGAAAATTAACAAATTCTTGTGTAAGTGAAGTCAATCATGTGACATAATTATATGTGTACATATAGTATATTAGCAAAAAACTGTTTTTTTTTGGCGAATTCATTATGTACTTATATGCAAACAATGCAGTATATCTTAAGCTAAATTTCATGTTTGTGTATATGTATGTACGTTTGTAAATGTATTTTATTTATTTTCAACAAGGTCCTTCGAAAATTTACAGCTTCGGACGGCCACCAGAAAGCAGGCAGCACCGACGGTGATGGTTGGGGCCGCCATAACCGCCGATGGTCGCTCTCCGCTCGTATTTTTGGACCGTGGCGTCAAAATTAATGCGATCGTATACCGTGAAACTGTCTTAGAGACAGTATTGAAACCTTGGGCAAACAATCATTTCGGTCGGAGATCGTGGACTTTCCAAGACTCGGCACCGCCTCACAAAGCGCGCGTCAACCAAGATTGGTTAAAAAACAATGTTCCACACTTCATTTCTTCGACACAATGGATTGCAAATTCTCCGGATGCAAATCCGTTGGATTTCTCTGTCTGGGGTATATTGAAGGCCAATGTTGCCACTAAAAAGTACCAAAGTTTAGACCACCTCAAACAAGCACTTCGCCGGGAATGGGCCAAAATACCGCAGAGCCACTTGCGTGAAGCGTGCGATGCTTTTTTCGGCCGTCTCAAGGCCATTATTCGCGCCAAAGGTAGACATATTGAAAACTACTAATACAATTTGAAAATTGATGTATTTTCCAACATTTTTTGCTTTGGCACAATAAAATTTATCAAAAAATAAAAAAATTATAGCATTTTAAAAAGTGAGTCAGTCACTCTGTAGTATCTTTGTATGCTTCAAAATTACCAAACATTTCACGTTTTGAACACATATGAGCACTTCACTTTTTTTGCCTTTTGACTATATGGTTGCCGTTGTTTTTGCGCTGGTCGTTTCTGCTATTAAACTTGGCATTCGATGATCTACTCAAGAAAGCCTGAGCAGTGCTCTCATTTTCAAGCAGCTTTTTATTTTTCCTTCTGTCGCTTTTCTAGGCTATCTTCATCGTTAAGGCACTAAGCTTGGGTAACTCATCACGAGATTCGAGTGCTACGACCAAGTTTTCGTATGATTTTGACAAACTTGCTAAGAGCATTATAACATATATCTCTTCCTGCAACTCTATGGCAATTTCGGACAGTTGCTAGATGATATTGGCAAAGTCAGATAAATATTGCTAAATATTGATAAATATTCACTTTCACTCATTCTCATATATAATAATTTTTTAAAAAGCGTTATCTTTCTTATTAGTTCAGTTGGCTGGTGAATTGTTTTCAGCGTTTCCCAAGCGTCTGATGCGGTTTTGCATTTCTTTATATTGCCGATTTCCGAAGTTTTTACGGGCAAAGTTATCAGTGCTAGGGCCTTTTCATTATTTAAGTTCCGGCACAAAAATTCCACACTTTTTTCATCAATTGGACGTTCTGAAATATTTGAGAAACACGACCACAGCTCTTGAGGACACTCTTTATCTGGACACACCAGGAATCATAGTAAGAGTCCTCCAACTTGTCGATATTGTACATACTACCGGACATTTTACACTTAATTCACACCGATTGACACTACATATTTAATTTACGGATAAATTATAATTCAGCTATAGGTACCGACAATTACTAACTGGAAAAATGAAGAAAAAACTAAGAACTGTATATGCTGCCGTCTGGGCTCACAACCTGTTGGGTATCAGTAAAAAAACAAGAGTTCGTTGTCACACGATAAGAGCAGAAGTCATACTTTATTTAACATAGGTTTAGCTTATATACTATAGTTTCATTATGTGTGAATGTATAAATGTATTAATGTGTAAATATAACAAAAGCTTTTA
>OU026155.1:43966719-44283750 GCA_907269105.1 Volucella inanis | reverse complement strand
ACCTGCCGAAAAGCATGGATGAGGATAAGAAGAGCTTGAGATTACTGTCATCAGCAAAGGAATATATTGGATTAGAAGTAGCAAACAAGAGAACATTAATAAAAATAAAAAGAATGTCTGAGACAGAACGGAGTCCTGGGGCACACCAGCATTTATGCTGTGAATATCAGACTTAAAATCATCCAATACAACTTGAATTGAACGTTCCGAGAGTTAATCTCTAATCTATTGAATAAGAGAGTCATCGATCCTAAAAGCACGCATTTTCGACAAAAAAGCCTGATGCTAAACTCTCTCGAATACCTTAGAAATATCAAGTGTAACTATCTTGCTCAGATTGATGTACGCTTTGATTCCACTTTTCGGTGATACATGCCATCAAATCACTTGTTTATCAGCTTGGAAAGAGGCGATGGAAGTGCAATGGGAAAGAGAGAAAAGAAGATTCGCCTTTTTTAGGGACGGGCTGGATAAATGCTGTTTTTCATCTGGTCGGAAGGAGTTCTAAAAAGAAGGATTGATGAAAAAGCTTACGCAGTGGTCTTGCCAACGAGGAAGAACACCTCTTCATAAGAAGGGAAGATTTACCACCTGGACTAGCATATTTGTGTATGTTGAGATCTTTGTACACTTTAACCACTTTAATCACAAATATTTAGCTGACCACAAATAGTACAGCAAGCAAGTAAAGTACTTTGTCTAAAGGGCTGACAGGTGGAATGTCATTGTAAATAAGCATTGGGACAACGGATGAAGCAGAATTTTTAATGTTTTGGACGAGCAACCAACAATTTATACTACTTTTGGGACATTGAAGTACTTTTTGCTTCGGTTTTTGGCCGTATTGAAATTTAACACGTTTAAGAAACACGTTGCAGTCATTCCTGGCTCTTTTAAACTTTTTTCGGTTTTCTTCTATGAGGTAAGTCTTGAAGGACCGAAGCAACATTTCTCTAACCTTGACAGTCTCTTTATAGCTCGAGTCATATTACACCTTTGCTTTTGGTTTGATAATCTTCATCGAAGTGCGATGAAATATATCATTCCAAAGCCAATAGTGTGTGTGATAATATCAGTAAGGGAATCCATGTCGTTATTTCGGAAACATGACAATCTATTAAAATTCCTAACAAAGCTGTTAAGTCCGCCCCAATAGGATTTTTCATACGGTTTAACTGGGTGGTTAGTAGTTAGAAAGTTAGTTAGAAAGATTGGCTGATATGACACAATGGTCGACGAGCCTGGAGAGGAAAGCACATCACTTACTTATCAGGGTGAGAAGTCCTAGTCCAAGGTATTGGCTGGTATGACTATCAACGTATGGCATTCGCGTGATCTCATTTACAACCTGCCTCAAGTTGTTTTCCGCAACATATATCTCTACACGCGCTCTTTCGGGTGTTGTCTTGTAGAATTGTAAATTCTACTATTTAGAATTTTATATTTTTTAATTCAGCCACAATTCAGCCGTGGTAACCCGGGAACTTACGTCGACCCCGGAATTTTTGATACCGTACAAGATTTCCCTTGACATATCCATGATCGTTTTCAAATAGAACGCATTTTCATGTCGAACTGATTTTAGAGTAAGCAATTTTTGGATGTAGTTGTTGAACAATGCTGCTGAATTTTGAAACCGGCTCGTTAGCAGTTCTATAGCTGTTGCATAATTGCTTGATGTCGGTGCCAAATGATTAATAATCCTTGCTGCTTCTCCTTTTAAATTTCCTTTTAAATATTGAATTCGTTCAACATCGCTCAAGGTTCCGCTATGGTGAAGTAATCGATCGAACAGTTCCCAAAATGATGTCCACTCTTTATACTTACCGTTGAATGATGTAATGCTTATTGGTGGAAGTTTGATTTCCCGATGTGTTTCAGCTTGTGGAGTTACTGCCTCTGGTTGGTGTTGTCGTTGTTCTGGCTCCTTAATTTGGATGTAAGCATCTTGATATATTTGGTCCAGCTCAAGGAATTCGTTGTTGGACACGTACTCCTGCTCGTAATCGGCTTCTTCCAATGAGGACATGATCTCGTCATTCATTGTCACCAGCTTTGTCCAGTATTCTCTAATCTGATCCAATTTGAATGCTAGGTAAACTGCATTCTGAGTTTACTCCAAGTTCTCAATAATACGTGTAAAGTTGTTCTTAATCACATTCAACTTTTTAAATTTTGCTGGGCACTTCTTGATGTTAGTTCTTTCTGTGTCGGATGTTGATTCTTGACTTACTCCACATCGATTTGGACTTCGATATACAGGAGATAACAGTGAAGCCTGTATGCCTGCACCGCTTGGTAATAGCACTGGCGCTAGTTGCGTGTTTTTCCTGATTACCTCCAATTTTGCTTTGAAAGTACCTTTAATATCGAGATACCTCGTTTCAGATTGGCTAAAATACTTTCTCACAAAATACTCCACCGAGGGGCGGGATTCTCCATCTTTCTTAAAATTAGTCCATAATCGATGCACTTCCTAAGTGATTCTCGTCTGGTACAACGCAATATCTTCGATTTCACTCATTTCTGTGTATTGGTCTAGTACCAATATCTACAAATCACTTTTCAATGTTTCGGGTAATCCGGCTCGAAGGACCATGTAAATTTTACTATTTAGAAATTTATATTTTTTAATTCAATCGCCTAATGCAGCCTCACATTAGGTAGTAAAAGGCTTGGTTCGATTAAATAACAAGACTGAGCCGAGTAATTTTATTTCAACTTAATTTATACAGAAATTTGGCCAGCCTAAGCAATAAAAACGAAGCGACAAAGTGCAAGGTAAAAGAATACCAAAATAAATTTTAACACAAAAAATATTGTTAACCTAAGCAATAAATACAAATAATGAAGAAAAATAACTTTTTTTATGTTGATATCATCAACAAGAATATCGAAGCCACCCAAAATTGTGTATATTTAAATCGCCCGTAATAGCGATTTCAGTATGAGGATACAGGAATACAGTTTTTTGATAAGAGTCAGATAGAACATCGAACTCGTTAAAGATCAAATTACTGTCCAATTTGGGGCTTCTGTAAATAAAGCTGTAGTGGGTAATTTTCTTACGGAGATGGAATTTTAAACATAGGAAATAAAATTTCGGATTGAAAGATCACTGCGCACGTAAATGGTGAGACCGCGATGGGGAAAGAATAGTGGCACTAGTTCGTAGCCGGGTAGCTTCAGATCAGAGTGATCTGAGAGGTGTGGGCAGGGATCTACCTGTGTTTCACTAAGTGCCAAAACAGCTGGTCGGTACTTACAGACGTGGACGTACGCAGAAAAGTGATTATTTTTTAGCTCGCGCATATTGGCTACGTCTACCCTGAGTTCCCTAGTCATAATTAAAAACAAACACAGTAAACACAAACACCGACGATACTAAGCAAGGCTGCGAAGTGAAAATTCTGACGATGGTTTACCAAATCAAATTGCTGTAGGTGTTATGCCCTACAACAATATGAAATAGTGCACCAACAAAATCTTCACACACAACCCGCTATCCATCAGTTGTTATATACACTCAGTCACTGCCTGTACCGTATGATGAATACAGTAACGGCAGTAACCGAGTGCAAGCAACAGTACTACGATAAGGAGCGAGAGGGGTGTAGGGTTCCCACACTGTGTGATAATTTTTGTTTTTTTTTTTTCCTATGGCACTGTTTTTTTTTTTTTTTTTTTTTCAGTGATACCTCATATCGTCCAGCTGCCAATCTTCTTTTTGCCTTAAGAAAATGCTCTTTACAAGTTTTGCATTCAGCAGTTTCCTTAGTATCGAAAGAGAACTCCCCCAGTTCCCAGAACCTTCGCAACTGAGTATCGATATCGAAAACCTATAAAAGGTTTTCTCTCCCAAGCCAACCTAACTCTTACGATAACTAAGTCGTAATCTGGAGGGAAATGGGAGGTTTTTTAGTGAGTAGGAATCTCACACTACCATGAGCCCGTGCTTATGATGGGCGCTGCTATGCTACTGTGTTAGACAACAGGTGTTTGTGCTTATGCACTCACAGCTGAAACAAATTAGTCAAGAAAATTGAGTCAAAATAAAAAGCAAACGGATTTTTACAAAGCTGAATATGCATTGTAAGCTGTTTCGATTGCACCGACGATATATCAAGAAGCAAAGATCTCAAGTGAATCAAAAAATTGGATGAAAGCAGTTCAAACGGCACATGGGATATGTCGTGTCGTGTCATAGTATCAAATGGGGTTCAAGTTAAAAACTCCACCGAGGGTGTCAATCGGTATTGATTGTAAAGAAACGTTGTCTCCGGTTGACTCAATTTGACGTTAAGTCTGATTTTCTTAATGGTGATTTGGAAGAGACCATCTATATGCAAGTACCTGAGGGGATCGAACACGAGTCTAAAACAGGGTTCAAGGGCATGGAATTCGAGGTTTGTTGAATTTTTACGCGATTGCGTATGGATAAAAACAATTACGGTCACGCAACGAACGGATTGTTAAGAAGTTTTGAATGAGATAGTCGGATGCCATTTCTACGCCATTTGCTGGTGGTACCGTATCGTCAAGCATGGGGGTCATTGCACGACCAGGTATTTCCTTTGCAGTGGGAGAAGTCAGCAAATTTTGGAGAATCCGAAACAATCGCACATTAGCGCTGTCAAACGGATTTTACCTAACTTGAATTACGTAAAGTCATTGAGCGTTGCATAATGTGATTCAGATAATGTGTCTCTTTTCTGTGTGCATTACCTTCGCGCCATGGATATTCGGCTTTTTCGTTGATTTGGCTGGTTGGCCGGGTTTCATATATGATTTTTTGCGCTTGGGGTTGTCGTAATGGATCCATTTTTCACCAACAGTAGCAATCCGATGCAAAAATGACTTCCTTTTGTGGCGTTCCAGCAGCATTTCTGACATGCAAAACCGCCTTTCGACGTCTTTCGGCTTGAGTTCATGTGGAACCCAATTTCCTTGCTTTTGAATATATCCAGCTGCTTTTAAACGTTTTGAAATGGCTGCTTGAGTGACACCTTAAGATTCTGCGTGCTCTTCTTGTGTTTGGCAACAATCTTCATAGAGTACTGCTTCCAGTTCTTCATATTCAAACTTTTTTGGCTACCCAGGACGTTCATCGTCTTCTAAGCCAAAATCACCACTTCTAAATCGTGCAAACCACTTTTGGCACGTACGCTCAGCTAGCGCATGTTCACCATAAACTTTCACCAAAATACGATGACTTTCGGCAGCAGTTTTCTTCATATTAAAGTAATGAAGAAGTTCGACATATTTGAGTGAAGAAAAATAATTGTTGTTTAAGCTTCAAATGAATGACATATACTGAAATGACGTACAATGACAGTAGCTTTTCAACGCATGTTCCAATGAAATAATAACAATGGAATAATACAAGCTACGCCATCTCTTAGCGAACCACACGAATTAAGCTATAGACCCAATAATTGGCAACGGTCTCATAACTTGGAGAAGCCAAAGGCAAAACACGGTCGCACAGTCTACGACAGAAGCCGGCTTTATGGCAATCACTGAGGGCGCAAAAGAAGCTGTTTGGCTGTGTCAATTTTTGATGGTTATAGGCTTTGAGCAAAAGAAAGCCACTGTTATACGTGTTGACAATTTTATTGCAATCAGATTGGTGCAAAATCCGGAGTTGCATCATCGAACGAAACACATTGATGTTAGACTATTTTGGTTCGGACCTGTATCGAAGAGGAAAAATTGATC
Source organism: Volucella inanis (assembly GCA_907269105.1). Taxonomy (NCBI): domain Eukaryota; kingdom Metazoa; phylum Arthropoda; class Insecta; order Diptera; family Syrphidae; genus Volucella; species Volucella inanis. Next base: position 44,278,032 of record OU026155.1, on the reverse strand, counting down.
TGGAGCACGTGGCAAGCAATAATCAATTGGCGGATGTATTCACGAAACCATTGGCGAAACCGATTTTCAAGTCAAACATCATGGGACTTGTCATGAATTAAGATTGAATTTAATTTTTATTGATTCGAATAGTTAATTTAAGCTTGATGCTTATTTTTTTGATTTTAGAATTCATATGTAAACTTTTATGTTTCATTACAATTTATCATAAATGTGTTCAAATTGAGTTGGAGTATTGAAAGTATTAAGCATTTAGTGATATTTATTTAGTACAAATTAAAAATGCGCGCCTCTTATTCACTTTAAACAAAATAGCCTCTGTAATCGTAACACATATTCACTAGATTTCAGTAGCCGTTGTAGCAACACTTAACTCAAAAATGGTTTATAAATTGTCGTTGATATAAATGATTTTCACACTAATATTCATCTTTTATATTTTGTGTTAAACAGTTTGAATCCTGTGTTGAATTAGGTTTAAAGTTGATTGTTAACATATATATGTTGCGAAAGCGATTGCTATTCCGATTTCCTGCAGAACGAGTGGTATGACTAATGTCGGCAAGTTGTCGTTTGACATCACTGTTCTCGATAAAGGTTTTCCATCTTAACGATGTTGCTCGAATCCGTCATAACGCTATGACTGAATCTGTCCAGGCATACTCTTAATTTCGTCTAACTCAAGACTTGTGTTGTTTCCCTTAACAGCTTCGTTAGCAGTTATGCTGAACATAATTTCAGACGTGGCCAGGTGACTGTTGCCAGTGGCACCATCTTCGTTTTGAACGTTAGCAATTGCATATGTAATTATTAGTCCTTATTTTAAAACCGAAGGTACACAGCGGCTGAACAAGGTGAAAATTCAGCCATTCGATCTATAGATCCGTTGGTAGCAGACTATTCTACTCAATCTCCCCACCCCATAACTGCTGCATAATGATCTTTGCCTTGTCGATACATTGCGGGATCCAAATCGTTGAGTTTTGCTACTGCATATAATTGTCCATTCCGTTACTTGTTTTACCTAATCCTGCGTAACCGATGTCTTCACCACATGGAACCTTGAAACTTTTATCGCGTTGTTATTTATTTATTTATTATATTTCAAAACTGTTCTATGTTACTAACACGCTTTTATAGATGGAAACCAACTGTTGGCAGTAGGTCTTTGAGCTCATAAAATTCAAGCTGGGTTTCTTTAATGGTGTCTCCTTGGCTAGTGATGTCATAAACGTAAGTCTCTTGCTTGAATTCTGCCGGAGAAAACGTTTTTTTTTTCACCGTCTGCAAGCTTTATCAGCACACGGATCACCAAAGGGAGCTGGTGATCTTCCAAAGGTAATCCTGGTAATTCCTGACTGGAGTCTACTCTCCAGATCAACAGCTGACAATTTGTATCAGGCATCTCAATCCGGACTTAGCAGTCCATATTTGCGAGATCACCCGTAAAGGTTTGTTTATATGTACGCCATTTGGTATGATATTGGTATGGGTGTATCAAAATTTTATTTAAATAAGAGCCAAGTCGAAGACGACCCCCATTTTTGTAGAAGAGGTGGATTCTTTAATAACAGCGTGATTTGGGAAAAATGGAGTACTGATCAGTTCATCCGAACTTTCTACCAGAGTCATATGACCAAACTGAATGTACACTGCCGTACACTTAAAATACTTCTTGCGTTGTGTTGGGTTGGAATGGAGTCTCTTTTCTACATAATTGTGTAAATTGTTTGACTGCACCGTAGCTTGTGTCACTCATGTTGTAAAGCTCTCCACTCTTGAATGGCAGCCTAACTTAATAGAGCCCATCAGGTAAGAGTGTTGTGTTACTTGAAAAATGTTCCTCGTATAACTTCATCTTCTTCATCCGTTTCAGTTTCCTCATAAGACTCTAAAGAAAAAGGGAGAAAATGAAATTAAATATTGGGTAATCAGAAGCCATCCAATTGTTGTGATAAAATTATGAAAATAAGATAAAAACAAACACGGACTATGAACTATTACCTGATACGGAATTTAGGAGTATGTATTTTTCTCAATATGACAAAGGCCGTGTACGTTAAACAACGAAATCACAATCGTATAACACCAAAAGGTTGCTCACAAGTTTTAATCAAGAGGAAAGGAACACTTAATTTGACGGCCAATGAAAGACCCACGATTCCATATGATCACAGAACTGGATACCTCTCTTGGAGTCAACGGGGTCACGAAAGTTTTAAAAGTAACCAATTACGGGGTTTGCAAAGATCACGCGAATCACAGATAATTTCAACTAGGGAAAGATAACACAAATATATACATATAAAAAAAATAAGGGGGGGACTTAACCTGGCTTACTGTCTATTCTGGTCGCTCCTGCCACTGTGTCAGGGCTGATGAGAGGGGGTTATACTCCACCTCCACACACACATTCATATACGGTTTCACCAATTCAGCTGCCAGAGCAGAGTGACTCCCTCTGCCAATTCCCCTATGGAACCACCCACTCATACCATTCGATATTTTGTCATGGTAATTCTGTCTGTTGAGTGACTGCTTGGGTTCATATTAAACCATCCTTTTGGGGGACAATTAAGGGGACCTTAGGTAGAGACCGCCAAGAAGAGACGAAACCTTTCTCAAGATCCAAAGAATCCAGTATATCCCACGTGTACCGTGGATTCCAGAGCATGACGAGAAGAAAAGAACGGGGATAATACAAGAAAAGGCAGAGCGAGCGAAATAGACAAAAGTTCCAAAGGATGTGGAGGAGTTTTTCACGCAACACATTGGGCCAGAAAAAGTTCAGTTAAGGTCTATCATACTGGGCCTTGCATTTCGCCTTTAAGGTGAAATGTGTACTACTCACTACACTCACCAACTCATTTACTTTCACAAATTTTTTTCGTATTCTTTTTTCGTGTTCTGTAGTTTCAGTAATAAATGATGCTTCTAGTCCTGAGTAAATTACAGCTCTCAAGGTTAAGTATCCACTTAGTGTGGTTTGCAAACTTATCAAAGCTGTAGTTAGCAAATCTTGATTTTCTGTATGTGAATGAAAATTGCTGGTCTGTGTTGCACTCGTCTTGTCACTTATTCTCTGTGGCTGAAATTCTGCAGCATAACCGTTGCTATGTGATGACACGCGGTTGACTTTATTGTCTCCGGTTTTGCTGGTGGCGGTACATTTTTTGGCGATGGCTCACATATGCAAATGGTACATGGGTTTGAACTTGCATGAAGCAATGTGTTTTGACATTGTTTGTCACTTCTTACGATGGGACATTCGCACTTAAAGTGGCTATAATCCAGTCAATTTTCACACAACTATACGTTGAAAACGGCCTGTCTCTGTTTCGCCATATTTATTTGCAGATATTTTTTACATGCCCGTAATGAACGCTGTCCTTTATTGCCTATAGGAATTCAAAAAAAAAAAAGATGTGTTTGGCAGTTCCTTGCTACCCAATTTTTCTTGCAATTGTTACTGTGTAGTCCAAGGAAGCTTTCGGAGCACCAGGGAATTAAAATCGCATCCCAAGACTCCACTGGCCACTCCAGATTCTTTTTGCGATGTGTGGAAAAACTCGATACTTGAGGCTGAAACCCCGATCAACTTCAGTTACGTGTTGAACAGCACCCTTTTATGGTCATAGCTGTATTTATCGTGTTGTGTACCTGATATATCATTTCGTGGCGGTGTGTCTAGTGGATCCAAGATCTCTGTACAGTAGTCTGTATGGATTTCCTGTATCTGTTCGAAGGTTCGACGAAATCTGATACTTTAAGATCCTGCTCCAGTTTTTCCGCCCCGACTATCCCCTGGATACACCTTGCAGCTTCTTCCAGGTTTGCCTCGAGCATTTGAAACTTGCAATTTTTTTTTTTTCATTTACCCCAGTAAGTATATCTGCAAATTACCGAATGACATTATTACGAGTATACGAGTACATCTACAAGGTCATAATGAGAATGTACCATACTTTTTACAAATGGAGAATAAGTTGACAGTACGCAACAGAGCGATGCACATCTAAAGAACGCGGAATTATTGTTATGGTTTATTAGACCAATTATCGGTTTGTTGTTTTTACGCAGCGTAAATTTCGTCATCGTTTTTCTCATCATCCTGCACCACGTGCGCGAACAATTAATTCTTTGGCTGAGCGTCTTGTATAAACTGGGTCCACTAGAAATATCGCAAGAAGTTGCCGGACCCATATTAATTCTTCGAACGAGAATATCACTGCTGTGGCCGAGGTCATCCAAGAGTGTATACAAACATCGACAACGATACACACAATTTTCCATCAACAGACGCTTATTGCGTCAAACTTTGTTGAAAGACCGGAATATGTTGAATTTTCCAAACTATTCACCAATTGCTCCCTGCTAATTGTCCAGTGAGGTTATCTTACTCCAATGCTCTTTTAAACCTGGTGCAAGAATAGAATTATTTTATGTTCAAAATCATAAGGAGCGACGAAGACCATTTCCACTTAAATTGTTATATGAATAAACAAAACTTGCGTTTCTGGGGCACGAAGAGTCCAAATCCAATGCACGAAGAGGCATCCCCTCTAAGTCCGGCATTTGCAGTTAAAAAATGATTGGTCCTTACTTTTTTTAGCACGCCAGCGACATTGTCGTGACTGTAATTGGAAAGCGCTACAGATGGATAATAAACAATTTTTTTTTCGCAAGTTGCTGAATTGGGTTTTGGACATTGTTGGTGCAGCAGGACGAAGCTACCGGTTACACAGCTAGGTCAACGATGAAGATTTTGAATCACTAATTTCCAGGCCTTGACTTGTAATTCCGCGGCACTGATGTCCTTATTAAAGAGAATCTTCTTCAGGTGGACCGATGTTCTATGTAGAAAAACAAAAGGAATGACATTTGTTTTAAATAAATAAAAATAAAAAAGGGCGAAAAGTCAAAGAAAAAGAGGACGTCGAGAGATAGAAGACAAAGACAGGATCAGGGAACAATATAGTTAGCCAGGAAGATGAGGAAAAAGGATACCAGATAGCAGCTAAATCTGGTGTTGTGAGATTGTATAGTGAGATCCTGGTAAGCTTTCGGCCGCGTAGTGGAAAAAAATTCCAGTAAAAAGAAAGACAAAAGTAACACTTGACCCTCTAGATAAAATAACTTTTAACCGTTCTGGAAGTCGGAATATAGCAGCCCACTCTTAAGCGGTTTCCATTCCGGTTATTTTAACTGCCATTTAATCATTTGAACTGGATGATAAATTTTATTTAATACCGCTCACTAGATTGTCCCATACAATTTCTGATAAATAAATCACCAGTTATTAAAAGGTACACTTTTAGCTTTTGATTACTTTTCATTTATTTTTTTTTAAGGTTTTGCAATTTGTTACTGAAAAGATTGTGTGGTGTCTATCAACACATTGTCTTTGTTTTTTAGATATGCTACTGCCGTAGATTTTTTTCATTTAGCTTTAACCCACACCTAGCTGAGCAGTCGAAAGTGGAAGGAACTAACCCGCTGCTTGTTGCAAATCTTCCTTAGTTTTCTCGGTTGACATCACAGTCCGCCATTATCAAACAAAGCATCATCTGTGTTGTTCGGGCTCGTCCTCTTTTTTCTCGAAATAACAGTTTGTTACTTAGTGCCGGCGGATTGGCTACCAATTAGAAAATTTTCATTTAGATATTGTTTTAACCTGCGGAAAAATAAGTAAAAAAAAAAAAAATTTGCAAAAATTGGCGCCCAACGTGGGGCTATTGAGATTTGTAAACTCTAGTTATCAGGGAATTGTGTCGTTTTGTTTATTCCGCGTTCTTTTCTTACCGCTATTTACTTTAATATATTTTCATTTGTTTCTGTGAAAATGATCCAGATATAAAATATTATTCAATGTGGGAAAAGTGTCTTGTAGAATTTAAGCAATAAGGAAATATATTACATAAAACAACGAGGGAATAAATTGGGTCGACCAAAGGCTATAAGTACCGTGGACTCCAAGTAGGTTAAATTTGTTCTTTTTTCATCTACGTTACTTTTCATTGGCAAACAAAAAGAAACCATGCCTTTTTTTTTAATATTATATCATCATATCTACATATATTGCATAATAATAGTTAAATATCAGACTTTACATATACGTATACACACTCATATATTCAAAAATTGTTCGGATATACAATACATCATTTATTTTGAAATCTTATATATACTAAGCTTGAACTAAACTAAATATTCAAATGTAATATTTTAACCTATATGAAAACTAATAAACGTAACGTAAGGCTATGATTATAATTCGAATGTATTGGATGATACTTTAAATTGAAAAATCGATTTAATTTCTTATTTTCCCCTTAGAAATTTTTCCCACTAGCCGCATATCTAGTGTTCTACACAAAATAAGACATTTGTTAGACATTTAATACAATAAAGTGCAAGTGCACAAAGAATATACGTATATACTTATACAATAATAGGAGAAAAAAAAATAAACGAAACCATTTGGTACATTTTAAACAATAAAAGTGCAAGTGCAAAGTGCAAAGTGCAAAGTGCAAAGTGCAACGTGCAAACGCACAAATTATATATATATATATATATATATATACATATATAAAAATATAAAAAACGAACTACATACGAGATCATATATTCCCTCGAAGTTGGTGTCTTGCTTCTTGTCTTTCTCCTTTTAAAATATTTCGTTGGCTGTGCATAAATTGCATTTCCCGCGCCGTGTAAAAATTATTTTTTTAACTTTAACCTCAACTGTCACCAGCTGGGTGAAGCTAAACAAAGGTTGTAAGTTGCTGTAATAAAAAACTAAATAAATATTAAAAGAAAATTGTATCTTATTAAATACTAATATACTTGATACCAACACATCTTGAATAATTAATTTACGAAAAAAAAAAACTTAAAAAATTTCGAAATTGTGATCGGATGCGGATCAAAAAGGTGTTCTGGAGCAGATTATTCGTGACCACTCCAACTTCAAAAAGATTGGACCATCACGTCGTACAGCCAGCTATCTTTCAAGTCGTCTTCTTATACTAGAAGGGAACTTCAAGAATGCGCTTAGTTTATAAGCAAAAATTCGACGAGGAGAAGTAGAAGAAGGTCTGGAAGAAGAAGATTACGATGACATATTTGATAGGTTACAAGAAACTTATTGCACTTACCGTAGAAAATTGGTCGATGCTATCTACAATGCCAAGTCAGCAACTAAGGAAAAGGTTGAGGAAAGTGAATCCGCAGGTAATGAGCGGGCCTTCCTTGACTTATTTTTATCTTTAGTCCACACAAATAGAAAGCTGGATGAAATTCAAAAACTTAAAACAAAAAAAAACTGAATATTTTTTAAAATCATCTCTTACAGGTGAAGCTGCTCGTTTGTTACAGCATTGAGGATTGTATTCTGGTAATTATGACAAAGCATGGGAACTACTAGTCCCCAGATATGACCACAAGCAACAGTTGACAAAGGAATTTGCAAGTAGCATAAAGTCTCTATTGGACACGTCCCAGGAATGTTTCCATTCAATGGAAAATTTAGGATTGCCGATAAGTTCTTGGGATAACATATTAATTTATATATTGGTACAAAAATTTTACCTGGTTTTACTCAGCGCTTGTGGGAGTAAAAGTTAGGTTAAAGTTAGTTGTTCACACTAACACAATTTACAGAGTTCCTGGAAACGCGTTTTCGTACCTTGGAAGCAGTAGCTGAAACGAGTGGCGTAAAGGGCAAATGTTCTTCTTCACACGAAGCTGTTGCTGTAGAGAAGAAAACGGTGTTTCACATCGAGAAGAAGCAGTTTGCATGCCAGGTATGTTCATTGACATATAAGTCTGCGAACGACCGAAGGCAGTGGACCGAATCGGGGTTTGTCGGAACTGTTTGGCATACAGTCATAAGACAAACCAATGTCAAAGCATTGTATGCTGCTATTACTGCAAGCAGAAACACCATTCTCTGCTTTATTTTACTAATCTCAGCTTCAAATGTACAAGGAATTATGCAAATACAACTACAGGTACATAAACATTTCACATAAAGTCAAAATTCAACCCACCTAAAGTTGTCTCTTTTGCAACAGCAGTTGTTAGAGACAGGTCTTCAAATGGTAACTATTTTCATCTGAGGGCATTAATCGATCCTGGATCTGAAGCAAATTTTATTTCAGAGTCAGCTGTAGGGCTTCATCAACAGCGAACTTTCATTGAGGTATCTGGATTGTGGTTCATGTCAACGGTATGTAAGTCTTACCTTTGGGTCGCTGGTAACACAAATCGAAACAAATACCGGAGCCTATGTGTTGAAGTCGCTGACTGGTCTGTTCTATAAACCTGCGACTGTTGATATTTTTATGGGAGTTGACTTAGCATCTCGGGGTATATTCCCGTCAGTAACTAAACAAAATGAACTATGGTTGAAAAGCCCAAGATTCTTGCGAGAAAAATAGGATTTTGAAGTTCCAATTCAGCCAACAAAGGACAACCCTGATCTCGAGATATGAAAGCAGAACACCACCAACGTTTTCCACTGTACTCAGCAAATAGCCGAGAGTGATGAAATCAGCAAATTGATGTTTAAACAATATAACGTTTGAGGAGCTAGCAACGTTGCTGACCCAGGTTGAAGTGTGCCTCAATTCGAGGCCTTTGTGCCCAATGTCGGACAAAATCGGGGGTTTGGAGATATTAACCCCAGCACATTTTTTAATCGTCGAAAGAATGCTCGCAATTCCACAAGGAGACACTGCCGTGGAGAGGGTAGTTTACTTGAGCGATGAAAGAGAATTCAATCAATGACCAAGACGAGTAGACTTAGTTCTCATCAAAGCTGAGAGACTGCCGCCATTACAATGGCGACTCGGACGAATCATCGACACACATCCTGGGAAAGATGGACTTGTCCGAGTGGTGACGGTACGAACCAAAACCGTGGAACTTAAACGGTCACTCGGAAAAATTTACTATTTTCTATAAAATAATGCAACCGAAAAACAAAACATTTTAAGCGACACAACACAAAATGTACAAGAAACACAATTAAAATAAATAAATAAATAAATTCACATACAATAGACATACATACATCAAAGACATTTCTTTACTTTTAAAAATAATTAATTTATTAATTAAAATACTAATAATTACAATTTTGTCTATCCTAGACGCTCCTACACAGCACAACCCATATCAGGACAGGACATACAGGACTGTAGTCCACTCCCTCAACCACACAAATCATTCATCCAGAACAACGTTGCGAAGTTCCGAAATCCCGACGGCATTCGAACTTTCCGTAACTCTTTCAACGTTATCCATTAACACTACACAACGCAACACTTTAACCTATCAGGAGGTATTCATATTCTAAAATAATTTAAAAACAGCATTCAAAAATAACAATAAATAGTATTAATATTTTTATAATTTATTGCAAAAATGAAAAAATAATAACAATTAATAATTATGTAAAAAAAAATCTTACAGCAGATGGAATTGTTTACATTTTGCAAACTGCAATAACAATTAAGCAGGCAATTCGACCATCATTAATCACTAAACCGTTCACGAAATTTCGTCGCACGGCACAACCATGAAATGCGTACGCGGAAAACAGTTATCGTACAAAATAAGATCACAAACTGTACCGAATTTCTTGGGAAAATAGTTTTAATGAATTTTTCTTTTGCATTTTCCCATTACTTTTTGCACTTTTATGCAAAACAAAAAAATCATTTTTGTATATGTATATATACACACGAACGCACATACGGATAATCGATTGTGTACTCGCATCGGTGTACACAACTCCAAACGAAAGAAACGAAATAGAATTTTTGGGGGAAACAGGAAGACATTAGATATTAATAAATATTTAAATAAAAAACACTTACCTTTAACGCAACACAAAAACAAAGGGGAAGGGAATTAAACCAAATTAAACCACCAAGTTTTGGTCAACAACGTAGACTAACTATTGCAATTATCAAAACGAAGCAAATACACGCATATCATCTCCCTTTGTTGCCCGTATTGCCATGTTGCTACCCTTGTCACCTACATGTAATGTTCCACATAATTATCTTACAAGATTTTGTCTCATTTACATGTAGATAGTCAACACATTCATACAACTCTTATGTCAAAACAAGTAAAGGTTTGTGATTTATAATGTAAAATAAAACACATAAATTTGAAAGTGAACTTAAATTTTTTATTATCGGTTACTTAAAATTTTTATTATCGATTACAAAAACAATTCATGGCATTTACTTTTCGAAAATGATATCATGTAAACGTTGGCCACGACTACGTCCGAGGTAGTTCATTCGGAAGGTCCAATTTCGAGCGACTCGTTCGAGCATAGCGACTGGTATCTCGCGGACAACACGAGTAATGTTGGCTAATTTCTGCAGACATAAGACTTTACATATCCTTAGAGAAAATATTCCAAAGATGTGATATCATACGATCTAGGCGGCAAATTTACGTAAGCAAAACGTGAAATTAAATGCTCACCAAAATGATTTCTCAACAAGTCTATTGTTTCACGCGCTGTATGGCTTGTAGCGCCGTTTTGTTGAAACCAGAGCTCACCGAGATTATGTGCTTGAATTTGACGAAGCACGCAGTCCATTAACATGGCGCGATAACTGTTACCATTGAGGGTAAATACAGACCAATGATTCCACCAGCCCGTAAACCACACCATACCGTTGTTTTGAATGGATCTAATGGTACTTCTCGGTACTTTTCGGGTTACTCATCAGTCCAAATACGGTAATTTTGTTTATTAACGTATTCATTGAGCCAGAAATCGGCTTCAACACTAAACAAAATTTCACTCTAAAGCACCGGGTTTTCATTAAGTTTTTCCAGAGCCCATTCACTGAAAATATGACACAGATTCAAGTCGCCTGGCTTCGTACGCTTTTAGGCCGATATTCTATCGTAAAATACGCCAAGCCAAGTTGTTGAGAACGACGACGATGATCGATTCGTCGCGGTCTTCGCGTACATTCTTAGCTACAGCTGCTATATTCTCTTCACTACGTGCTGGATGTAGTTCCTTAAATCACACGAAAAACATTTCTCACATGACGCTGGTTTTTGTAATACAGCGTAATTGGGACACGCTGTTGTGATGTGAGTCTTTTCATGATGACTTGCCAAACGATATTGAACAAAATATTACATTATGTTCAAAAGAGAAAAGCCATTTTTTATATTATTTCAAAATACAATGTTCTTCCTCTTACATCAAAGGCTTGCAGGTACTGAATTAAATAAACGGGGAGCAGTTACATAATAAAATCTAGAAAAGTATACTTTATAAATATAGTTTAATGAAATCTAACATCATAAAAACCTGATTTTTCGAAAAATATTTTTAAGACTTTAAAACAGTACAAATGTCTTAATGGAAGAATTTCAAAGTTTGGAAAATGTAAAACTAGGTGTTCTCCGAGTAATTTTGGCCATTATTCTTACCACATGCTTTTATTTTAATAACAAAGGCTCTATTTTGTTAAAATAAGCTGCACTCCAGCAAGAAATACCATATTGTCACTTAAATTTAAATAAGCCATCGTATACCATTTTTAAAACTTGAAAATTGCAGTAAAGGCTCAGGTGATATATTTGCTTGACAATTTTATTAAGATATTGTTCTAAATACAGAGTTTGCTCGTTCCAATTCAGCTTATTGTCCAAAATCATGCTTAAATATTGAAACCTATTGACACTTTTAATTCGAAAGCAATCATTACAACACTTTACATTTTCATTAAAGGTCATAATACCATGCGTAATTGGGTGAGCTAAACAATAACGTAAACAACTCGGAGAGTGATAATATATAGGTAAATCCTCACATTATATCCTTGTTATTAGATTCCATAAACCTTGTTTTATTGCTTATTATCAGCTTATGCTTCATAAACCACTTGCGCAGCGTATCTACTTAAGTCATTATTAACCTCTGAATATAAATCGAAATAATCGTTATTGGAATATGAAAGTGCAGTATCATCAGCAAATGCTGTAATTTTGCCCTTAAATGGTGGTATGAATAGCGAATTGACAAATGTAAGGAACAACATCGGGCCCAAAACAGAACCTTGGAGGACACTAATATCTAAATATTTTACAGAACTCAAGGCATCCTTGACTTTAACAATTTGCTTCCGATTTTTTAAGTAGGAACTAAACCAGTCGTGAATAAAGCCTCTGAAACCAGCATTGAAAAGTTTATTTAATAGTAAGGTGTGGTTCACCATGTCAAATGCCTTGGTTATATCAATAAATAGGCAAGAAGCCAAAGCTATTCAAACTATTGGGGGTGGCCGTGGTATAGTGGTATATGCATAGACTCCTCAAGCAGAGGGTTGCGTGTTCGAATCCCGTTCGAGGCAAATCTCTGAAAAAGTCTTTTCATAGAATTCGTATGAAGTTATATGAAAATTCCTTCGGCGTCAACTCTGACATCAAGGCATAACGCTGATGTTGGAGTGGTTGCTGGCTGGGTTAAATGTAACGAACTAACAACTAGCACGTAATTAAGATACACTGGTTGAGGATGCACTTGCTCCAGTTTGACAACCACCTCTGGAAAAATATAGAAACCTAACACCTGAGTTTCGAAAACTACTACACCACCCGCCCGCGCCCTGGTGAAAGGTCAGTAAAAGGGTATTCATATCCCCATATCATATCATATCATATCATACATATCTTGGTGCGCGCGTGGAATTATAAAAAAAAATCGTGTATATTTCCCCAACCAGCTTCAGTAAAGAACTAGATCCTATGTATTTAAAAAAGAAAGCATTCTAATGCCTCTTTCAAAAATGTTTGAGAAGACTGATAACAGGGAAATGGGACGATAATTGTTTAACGATGCAGTAGCACCATTTTTATGTACTGATATAACTAGTGCTGTTTTTAGGGAAGAGGGGATGATACCGTTATACACAGAATACGTCAAAAATCTAGCCCAGTTGAATTAGATATTTTTAATTATGCTATAATTCCTTGAATTTCAAATCAAAAAAATAACGGAATAACCACCGTGTGGCGCACCCATTGTTCCGATTTGAGTTCTGTTTTTTTTTGTTAAGTTGGTACATCTGTTGTTGACATTCTCTCTAAATTTTAGCGTCATAGTTTGACATTTGCAAAAGTTACGTTGCCAAGAGTACATATATCCCTGTGTCTGTTGGCGATTTTTTTACAAATTTAGCAAAGGATTTAAATTTGCAACAACAAACTTGTATTAAATTTTGCGTAAAAAACGTATTTTATGGTGCGCGAACGTTGGAAATGTTGGAAAAGTGTTTTGGCAACGATTCTCTAAAGAAAACAGTCGTTTACCAGTAGCACGAGTGCTTCAAATTGGTCTTGAGTCAATCGAAGATGATGAACGCAGTGGCGAATGACGAAAACATTGATGAAGTAAAAAAAATGTTAATCAATAACAGCAAATTAACCATCAGAGGGATAGCGGAGGACTTGAATATTGCCTAAGGGTCCGTCCAAGACATTTTGGTTAATGATTTGGGTTTCCGTCGTGTAGCATCAAAGTTGTTGCCAAAAGACCTCAATTTCATGCAAAAAAGAGACCGTGTTGACGTGAGACAAAAAAAAAAAAAAAAAAACACGTCGTTTTCAGTCAAAAAAGAAGGCAATGTTCACGGTTTTCATGGATTACAACGGTGAAGTGCATCATGAATTTTTGCCAGAAGGCCTGAGACTAAACAAAGAGTATTATTTGGGCGTTATGAGACGTTTGCGTGAAGCAATTCGCAAGAGACCAGAATTGTGGGCAAAAAACCATGATAACGCACCATCGCACAGTGCCATCATTATTCGTAATTTGTTGACAATAAATGCAACAAGTACCATCCAACAGCCACCAAATTCACTTGATTCGGCTCCCTGTGACTTCTTTCTGTTCAATCGAGTTATAAACTCACTGCGGGGAACGCGTTTCAGCAGATGAGAGGAAGTAATGGAAAAATCGCAGAAACCACTGATGTACATTCCGAAAAACGAATATAAAAAATGTTTCGAGGATTGGATCAAGCGCTGGAATAAGTGTGTTGCAGTCGATAGCGATTACTTTAAATGGGACGATATATATTTAGATGAATAAACTTGTATTTTTAAATTTCTGAATAAATACCGAACTTCTTGATCAAGGTGGTATACAATTATCACAACACAATGTTGAGTTGCCAGCATTCGTTTGACTTTGATCAGAACCTATGTTCGCAAAAAAATTATTAAAATGGTTTGCAACTTCCAGAGGCTCACAAGTTGCTGAATTGTTAATATTTAGTACAATTTCACATCTAGATATAGTTTTATTTAATATTTCATTAACAACAAGCCTTTCTTTTTTAGAGTTATCAAGACTTCCTGATAATTTGTTGTTATAGTAACTATTTGTGCAGTTAGGTATTTCTGTTTTTAATTCTCGACAAATCTTGCTATACATTATTGGGATATTTTTTTACTTAGTAAACAGAGATGTTTTTTTTTTCTTAAGTTTCTTTAAGAGTGCTATAGACATCAACTGTTTCAAGCATTTTAGTTTGTTATTAACAATATTTTTCTTCTGAGAACAGAGAGATATTTAAAAATGTAGCATATTTAGAAACAAGTCAAATACCAAAAATGGACTTAAAGCAACGAAATTAATTCTTACAGATTCGCTAACTTCAGATTTATTCAATCGCGTAACTAGATTATTTAATCGAATACATGTTAAACAATGATCAGTAATTCTTAGGTCATAGACCATTGCCTTATATTCTGCTTGCTTATTTCTGTGTAGTCTTATATAGTAAAAGTATGATCTAAGCAAGAATTAAGACGCGTAGGTTCGTTTATGATGGACGTGAAACCAAGAGAAGAAAGTTCGGACAAAAAGCTGTCAATATCTCAAGAATTCTTAAAAATATTTATATTAAAATCACCAATTAATATTATATTTTTAGATTTCTGGAGTTCTAGAAATTCTGTTAATTCCCCCATACAGAATTTGACTAAGAACATATGCAGTCTATAAATGCAAATGAAACAATATCTAACACCAGAAACTTTACGATTAACATATATTATATCAGCGCTTTCCAATTTATATTTATTGATAACACACTCCTTCAGATTATTAGTATAAAAAACTGCATATGAATTATTACAAGCAGCACCAAAAGTAAAATTGGGAATTATATGTTATCATAATCAGATATCTCATCATCAAAAATCTAAATTTCCGAAAGAAAAATGAGATCAGGCAAATGGTTCATAGGTGTAAGGTGGGTTAAAACAGTATTAAAATTTGTTTTGATGTATGATAGAAAAGTCTGAGGAGAGATCATTAGCAGGATGTCTGATGCAAAAACATTTCGGATCATTCGGATCAGAAAAGGATAAATTACTTATACTAGGAGGAGAATCTAAAATAAAATTATTATTAGACATAGTTTTAGATTAAAGAGAATAATTTTCAAGTTTATAAATGTCTTCAAATGAAGGAATTTCTGTAACACTATCTCTTTCATTCATCCTAATGAGTAGAAGCTCTAATCCAAACAAATTTACATAACTTTTTAACTTTAAGACGAAAATACGTGTTTATTTTTCAAAGCTATTATCATCTGTATTGGAGATCTTTTTTTATTTATAATAAGTTTGTTTTTGCTTTCTGCAATTTCAGTTGAGTATGTGGTGGTTTTTTGTATTATTTTTATTATTATTTATTATTTTTATTATTTTTTTTTTTTTTTTTGGTATTACAGGTTATCTGGGATCTGAGTGCGAGTGTGACTTTTTAATTTTATAATGTCGAAGTTAGATATTAACCGATATGAACTATGACAACTTATTACTGGACGAAATGCGTAGACGAA
Organism: Volucella inanis; assembly: GCA_907269105.1. Taxonomy (NCBI): domain Eukaryota; kingdom Metazoa; phylum Arthropoda; class Insecta; order Diptera; family Syrphidae; genus Volucella; species Volucella inanis. The sequence continues at coordinate 44,262,124 of OU026155.1, read as the reverse complement.
CACAGGTGAAAGAAGAGACAACCGACGTGTACTTTGCCACAATGCATGTTTCGAAGATTGTCGAACCTCCTGACATAAAGAATGGAGTTAAATATCCTACAACGAAATCTAGCTATCAGACACAACTAGGCCTAGCTGACCCCAAATTATGGAATAACTTGGTGGTATTAGGACGACAAATAGAGACAGTACGCACAAAAGCAGAGACATTCGCTCCTCCTCCGCACAGTACTTGTCGGAACTTACTTGAACCGGACTTAGCGTACTTGACAGCAATAGAGCCACCTAGGGTTGCGAGAGTAAACAGGACTGTGCGAAACAAAGTGGGCCGGTTAGGTACAAATAGCTGTTTCAATTGTGGGGAAGTTGGACATTTAGGCATTGTTTTGGTTGTGGGGAAGTATTTGGGAAACGCGCAATGGTCTTTTGGGCCAGCAGGGAAGAGCGCTGGCGTCGATAGATTGGTCACCTGCTCGAGACCGGTTGATTGATCACGTTAAGCTGAGCTTTACCTTGGGGGAAAGTGATGGGGATAGCCATTCCTACTTTGGATTTGGCATTTATGCTATTTACTAGATTTACTAGATTCAGACCGTCAATAACTATTATAGTAGAGATAGCTGAAAAGTTCTTAAAGATTTAAGTTTAGCAATAGGGAAAAGTAGGGTTAAGTTTGTTTCTTTAGCTGATGGTATTAGGATTGGAGTCTTGGAAACTGTATCTCCCACCTTACCACATGTCATGACCCTTGGTGCAATATTTTGGGCACTCTTGGGAAAACTTCCATAGATCTAAAATCAGCTACAATATATGGAGTTATTCGGGCCAGAAACAGGGGTCTACACTTGCATCAATATGAGAAAAGGCAGACGTAGAAGAAACGGAAGAGCAACTGTTGGATGAAACACTGGGTAATGATTTTAAAGCAATGCCAGAGGGCTTAAGTTGTACGCGATTGATATAACACAAGACTAAGACTTCGGAAGAAACTATCCTATCCTCTATAGGTCTTATCAAGAAAAAAGATGGGTTTTATAAGCTTTGTAATGACTACAGAAAGCCAAATAAGGTCAGTGATAGGGACGAGTATCCATTTCCTTTCATTTCGTCAACATTGGATAAATTTCGCGTCGCACGATACCTGTTCTCACTGGACATAAAGTCGGCTTACTGGCAAACTCCGATGGAGGATAATCAAGACCATTCACCGCTTTCACGTTACCAACCAGGGGTCTCTTTCAATTTATGAGGATAGCATTCACAATGCACCAGCGATTTGGCAGTGATACTTGGACGATATCATCATTGTCACAAAGTTGTTCAAAAAACATCTGGAAATACCGAAAGAAGTCCTCAAGTGGTTGATGGAAGTGGGCTTCAATGTCGCTCGGGTTCGGTTCGGTTTATTCCATGGGCTTCATCCACCATGTAATGGGGAGTCTAAATTATAGATGTAATTGGACTTGTTGTTGTGTTCTAGGCAACCAATCATCTTATATGATTGAAAAAAGAATGCGAACCAAACCTTCCGATTGGAAAGCCAATACACTATCACTTGAGCCAGGGCTGCTCAACTACTTAGGCTACGGAGGTGAGAATCCGAATTTCGTTTCACTTGGCACCCGAACTGTTTGACCAAATTAGATATCGGATGGCGTATGTACTATTGAACTATTGACTGCGTTTCGGTAGGCCATTAAGAAGAGAGGTATGTGATGATCCAAGTTCTGCTGGCAGCTACCGACTTCAGCCCGGGGAGAAATCATTTTTCGACTGATAGCTTCGGGAAGATTGACCGGCTTCTTGATAGCCGTTTCTGACGGTTTTTCAATCTGTTTGCTTGCTACCCCAGTGAAGGCAGCCTTTTCATCGTACCCGTTCTTCAAACTGCGGCGAAGGTTTCCTATTTTATCGCAGTTCTAGTAGAGCATTCTTCATCTCTCCGGCGAAGTATCTCGTTCCTCGACGCTTAGTCTAGCGAAGAAACAATCAGCAGATGCTACTTCAATGATGAAATGTGTTCATTTGAAAGTCTGCTTAGCTGCTTCCATCGCCAGAATGAAGGCAAGTTGTTAAGCAAGGGTTCTTTTTCCGTCCATCCTCATCGCCAGATGAATGCGATTACCATTTCTTCGATTATTCCTTGGCCCGCTGTGGGGTATGACAAATGTGACAGTCTTCTGACGTCTGCTGAACTGTTGCAGTATTTTTCTTCGTTGCTGTATTTGGCTTTGGAATTGAACCTTGTAAACCTCCCGCATGTGGCTCAACCAAACCGTTTCTCGATAGCCATATATTCTTTGTGCCTTTTGATGTCGATTGTTTCTAACAATTCTGCTGTTAAGGCTCTTGTTAGGGTGAAACACTTGTCCCAATTGTCCCAGTGGTTCGCATAAGCAACTATTTATACGCAGCTAGTTATATGCAGACCACGAGTTCTGATCATCGAATGAGGGAGGCTTCAACCCTTTACTCCTCGCAGCGTTTAAACAGCATTCTCGTAGTTTCTGTTTTCGTACTGTGTCGAGCTATTTCGCTAGTTCTTCAAATGGTCAACAAAATTCGAATTTTTCATCGATTGCTTCGAACTTTCACTATAGAAAGTTCTTTTAACACATGGGCTGAAAAGTCAGTGCCGTTTTGTAGTAAAACACACAATTTTTGCAAAATTAAACTTTATTTATCAATATAGTTGCCTTCGAGGGCGATACACTGATTGAAACGATTTTTCAATTTTTCGATACCAGTTTTGTAGTACGATTTCGGTTTAGCCTCAAAATAGGACTCTGTTTCGGTTATTACTTCTTCATCGGTCTTAAATCTCTTTCCGGCGAGCATTCTTTTAAGGTCTGCGAACAGGAAATAGTCGCTGGAGGCCAAATCTGAAGAATAAGGTGGATGTGGAAGCAATTCGTAGCCGAATTCATTCAATTTTGCCATCGTTTTCATCGACTTGTGACACGGTGCATTGTCTTGATGAAGTAGCACTTTCTTTTTCTTCAAATGCGTCCTTTTTTCTTCGATTTCGTCCTTCAAACGCTCCAACAACGCAATGTAATAGTCGCTGTTGATAGTCTGCCTCTTTTGGAGATAATCGATGAAAATTATTCCATGTGTATCCCAAAATACGGATGCCATAACCTTGCCAGCCGACTGTTGAGTTTTTGGTCGTTTTGGACGAGGTTCGTCGCCTGCTCGCCACTCAGTTGACTGTCGACTTGACTCTGGTGTGAAGTGATGAAGCCAAGTTTCATCAATTGTCACATACCGATGCAAAAATTCGGCTTTTTGCTGTTGAACAGCTTTAAACACTCCTCTGAATCATCAACACGTTGTTGTTTTTGGTCGACTGTGAGCAAATGCGGCACCCACTTTGAACAGAGCTTTCGCATGTCTAAATATTCGTGTATGATATATCCAACACGCTCTTTTGATATCTTCAGAGCCTCAGCTATTTCGATCAACTTCACTTTACGGTCATTCGTAATCATTTTGCGGACTTTTTTGATGTTTTCATCTGAAACAGCCTCTTTTGGACGTCCACTGCGTGCATCATCTCCGGTGCTCGTATGACCACTTTTAAATTTTTCAATCCACTTGCGAATGGTTCGTTTGGATGGTGCAGAGTCCAGGTAACACCTATCCAGCCATTTCTTTGCATCGGCTGCATTTTTCCCATCAAAAAGCAATGATAAATCAACACACGAAATTGCTTTGAATCCATTTTTTTCACAATAACAAAAGTTGCTTCACTCATAACGCTATATCTCGAGAACTAATCGTCGGGCTGTCAAATTTATACAAGTATCTTTTGAAGGTTGGTAATAACTGAAGATGGTATGGATTTATTTCAAGTGGTGCCCTCTCTTAAAAACGGACTTTCAGTCTGTATTATTCTTACAGATTTTGTTTTTGCTTGTCAAACTTTTGTTCTATACAGTTTTTCTGTTTATCTACCTTATTTTCGATACTGTATTTTTTGTTCGTCTAGGTTTTTCTTTTGTTTGTCCTTTTTCAAAAAGAGGATATTTTCTCACTATTAAACGCCAAAAGAGTATGTATTTTAATCATCCCCGTAGTTGTTCAAAGTCAGTCAGTCAAATTCACCAAGTTGCTTGTAGTGTGCAAGCACGAGACAATTATGTTAAAACGTAATGAAATGCCCCATATTGTAGTGAATCGCTCTAGCAATGAGCAGTGGAAGCATCGTTATAGGAAATAGCAATGCTCTTTATATAAAAGTTAACATTTTATTAATTTTATTATTACTGTTATTTTAATTTGAGAATAAACAGTCACAAACATATGTAAGAAAGCAAATACTTATGAATAGAATAAATCATGTTTACGATTAAATAAAAACCTTTATCAAAAAAAAAAAAATTAATAAAATAGACTTTTTATGTAAAAATTTAGATCAACTCTATATGGTAATCTTAAAATGTTAAAACAAGTAGTAATAATAGTATGGACCAAATTAAATCATTACTTGAAATTTTGTAAAACTAAAAGAAGAACACAAATATTTTCCCATATGAATACATAAAAAGTAAGGAACTAAGGATAGCTCAGATAAGAACTAGTCTAATAAGAGAAACTGTGCCGTGAAATAAGGCCAATTTTCAAAAATTGGCCTCATTTCACATTTGAAAACCTAGCTTCTCATCGCGAATCACCACTAGATCACCCAGATTGACGTAACAGCTTACACGGGTTCATTTCGAACGCTGTTGAACTCCGAACTCCACCTTCTCTAGAAATGCTGTCTCACGTTCGTGATAAGATACCATGTGCTTGTCAGGTTTCCCCTGAAATCGGTCGTTTCGAGCTCAGGTACCACTTTAAGTGGTTCTCCGGTTAAAAAATGGCTTGGGGTAAGAGCGAGGAAATCGTTGTAAATTCCTCATACGTGGGTCGACGTGCAACCACACGAGGCGTTGGTGGATCACTCATTAATTGTTGCTGGATCACGTGAGAGTGTCTTCAACGTTTTACACACAATCTGGAAACTTTGCGTAGCATCTTTCCTGCGCCGATAACACAAAAGCGACTTTGAAGCATAGCATACTTCATATGAAGCATATGGGGTCCTGCATGAGGACATTAAGGACAAATGAGGATAGTGAGTCTTGAAGATGTATAAGCTCCCAATAGTCAGCTAGGTCTTGTGGTAATATTGTGGTAATATCTCGCAGATAACACGATTAATGTTGCCTTCCAAAACATCAATCGTAGCCGGCTTATTCCTGAAGACCTGAGACTTTACATGTCCTCAGAGAAAATAGTCCAAAGGTGTGATATCGCACGATCTAGGCGGCCAATTTACCGTAGCAAAGTGTGAAATTAAGTGCTCATTTTCATTTCATTCACTGAAAATACGACGCAAATTCAAGTCGCCTAACTTCAAATCTTGCACAGATTGAATTTTTTTCTCTTTTAGGCAGAGATCCTCACGTAAAATACGCGAAGTTGTCGAATACGCCAAGCCAAGCTGCTATAATCACTTCACTACGTGCTGAACAATTTGGAGACGCTGTTGTAATGTGTTGTGATCTTTCCATGAATACTTGTCAAACGATACTAAACAAAAATGACAAAGCAGTTTGATAGGAGTCGTGCGTTATCTGTCAAAAAAGCCTATTGAAAATCAAACCTCACGATGTATCATCCTGTATAAAGTATTTAATTGTTATGTAACAGGATAGTATTTAGTATGCTTCAAATAAGTATATGCCTTATGCATAGATATATTATTATATGTATTATATATATAAATTAGTGTTTTTTTTATGGAATTCATGATTTAAAACTAAAACTAAAAAGTACAGCTTAAACTAAATTCTATTATTAGGATATAAATAACTTTCAGTTATTCAGTGTGGCTAAATGTGAATTTGAGTGCTTTTGTGCCTCGATTATAACATGACTAGATCTTATTTTGATTTTATTTTATATGTCTTGCATATATTTGTTGGTCTACAACCCTAGATTTTAAGTTTTCGCTACTGGCTGGAAGTTTAGTTCTAAGCTTACGAGACATTAATAATTCTGCTGGTGAACATAATATTCCTTTCGGTGTTATCCAGTAATGTAACAGGGCAATATAAGGATCTGAGCCAGTTTCATCGCATTTTAATAAAAATTTCTTTATTGTTTTTATAGACCTCTCTGCCAGATAATTCAAACGTGCGAGATATGGACTAGAGGTGACATGGTCTACTGTACTACTAAAAGGTACATTTCCTCTTTTATTTCAGACAGGTCCATGCTGACTTTGAACCACGGAATTGAAATAACATAATGTAGCTGCAAAGCTTCTTTTGGGATGGCATTCCTCTGACGTATGCATGACTTACAATTACTAACTATGTTACAGATGTCTTGCTTAATATTTGGCCAAAATATGCAATCGTTTGCAAGATTTTTACATGCCCATGTGTCCTTCGTGTAAAAGATTAAGCATCTTGATGGCCAAGTGATTGTGGAATAACAAGTCGATGGCATTTAAAAATTAAGTCATCAATGATTTGTATACACGCTCTTATGTTAAAAACTGGCATAGCTAATAAATCAATAGACTTTGGTAGACTTTTAGTTAACAAATTACAGTGTAAGTATAGATCTTTGTCGAATTCGGTTAAAGCGGATTCTGGCAGAGCAGCCCTAGACAAAGTGTCAGCGACAAATAAATCTTTTTCTGGTTTATAACTAACAGATAAATCGTAACCTTGAAGACGAAACATGAATCGGTGCAACCGCATTGGTATCTTATGCAGTGGACGCTTAAATAAAAGGACTAGTGGTTTGTGGTATGTTTCCACCATAATGGGCCTACCTACTATATGATGTACTGGTGAGCAAAAAGCTCTTTCTCGATTTGGGCGTAGTTTTGCTGACACGTTGTTAAGGTTGCAGAAGGATATGCAATCGGGAGTTTTCCGTGTAGGATGACTGCTCCTACTGCGTTTTTAGATGCATCAACAGATAGTGTAAGAGGTTTCTGTGGACCATAATAAGTCAAAATTGGAGAATTAGATATCAAAGACTTTAAATGATCAAATTCCTTTTGATGTTTTGGAGACCAATGCCATAAAAAATCCTCTTTTAGAAGTTCACGTAAATTTGTATTTTCTGTTGATAAATTATTTATGTATGATCCTAAATAGTTTATCATGCCAAGAAAATGTCGAGGATCAGAAACATTTTCTGGACGTGGCATCTTGCAAATAGCTTTCACTTTATCTTCATCTAGACGTACACCTTTTTGGTTAAATATATTTCCGATAAATTTGACTTCGAAGTTCGATTTTGACAATATGAATTTTAGCCCAACAGACGTGGTTCTTTTGAGCAGAGGTTTAAGAACATGGTCATGTTCTTCTTTGTTTCCTCTGAAAATTAAAAAATCGTCAATGTAAATAATTAAATTTGGAATATCGCCGAAACCTTGTATCGTAAAAAATTATATCTCCCGAAAGGAGTTATAAATGTGCTCAGTTTTGACGATTCCTCATCAAGTGGAAGGACCCAGAACATTGAGTCAGCATCTAATGTACTATAATACGTGGCGTTGCTTAGGCGGGCTTGCATTTTGCATGTATTTTGCATTTGTCCAAATTTGGAAACTGTAAGCGTGAACGACGGATAGTTTGCTTAAATTTTGAGGATCAAGGCACACTCGCAAACTACGTTTCGATTTTTAAACAACAAAAGAACTTACCCAATAGCTTGGCTCATTTACTTTTACAATTACTTTTAGGTCTTCCATTCTCTTAAGTTCTTTTTTTAAGTCACTTTCGATGCCGAATGATATCCGTTGTGGACAGTCTTTGACATCAGGCTTTAGTTGTATGTTGATTTGCTTTTTTTAGCAACCAAGACCTTCAAATAAATCTTTAAAATTTTTTAAAAAAGGTAAACTGTTATTACCTAGTATGTGTGTCCTATAAACTTGTTCGACTTTATTTTTTTGGAATGCGTCACTCATATTTGCACTTTTTTCTAATTTTAACTCACTGACAACACGTTTAATTAAATTTAGCTCAATTCATGTTGGAAGTCCTATAATCGTACGACAATTAAGTTTGGAAATAAAAAAATTAATAACAATAGTTCTATTCTTAAAATACAAGAGATTTCTAACTTTCCAATTATTGGTAGTAGTTCTTTGCTAAATGTGACACGACGAGCTGATGTAAGCAAAATAACAGAATTATTAAATCCAAGTTGCGAAAATGTTGCGTATGGCATGACTTTGCTTTGTGCACTAGTGTCTAATTGACACTTCACGTTTTTCCCGTACATTTGTATGCATATTTCACATGATAATAATGATGCTGTAGACTCTAGCGATCCCAGGAATAGCGTTTTGGATTCTGAATAAGATGATATAATAGGCTCAGTTTCGATATTACGTATATACATTCTTGAGCGGCACATTTTGGCGTAGTGGTTTTTTCCTCCACATTTTTTTTGTAACGCCTAACACACGGCATATGGAATGGGGGATATTTAACCGCACCTGTTACATTGGCTTGAATTGCTTTCTTGGCTGTTTGATTGTTTGGATTTTTTTTGTGACTATATTGCATACGACGTTGGCAATGGGAATTTTGATGATTTTTTCTATTAGATTCTGTGTTTTGGCCTGTTGTTTGCAATGTTTGTTTACTGTAATTTTGACTCCCTTTGTATTTGTTTCTCTTAGTCAGAGCTCCTACGAATGTATTAGTTTCATTTTGATGCTACAATCTTTGCAAATGTTCTCTTGTGATTTCAATGGCTCTTTAAATCTCTATTGCTTTCTCCAGTTTGATATCACTTTCGTGAAGTAGACGTTCTTTTATGCATGTAAATTTCTCATTTAATTCGCAGATAAAAATGTCCCGTTCCAAAATTTCTCTTAAGTCGCCAAGTTTGCATCTTAGGCTCAAATTCTTGAGCGCGGTAATATAGGCGTCTATGATTCGTCCAATGTTTGTGAGCGGCAGAGGAAATTGTGACGCTCAATAGCAATGTTCACAATGTTTTACATCGCTTGGTACAGCTTCATCCCAATCAACTTTGGGTGTCTAAAGGTGTTGAAAAAGCATTTTGGGGATGATAGTGCTGGGAGAAAGCAGGCCTAGAGGATCGAACAACTTACAGGCATCTGAAAAGAGTAAGCATTTAGTTAGATTTGCGATATCTACCATATTTCATAAACCTGGACAGTAAACGTTAGATTGTCGAGGAGCGGTTCCCATTGGAGTATTAACGTTCAGACGTTATCCTTTTCCGGAAAAATCCAAAGGGTGTGTGACTTTACGTTCATCTTATGGTACAGCACAAATAACACGAGGAGAGTTTGAGGACCATTTCCTGAGATGGAATCCACCTCGGTTAAGTATAGATAATATCTGAATTTGTAGACGCTGCAGTTCTGCTTCTTCGAAACACCCAGTCAACAGATCGTCCATATACAAGTCATGCAGTATGGTTTACTTTGCTGTAGAACTACTTTCACCTTCGTCTAAGGTAGTTTGCTGATTTGTCAGTATTCCTTAATTTCATTCTGTGGAGTACTGCGCCAAACAATTGATGTGTTCCTCATCCACTCGTACTTGGCGATACATTTTCGCCATGTCTGCACTCATAGCAAAACGATGAGAACTTAGTCGAAGAAGTGTTGAAAAAAGATTTGCTTGTAGCTGCGGACTGACCATTTGCGAATCGCTGAGCGAAAACCCAGTAGTGGTGCGGCAAGAGGCGTTGAAAACAACTCTTGTTTTAGTCGTGGTACTACTACAGCTCTATGCGGCATATAGTAGTGCTTACCTAGTTTTGGAGATTGAATTGCTTCCTCCTATATATATTCTTCAATGAAGTCTTAATACTGTTCGTAGAGATGTTTATCCTTTGCGAAGAGCGGTTTCATTCGGATTAACGCACATCGGGCATTTCCCAGAGGACAGTCGGGCTTGAATGGTATGTGACCACGTACCGACCATCCTCTAGACGAAAATGCGTGTCGACAAAGAATTTCTCGCACTGCTGTTCCTCGATGGTAAGGTGTTTTATTGCAAGTAATGATTCGATTTGCCAGAACTTGGAGACAGCCTTTGTTAACGAAGCATCTGTGTACTTGCAGACTGCGGTGAAAGTGGTATATCGGCTATTTTCCCGAAGAGGATCCACTTAAGTGCAGATTGTTGTGCGATAGGGGTTCCGACGGGACCCTTAACTAAGCCAGTTTGTAAAGGCTGATTTATCGTGAGATTTGATTTATAATGTAAAATAAAACACATAAATTTGAAAGTGAACTTAAAATTTTTATTATTATTAATATTATTTTATTAAAAGAGCAATTCATGGCATTTATTTTTTGAAAATGATATCTGAGGTGGTCCATTCGGAAGGTCCGATTTTGGGCGACTGGTATCTCGCGTATTACACATTCCCAGAGAAAATAGTCCAAAAGTGTGATATTGCACGATCTAGGCGCCCAATTTGCGGTAGCAAAACGTGAAATTAAGTGCTCACCAAAATAATTTCTCAACAAGTCCATTGTTTCACGCGCTGTATGGCTCGAAGCGCCGTCTTGTTAAAACGAGTTCTTCCCGAGACCATGTCCATGAATTTCAGGAAGCCCATAGTCAGTTAACATGGCCCAATAACGGTTACTATTGACGGTAGCATTCTGATTTGCCATATTTTTGAAGAAATATGGACCAATGATTCCACCAGCTCATAAATCACACCATACCGTTGTTTTTAATGGATATAATGGTAGCTCTTGGCACTCTGAGGGTTGCTCAACAGCCCAAATATGGCAATTTTGTTTATTAACGCATTCATTGAGCCAGAAATGGGTTTCATCACTGAACAAAATTTCACGATAAAACACCGGATTTTCATTGAGTTTTTCCCGAGCACATTCGCTGAAAATAAGACGCAAATTTAAGTCGCCTAGCTTTAAATCTTGCACAAGTTGAATTTTGTACGTCTTTAGGCAGAGATCCTCACGTAAGATACGCCAAGCCAAGCTGCTGAGAACGACGACGAATCTTCGCGTACACTCTCAGCTACAGCTGCTATAATCTCTTCACTACGTGCGGGATGTGGTCTAACTGGTCCAGCATCATCCTCTTATGTAAACTGGAACTCAAATTTTCGAATGATATTGGCAATAGTGGTTTCAGTAGGTCGATTATGCGCACCGTAAGTTCCTCGAATTGCACGAAAAACATTTTTTGCAGAATGCTGATTTTCGTAATACAGCTGAACAATTTGGAGACGCTGTTGTAATGCGAGTTTATTCATGATGACTTGCCAAATGATACTGAACAAAAACGACAAAGCAGTTTGATAAGAGTCGTGCGTAATCTGTCAAAAAAGCCTATTGAAAAGCAAACCTTACGATGAATCCCCCTTATAAACAGTTCATCCGATCCTTAGAGAATATCGATGGCAGCGGGTGTGTGGAAGAGAAGATCGGCTAGCTTGAGCCTGAGGTGTATGACCAATCAGCTTGGGATAACTGAATCGGCGGTAGGTTGCTTGTTATTTTAGGTATAACGTGCGCGCGAATTGTTGTTGTAAATGAGACGCCATGTGATAAGATGGTAAGTTCGACTTTGTCTTTGGAGTTTTCAGGTGCGGTTGCTCCAATTCCTTCAATTGCAGTGGACGCGGAAGTTCCTCATAACTAAGGTCTTTGAACGCAACTTTCACTGATGAACGTAAGATGGGATCCGTTGTCGAAAAGGAGTCTAGCTGGCAGGTATCTTGCTGAATTATCCATTACTTTGACAATGGCCGTGCCTAGAAGAATGTGATGTGCAGAGTGTGTGCTATGCGATGGTGTTAAACTGGTGTTTGAAGTAACAAAACTGGAAAGCGGCACCTCACAAAGGAGTAACGTGTTGTGACGTATTTGACATACATGAAATACATTTGAACTTCGGCACTTATCATGATCCTGACCAGCGCCAAGGCAATTCTCGCGGACGAACGAAGATCTTCTAGTTGTTTCAAGGGAACGGAATTTATCAATTTTATGACTGACTAAACAAAAGGCGTATGCATCTTGTTGAAATTTGGAAACTGTATATAGATCGATTTGTTTTAAGGGGGATTGCGGTGTGAGAGAGCGTGAGGCGGACTTGGCTTTGTTTTTAAATTAACAACCAGAACGTTGAAAGATGGAAAATGAGCCTTGCTGGTGTGAATCAATTGCGTCTAGAGAACGACAGCTCGTTTCTAAGAAAGTTACAAGAGTATCTAACGCTGCTACCTTATCGTCCTTCTGCGAGAGCCTCCATTGTCTGTGAGTTTCGACATCTACTTTACTTACGGTCAAATGGACTAGCCAATCATTCCAACTCGTGACGGGTCTGTCGAGGGCTTTAAGGCTCTGGTAGTGCTCCTGAGTAGCGTATATCAGGGCTTTCAATGTAGTTGATGATTCGCTGTTTTACTTTTTTAAAGCGAAAAAGGCTCGAAAATTGGAATCGATTATAACACATTGCACATTATAGCGTTTTGTCAAAAGTTTCCACGCTTCGTCATAATTATTGTCTGTAATTGGAAAACCTTAAATTACCTACAAGGCTTCTCCTCGTAGACTGTTACTCAAGTAGTAAAGTTTTTGGGATCCAGAAATCGATACTTCATTGTGGACGAACGACGTAAAGTGTCCATTCCTTGGGGTCACTAGTAAACTGCGGCAGCTCCATGCCGGGAAGTTTGATATACGCACATGTTGATTGTGGCATGTTGTCTGATTTAAATTTCCCTTTGGCATTCAATTTGTGTGTGGCACAAGTAAAATTTGTGAATGCTTCGCGGTACCACTGTTCACCTTGTACCCTGATCTGATTCTTAGTCTTTTAGCGCTTCGTTGCCGAAAGAAAACTCCACCGCTTCTTGTACTTGGGAAAAACCAGCCCACTGTTCAGAAAGGAGGTGAGAATATGACTCCAGCTCAGCTGCGTCATATGATTCCGCCTTTCTACTGGCCGTTAAAACCCGTTTGATCGAATTTCGATGACTATCGCATTTTATTAAATTGTTTTTTGTCATATTGACTATACGATTGACTGTACGATTGACTATATGATTGACTGTAGGGTTGACTGTATGATTGGCTGTACGTCGAACACTTTTTTCTTTCTTTGACGCGAGACACTAACAAAGACTAACTATTCTTATGATGATTCCACTCAGTAGCGTTATGCGTAAACAAAAATGGCCAAAGGAGAAACGATAAATATTCACGTGTTACGCGATGGCGGGGAAAATATGTGTATGTACGGATATATTGCGATGCTGGTTCGTTGAATAAAATATTTTTATTTGGCGTTAAGGACGAAAAAGCAAGCGAAATGTAAATAAAAATGCGGCAGTTAAATGAAAAATGATTTATTAAATATCAGAAGTGCCGCCGATGGTGGTTGAACACATACTGACTCTGACTTGACATTTGGCAGTAAGCATTCTGAATTTGACATTTGGCTCTAACATCATGCTTAAAATGTTAAAGTAAAAGGTACCATGTCAAATCGACCAATTACAATAACAACATAAATACAGTTGCTAAGAAGTTATAGGCATCTGCCTGACAATTGTTGACATTCCTTTAGCGGAGCGAGGAAGTCGCGTGAGCGTCTATGTCCTGCGGAGAAAAAGGTGAAATTCTGTTAGCGAACGAATCGAGCCACCTTCTTTAAAATTGAATTGATTTAATTTTATATATTTGTTTTGTTTCGGGTATGTATAAAAGTTCGCTTCCCTTCCTAAAACTTTCGCAAATTGCATACATACAAACTGATTTACCAAAACTAGCCATTTTAACGATATGTATCACTCAAAGCTTATCAACTAATAAGATGACTGCACACCGAATTACAACCAACAAACATTGATCACGGTAAAGTTCACTTGTTTTTCTAACAAGTACAGTTGGCGAATTCTTTTACCTTCTCTTTGAATTCAGCTTTATTTCACAAGCAATGGTCGGCGTTAATTCACTTTATCATTGTTATATAACACCGAATTCCAAAATTATAACAATAAAAAGACAACCTGGGAATTAAAAATGAAGTTTGATTTAATCAATTCGAAGCGCATTAAGACCAATTTGGTATTATTTCACTTGGCCTTATTCCAAGGCACCAACAGAAAATGTTGCAGAAAAATCAGAAGTTAATCGAATATAAACGCTACTTATATGAAAAGGAGACCAGAAAAACATAAATATGGCAAAATTCGACTTACTTGCAGCAGTGAAACTTATACCAGAATTTTCTGGCGAAAAGGAAACGGTATCAAATTTTCGACGTTTGATCAAATTTTCTAGTGATACGCTCACTGAAAAAGAAGAGAAAACTAAACTGATTGAATTTGTACAATACTTGCAATAAAGTTAGCTGACAAATTAAAGAATAACTTATTAACAGAAACAAAGACTTAAGTAAAACATTAACAAAAGCATACAAACTGGTAAAAAATACATTCACAAAATATATAATGAATTAGCTAGATCATACCAGGGAAACCTGAGTGTTAGCGCATATGCAGATACAGGCACTTTCAGCACAGCTAAATCGAATTCAGTAGCAGAGTAAGATGATGCAATAGCAAATAGAAGGTAGGAGAAAACTAGTATAGTTTCTAAGTTAGAACTACGATAGAAGAGAAGTTAATAAGACATGCATTTTTCATTATGGATGACTCAATAAGTCTCTTGAAGGATGTTATACTAGGTCGTGACGTTTTGGTAGACTATAAGGGATACGTACTTTGGAATAATCTAGAAGAAGAAAAAATAAAATTACCAATGAACATAAAAATGAAAAAATTAAACAAAATTACGATACCACAGAGAACAGTGATAACTCAGATGATAGAACTTCAATGGAATCAGGACAGTATCATCGTTGGTGATAAAATAAAAAAAGGTGTATATGAGGCTAGCTTCATAAGCCCATCGAAAGGCATCAAGCACATTAAAATCATGAATACATGAGATACTGAAGAAATCATACAAAAAGCCATGTGAAAGGAATGACCTTCTTGTGTGTTTTTTTCAAGTATAATAATTATTGAGACAAAAAAAACAAAGAATCTGAATAATATATTAGGAAAAAGAAGGTGATAACAATTCACGATTAGTGAATTGACATGTCATGTGTCATGAATAGAGTGTGTCGACTATTTCGTCCGGCTATATAATCGGTTTTCTCTCAGAACACTAAGTCCAAAGCTAATTGTAAGATTTAAAAGTTTTCCGCATAAAAGTTCGCCTTTCTTGACATACATAACGTCAGCTAAGCAATAATCTATTTTTTTTTTTTGGTTTTTCAAACGCGCTCTTGTTTATTTTTTTTTTTTTTTGTAATCGTACTCCTACAAATAAAATGGCGTGGAAAACGCGATCAACGAGTTCTCCGAAGAAAGAGAAGCAGCCAACAGCAACACTGGAGGCAACTATACGACCAACACAAAGCCTGACTAACTCTTACATATATCGAGGGCAGACTTGCCAAACTCACTGATGAGATAGTAAGACGAATTTCTATGAATGATGTACTTAGTCGCATATCGCTGATAGAAGACAGACTAATTACACACACAATAAACATCCGTTTTCTGTTTTTATTCACCGTGGTTCTGCCTACGTAAAGAAAAGTGCACATACTAAAAAGAATTTAGTGAAGAATGACCGAGTGATGAATACCATAGCCAAGAGTTGTCAGACCAGGGAAGCAGGATAAGACGAATAACAACAATGATGATCAAAATCACCATTCCGCAAGTGATTTTTATTATATAAAAATGAATTTAAATGATGGTGGGGTGAATTCCATTGGTGATGGTTATGATGTTATATTGTGATATATGATAAGGATCATCGGTTCTCACTAGATCACCAAAATCAAGCAGTTTTGGGCGCGGTAAGTACGTAGGAGGGCTACCACATGGGAACTCAATACTCCGCGTGCTGTTGACAAAACGCGCCACAAGGGCATAGTACCCCGGCGTTAAGTCCCGGACCCTACAAATTAATTTGTATCGTTGCAACCAAAAATAGGTAAATTTAGAGAAAATTTTGTAAATTCCCATGTCGATGCAATCTTTCTTTCGAAAACTTGGTTTTTCCGAGATGTGAAGGATTCAGTATGTGCTTTGAGTGGTTACAAACTTTTTCGTTTTGATAGGAGTAATCGTATTTGAGGTGATGTAGCGATGTATAGTACAAGAAGGAATAACTTCTAAACTTAAATGTCAGTCACCTTTTGAGACCGTCATTGAGTATCTTTGCATAGATATAACCTGTGGTGAAAATGCTATTCGCTTACGCAATGTATATATACCAAATAGGAATGTTAATTTAACACCTGTTTATGATTTCATGCGGAAAAGTTCAACCAGTGCAATTAGTGTGGTGACTTTAATAGTAATATTTTAGAGGAAAGTCACCTAATTGAAAACATGAATGCGTTTTGTCTACATCCAGTAAATACCCAGCTCCATACTCATTTTACAAGTACCTGCAGCACCTTATTAGATGTGTGTTTTTTTTTTCAGTAGTAAAGATAAAGTTGTTTTGTATGATCAATTTTCAGCACTTGCATTTTCTAAACATGACCTCATCTTTATCGCCTTTGATTTTTACATAAATGATTCTACAAGGTCATCCTATTCATTTAGAAATTTTAGAAATAAAGACAGGTCTGCCTTAGAACTCCACATATATTGCATTCCATGGAACCTCGTATGTAGTATGCCCTCACCGGATGACCATGTTGAGTTCATCCATAAAAACGTAAATCATCTTTTTGATACACGTAACCACTGGAGTAATAAGAGAAAAGACAAGGGCTTGGTTTACTTACGAGATAAGGGTGTTTGTTATGCAACGTGATCAGGCTTACAGTCAATGGAAACGCTTTACGATAGACAATCTTTTACCAAGTCTAAAAACAATTAAGAAACAGCGTGGCTCGCAAAATAAGAATTGCTAAGACTTAGTTTTACCTAATAATTCTGATGGTCGAAAACTGTGGAGTAACCTCCGTGAATTAGGGATTGGTAAATAGAAATTAAAGTGTGCAAGTAATTCGTAATCGTAGATTGCTATATCTTCCACATCCTGCAACCTTAGCAGCGGTTGAAGATCGTGCAAACAGTGCTCGTATTAACCCAAGCGGCACATCATTTTCATTCCAAAGAATAGAAAGCACGGATATCTGGGAAAGTATATGTCTATTAAGTCAAATGGGGTACATCCAGTTTTTATTAAGGCCATATTACCATTACTCTTTCCATATATTACGCACGTGGTCAATACCATTTTTACAACCGGCATCTTCCCCACCAGTGGAAAATGGCTAAAGTAGTACCAATCCCAAAAAACTCGGCATGTGAGGATTTTATATCTATATCTATTTCACCCTTCCTCTCTAAGGTTTGTTAAAGAATTATGGATGTCGTCCCAAGAATAGCTGTACAACTGCAATAATGAGCGTAGAAGAGGATATAAGCGAGAATCTGGATAAGGACTATGTTACCTTCTTGGTCCTTCTAGATTTCTCAAAAGCTTTTGATATGGTTGACCACTATACTCTTATTTATAAATTACATCACTTCTTTAACATGTCTTCTTCTGCTAGAAAATTACTCTCTTCATACCTTAGCGAAAGACAGCAGGTCGTGTCTCTGGAAGGCGTTCTACCAGAATTTCTTTGCATCGAGGCATTCCCCAAGGGACGATTTTGGGACCTCTTCTGTTCCCAATGTATGTTAATGACATAGAATCCGTTATTATGAATTCGTCAAACCAAATTCAAATTTATAAAAGTTGTGCCCTTGGATTAATAGAAAACTGCGCTTATGATATAAATGAAGATCTTCAACGAATTTCGATATGGGCTTTATAAAATAGCCTAGCACTGAGAGCAATTAAATGCAACTGTTTAGTTATTTCAAAAAACGTTTGGAAATCAAGCAGTGTTGGGCGCGGTAAGTACGTAGGTTGATGACCACATGGGAACTCAGTACTCCGCGTGCTGTTGACAAAACGCACCACATGGGCATAGTACCACGGCGTTAAATCCCGGACCCTACACATTAATTTGTATCGTTCCCTTGATAATAATAATAATAATAATAATAATAATAATAATAATAATAATAATAATAATAATAATAATAATAATAATAATAATAATAATAATATTAATAATAATAATAATAAACGTTTGGACTTATCTTATTTTCCATCTATAATGCTAAACAATTTACCAATAGATTTCGTCGGATCGTCCAAAAACCTAGGTATGGTATTCAACAGAATACTGATATGGAATAACCATATTAATGCTATAGTGTGTAAAGCGTTTGGTTTTCTCCGAACATTGTGGATAGCCCAAAAGTGTGCACCACTGAAAACAAGGCTTATGCTTGCCAAAGCTTTGGTTATTCCTGCATTAATTTATGGATCTGAAATCTTCTGTACTTTTGATGCTGAAAGTAATAGAAACCTTTCTACAGCACCATTCGTTATATTAACAGTCTCAAAAGGTTTGATCACATATCATATTTGGCAAAAAACATGTTGGATATGACTTTTCAGAACTATGTTAAATTTCGTACCCGCAATTCTCTTTTTAAAATAATAAAAACGAGACAACCTTCATATCTCTACAATAAATAATAAAATCCAGTTTTCGGCATCTAATAGATTTTCTTATTTAACTCTTCCACAACTCTCTTGTCTAACATCTGAGACACAATTTTTCATTGCTGCCATTTGCCTTTGGAATTCATATCCGCACAATCAAAGAGAGCAACGCAGATTTAGGAGCGAGTTACATATTTTTTTCTCGAATCAAATCACTTAGATTTTAACTTTGCTATTACTTTTTTTTGTCTCAAGCAATCTCAAGTTAATTTAAATCCCTTTTCTTATATTCACCGGAATTTTGAATCTTAAATATTTTTTTTTTCTTTCTACAAATTGTTAATTTTATTTAAATTGTTATCTCTCAAAATACTATAAGTTACTTCTTACTGTGATAGATGTTTATAATGATAAATATATAAATAAATAAATAAATAAACAATGCTGCCTGGCACGGCTTACTCGACTGTCTACGGCACACTGCTATTATGGTTGAAATTCCATGCCAGGTTAAAGCCTCGACAGGGTTGTCGAGGGCTTACATCAGTGACAGGGGTATTAAACCACCATCACCAAGGTCATCGGGGGTACTTGACACCACGGTTTCAACTTGTCGGATGCATACACGGATTTATAATGTCGTTGTGCTCGCTGAGCATGTGGGATGTCTTTAATTAGATACCGGTCGTGTGGAAGGACTTTAGTAATATAGAACAGGCCGGATGCGGAAACATAGTGATGACATTTTTTCTTAATTTCACCTGGAATTATACCGCCGGAGTGTAGGTCCTATCTATAAAACTCACTTTTGTCGACGTTTAACGTTAACCCGCATTTTCGTAACACTTGGAGTATAAGTGTGAGCTTTTCATACAAATTGCTTCAAACTAAGATGTCATCCATACAATGCAGCAAATCATGATTTGAACACGTTTTTAAATTTCTACCATCAGTCGATTGAAGCAAACTTATAACTATAAGCTAAGAGATAGCGTAACTTATATTATTCCATTCTTATTATTCCATTGAAACATGCGTTGGAAAGCTACTGTCATTGTACGTCATTTCAGTATATATCGTTAATTTGAAGCGTAAGCAACAATAATTTTTTTTCACTCAAATATGTCGAACTTTGTGCCTGAAAAAGTGTTTTTGCGGGGAGTTTCTTCTTCATTACTTTAATATGAAAAAAAAACTGCTGCCGAAAGTCATCGTATTTTGGTGGAAGTTTCTGGTGATCATGCGCTAGCTGAGCGAACGTGCCAAAAGTGGTTTGTACTATTTAAAAGTAGTGATTTTGGTTTGGAACACGATGAACGTCATGGGCAGCCAAAAAAGTTTGAAGATGAAGGACTGGAAGCATTACTCTATGAAGATTGTTGCCAAACACAAAAGCTCGCAGAATCTTTGGGTGTCACTCAAGCAGCCATTTCAAAACGTTTAAAGGCAGCTGAATATATTCAAAAGCAAGGAAATTGGGTTCCACATGAACTCAAGCCGAGAAACGTTGAAAGGCGGTTTTGCATGTCTGAAGCATGCTGGAACGCCACAAAAGAAAGTCATTTTTGCATCGGATTGTTACTGGTGGTGAAAAATGGATCCATTACGACAACCCCAAGCGCAAAAAATCATATGTGAAACCCGGCAAATCAGCCAAATAAACGGCAAAGCCGAATATCCATGGCGCGAAGGTAATGCTCTGTATTTGTTGGGATCAGATGGGTGTGTTGTATTATGAGTTGCTAAAAGCGGGTGAAACCATCATTGGACAATGCTACCGAACACAATTAATCCGTTTGAAGAGAGCAGAAGCCGAAAAACGCCTGGAATATGCGACCAGACACGAGGCAATAATTTTCCATTATGACAACGCTCGGCCCCACGTTGCTATTCCAGTTAAGAACTATTTGGAAAACAGTGGATGAAAAGTCTTACCCCATCCGCCTTATAGCCCAGACCTTGCCCCTTCTGACTATCATTTGTTCCGGTCGATGCAGAACGACCTCACTGAAATACGGTTCACATCAGAGCAGAATATCAAAAATTGGCTTGATTCATTCTTGGCTGCCAAGAATTTGGGATGAGATCCACAAAGATGGGAAAAAGTCATAGCTTCAGATGGGAAATACTTTGAATAATACTATTGTACAAGTTTTTCTTAAATAAACGTTCAAATTTTGAAAAATAAACCGCACGAATTAAAATATATACCTATAGTTTATAAATAAAATATAAATATAAAAGAGAATCTATCGCTTTTATTACTGGCGCAGTCAGTACGATCGGTTCTTTGTTGTTTATTTTTTTTGCACTTAGTTGTGTATTTCCAAAAAGAAACTGTGTTCAAAAGAGAGAATATTGTAAATAAAGTATATTTTAGAATTCGAAAGCACAAGAGCTTATTGTGAATATAGTGTTTTTTTTTTTATTGTTTGAATGCGAATGAAGGAAGTGAAAAAAAGGAAAAGTTGGAACAAAGAAAGTTTTTTTCTTAAATAAACGTTCAAATTTTGAAAAATAAAGCGCACGAATTAAAATATATACCTATAGTTTATAAATAAAATATAAATATAAAAGAGAATCTATCGCTTTTATTACTGGCGCAGTCAGTACGATCGGTTCTTTGTTGTTTATTTTTTTTGCACTTAGTTGTGTTTTTCCAAAAAGAAACTGTGTTCAAAAGAGAGAATATTGTAAATAAAGTATATTTTAGAATTCGAAAGCCAAGAGCTTATTGTGAATATAGTGTTTTTTTTTTTATTGTTTGAATGCGAATGAATTAAGTGAAAAAAAGGAAAAGTTGGAACAAAGAAAGTGTTTTGCGGTGAAACCAAACGACAAAATTCAACACCATTATTACAATAATCGCACCTGGCACATAGCACAGTGACACAACAGGCTCCAGCCAACAAGACATCAATACCCCATACTCCACAAAAGTGAATATTTTTAATTTTTCTTTTTTTTTTTCTTTTGTATATAAATATTTATTCTACATACATATTTCATAAGCATACTTATATACAAATGTGATAATAAGATTTAAAGAAGAAAGAACTAGGTAATAAACAAATGATAGGAGATATAGAAGCAGGGATAAACCGGTTACGGAGTCAATCAGCCGAAATTTCCAATTTGGTGCAAGGCCTCAAGCCCTCACAAATTTACTAGAATACTCGGGAGAATATCGAGAATCACAAAATTTTATAGATTTAATTGATAAAATAAACCTAATCTTAGCTAAATACGATGTACTCGGTCAAAGCATCTTCTCAGACCTCATTAAATGAGTTGAAAATCAAGATATGAAATCAATCTTGACGAATAATTTCGGCGACAGACTAAGCGCTGACGATTTATTCAATGAAATTCGAGGCCTTCTTGTACGTTCAACCTGTGTCGAATATTATAACTCAATCAAAAGTTTTCTAAGGCGTCTCAACAATAAATTAAAACAAACACACACTCCCACAAACGAAAATCTAAAACAAAAATTAGAATTAAATAAAAGATCCGCGCTACAGATTTTTAAGACAAAATGCCCAGAACCAATGAGATCGATTTTATATTGTAGGAACCCAACTCTTTGGAGGAAGCCATAAACATACTACATGAAGCAGGGTGGGCTTATCATAATATACATTCAAATATCGAAATGAAACAATAAAGGGAACCCAGCAAATTATCCAAACCTAAAAACCCGTCTCACAGATACGAACCTCCAAATAATAACCTTAACCCCTAAAACTCCAACAGAAACACCCACAATTTAAGATCCGAACTCCAGAATTCTCATAATCACGAATTCCGACCCAGAAAAAACCAAAATCAACACCCCATTAATAATAACAAATATTTAACCCAATCTTAACACAGGAAATACAAACCATTCTCGTAATTACCTTAACCACAAAAACACCCAATCATCGATGCATAATGTTTTCACTAACCCATCTCCCCACCATAGAAATCAAACTGTAGAGCCAATGGAGGTAAATAATCAAAACGTTGTAGATGTAGGAAGCTCCCCTACATAACGATACAGGCTAAACATTTCTTAACAGATTCAGGAGCCTCAAGCTCAGTGGCCAACCCTGGAACCTTCCAACCACACCTTATCAAAAATCTCCAGAAACCAATTATCTTCCGATCTTTAAACAAAGATACAATAGTTACACAAAAGGCGACTATTCAAAGTCAACAAATAATTCAGTCTTTTTCAGATAATTTAAACTTTTTGGTTTATCCATTCCATCAAAAATATGACGGACTTATAAGTAGCGATATTTTAACAAAAAATAACGCAATAATCAATTTCAAAGAAAAAATTTCTCGTAATAAACGGCAGTAAAATCAAACTCAATTTTTCCCCAACGAAAGAAAACAGTACCTTTCAAATAAACCCAGGCGAACATACATATAGGATCACAGTTAATAAAGAATGCGGAACAGTTTTCGTACCTGAACAAGAATAAGTGATCACGTTCAACTGTGTGAAGGCGTTTACAACATTACGGACTATAAAGCGTTAGCTAGGATCAATAACACCAATAAAGAGACAATCGACATTAAGGAAATACACGATTTCCATAACTTCGAACCTCAAGATGTTGAACACAATGAAACAATCGACAAAGATAAACTTCTTAAAGATATTCGAATGAACCATTTAAGCCCCGAAGAAAAAAGAATGATAAAACAAGTCATACCTTCATACAAAGACATTTTTAGTAACACGAAATCTTTAACTTTCACTAACGAAATAAAACATAAAAACATGACGAATAACAAACCAATTCAGTCAAAAATTTATACTTTAGGTATCCATACATTCATAAAGCAGAAATTCAGAGGCAAATTCAAGATATGCTTGAAACCGGAACCATAAGAGCTAGCTCAAGTCCAGTATGGATCGTTCAGAAAAAAGATGACGCATCGGGAAAAACTAAGTGGCGGCTAGTCATAGGGTATAGAAGATTGAACGAGAAAACAATCGACGACCGGTATCTCACACCTAACATAGAAGAGATCCTCGATAAATTGGGCAGATGTAATTACTTTTCAACTTTAGATTTGAAAAGTAGGTTTCGTCAGATTGAAATGGAGGAAACGGATATTCAAAAAACTGCATTCTCAGTCTATCACAGGCATTACGATACACAATGCTTTGTCTACATTGACAACATCATTATCTTTTCAAATGGACTGGAAGAGCGTATAAATAATTTGAGTTTGATTTTTAAGAAATTGATGCAAGCACCCCTCAAAGTCCAACTGGATAATTGTGAGTTTTTAAGAAAGAAAGTGGAAATCCTGGACCATGTGGTGAATGAACAGGGAATCCTTCCAAACTCAAAGAAAATCGACGTCATGCAGAATTACAAAATACCTAAAAGCCAGTGGGAAATAAAAAGATTTTTGGGGATAGCCGGATATTACAGAAAATTTATTCGGAATTTTGTTGAAATAGCTAAACCCATAAATATATTTTTGAAAAATGACTCAAATATTAACATAGAAAATAAAGATTATAAAAAGAGCTTTAAAACGCTCAAAGAAAAACTAATCACCGCACGTATCTTACAATATCCCGACTTTAACAAAATATTCGAAGTAACAGCAGATGCAAGTCAATACGCCATTAGTGGTGTTTTATCCCAAGAAACAAATCCAACAGTTATGTTTCCTGAACATTAAATCAACATGAAATAAATTATATAGTTATTGAAAAAGAATTACTTAGCATAGTATGGTGTTTGAAACAATTCCGACCATATATCTTCAGAAGAAAAATTTAATTGTACACGGATCACCAGCCTCTAGTCTGGCTCAACAATATGAAAGAACCAAATAGCAAACTCATAAGATGGAAACTTCAACTAGATGAATACAATTATGAAATACTTTGTAAAAAAGCGCAAGATAAGAAAGTCGCGGATTTCTTAAGCCGCATCGACTTTAACAATATAAACACATCAGAGGAGGAACAAAATACTGAAAACTAAATTTTTAAAAATATCAATTTATAATTAACGAAATTACATCGGGGTTTTTATATATAGGGTTTTCTAATAACGACTTCACAACTTTTTTTTTTTAAATAAAAGGCAAACCATTATTATTATTGGCTTGAAGTACAATCAAAACATTTATGAATGGAACTCGACTTCGTTCATATGGCCACCGCGGGCAAGCTTGCAGCGGTCGATTCGTTGGACCCAATTTTCAACGACTCGGCCATACATTTCGGCCGAAACAGCCGCTATTTCGCGTTCAATGTTGGCTCTGAGCTCTTCCAACGTCGTCGGCGTATTGGCATAAAGCAATGACTTAACGTAGCCCCACAGAAAATAGTCAAGCGGCGTTAAATCGCACGAACGAGGCGGCCAATTGACTGGCCCATGTCTTGAGATAACACGCTCACCATACTTACTCTTCAATAAATCGATTGTAGCGTGTGCTGTGTGGCTTGTGGCACCATCCTGTTGAAACCATATGTCGTCCAAGTCCATATCTTTTAATTCGGGCCAAAAATAATCGGTGATCATGGCGCGATAACGCTGACCATTCACAGTAACATGACGATCGTTATCGTCGACGAAAAAATATGGCCCAATAACGGCGCCGGCATGCAAACCGCATCAAACAGTTATTTTTTGTGGATGAAGTGGTGGTTCATAAAGCACATGTGGGTCTTCACCCGACCAATAACGCATATTTTGCTTATTGACGAACCCATTGAGCCAAAAATGATCTTCGTCACTGAAGATGATCTTACGATTCCGAATATCTGTAGAAAATTTTTATAATTTGCAGACGTTGCTCGTTAGTGTACTTTACCATGATGAAAATGTTGTATACTGCTGTTTACTGAATAAATTGACAGTGACAGTTTGATGATTAGTGAAAGAGTGCGTCCACAAATTAAATTCAAAATTGTCAAGTCCCTATTGGAAAGCCCTATACCTATAAAAAATAAAACAATCTTCGGGAAAAATAGGAATATTATAGGCATGGAAAAAGTCGACGAATATAGTATCAAACAAATTATAAAAAATCACTTCAATCCAAACAACATTACAGCTATTCTAGTAAATGATGCAGTATTCGAGAAAATAAGAAAAATACGTCAAAAACACTTTAGAGCAGATAAGGTAGTAGGATGCAGCGAAATAATAAAAGACATTGAAGATGTATACGAACTTGAAAAAATAATCGAAGATAAAGACTTAGAAAATAATCATAAGGGAATCGAAGAGGTATATGAAGAACTAAAGCAAAACTTCTATTACCCAAACATGAAAATAAACATCTCAAAAATCATAAACAATTGTGAAACATGTATTTTAGGTAAATACGAATGCAACCCTGAAAATTCCTTTCAAAATAACTGAAATCCAACCGAACCCAACCAAATCATACATTTAGATGTATTTTATTCAATCAATAAATCACTTTTTGTTACAATGATAAACAAGTTCATCAAAATAGCCCTCTTTAATAAAAAAGAAAACAGAAGTGAAGAAGAGTTTAAGAAAGCAATACTAAAATATATAAGCATAAGAAAAAATAATCACTGACAACGAATTAGGAATGAAATTCAAATTAATGCCAGATTTTCTCAAATAAGAGAAGTTCGAAATACATTTCACCTCCAATTCAAACCACACTGGTAATGCAGACATCGAGAGGCTGCATTCTACTATTAATGAGCACCTAAGCCTTCTAAAACACAGAAAAAAAATTTTTCCCATCGAAGAACAACTTATACTCATAAACGGTTACTATAATAAAAGTGTTCATTCAACAACCAAACGTAAACCATTAGATTTTGTACAGAGAAAGGTAAAACATGAGGAATATCCACAAATTCGAGACCTACTTTTTTAAAAGATCTCCAATGTAATATCTAAACTTAATAAAACTAGGAATAATGTCAACCAATAATAAACTTTATTAAGGAAATATGAGGAGGAAAAAAATTTCTCGTTATAGGAAAATAGATTGCGAATTTTTAGATGAAGACCATGTAAAAGATAAGACAAACAACCTTAAGTATTACAAAACTCATGTAAGGAAGAAAAGAAAATTTCAAAATAATAACGCTCTTAAGTTTAATGTATGTAGTAACAAAAACCGTACTATCACAGGTAACAAAGATGTAAATACTGGAGATAATACTGTTCCTATCTCTTTAAATTAATGGACAAAATTTGGAAATTCAAGACTTAACACACAATAATGGATTTATAACATTCGAACTCGACAACGTCAAACTTATAAACGGATACAAAAAGGTACTTCACATTATTAACATCACCGAATACGAAAATACTAGAGAACAGCTCCAACGAAGCGTAGATATTTTAGAGCCTAACACGAACCTGATTACTCCAATAATTAATACAATTAGCCATACCTTACAAATTTTAAGAGATAAAATAATTTTGTAAGACACCACGAAAGACAAAAACAAGGCCTTTTTAATATTGCAGGTTAAGGACTTATGTTCTTAGCAGGAACCCTAGACATCGATGACGAAATCAAAATTAAGAATAAATTTGATACACTCGAAAGAATAATCATAATCTTATATTCGCTAGTAACCAACAAATAAAAATAAATAATCAAATTTCTGACCAGATCAAAAATATGACTACCCACATAAGAAATAAACAGAAGCTAATAGAGACACATCTTAATACTTTTGGTAACACCGTACATAAGAAACTTGATAATCTTCAAGACGAACTTTTCCTTCTCCAATACACGTAACCATAATATAAACTTCTTAAAAAACCATAACAACGACATCAAAGGAATCATAATGACCAGTACACTAGGATTACTTTCGAGAAAGATTTTAACACCGCAGGAGCTAGATACCATCTCTGACTTTGAGGCTTTGAAACAAATCAAAACAGTAGTAACATTTTACAATAATCAAATAATAATAATTGTACTAATTCCCCAATTTTCAAAATTGACCTTTTCCCGCTTACTTATTAAGCCCCTACCTACAATATATAATAAAACTATGTTTTTAAAAAGTCATAATATTATTGTCGATCAAAATAATCTTATATATAATAATAATGTCAAAGATAAATAAAAAAAAAACAATTTAATTGAACTAGAAGACCCATGTATTAAAAATATCATATTATTTAAAGAAGCTAACTGTAATTTGTTAAAGAATGACGCTGAAGAAATATAAGAAGTAAAAGAATGGTTAATTGTAACCAAAAATTTAAATACTAAAGAACTTTACCATAATTGTAATAGTTTAAACATAAATGTAAGCGGAACTAAACTTGTCAAGTTTAAAAATTGTTCTATTAGAATAAAAGACAAAAGGTTTTCCAATTCAAATAAAGAAATTGTCGATCATTTTATACTTCCAAATTTCCTCATTAATATTAATGAAAAACATACGTTTCCGAATATAAAGCTGGAAGAAATCCACTTTAAAAATTTCTATATACCGGGATAGAATTTTGGAAATAGAAAATCGAAAATCTTTCTTTAAATATTGTATAGTAATATATATCGTTTATCATAGTATTAATCATAGGTTGCAGAAACCATTTTGTAAGAAAACTCATTGTAAAAAATTCGTGAATTTTGTCCAGCTCGGGTACGAAATAGTTTATAAATAAAATGTCTCGCTTTTATTAACGAACTGTAATAGTTTATAAATAAAATATATATATAAAAGAGAATCTATCGCCTTTATTACTCTTAGACTCAGGTATACGGTAAGGTGCTTGAGAAACGATTTCCTTACTCTCGACTTCGACTTTGGCTTCAACCACATTGGTCTTTCCAATTCCTTCTGAAAGGAAAATTCCAGTTGAAAAGGCGTCGCTGTAACTCTCGAGTAAAACTATCACCTGTGACTTCTCAGCTTCGTTGTCAAAATTGCATAAATCGTTTAAATATTTATGTCATTTTGGTGGTTGTGGGCACCAATTCGTCACAGTTGAAGCATTTAAGTTTATCTTTCGCGGTTGTCGATGTTGCAGATCCCTTTTGTTTTATTTTTGAATCAACATTCTTCGGTATAGGATCATATTTTGTTTCAAAGAGTCTACCGCGGTTGATGAAATAGTCCTCAATCACACTACGAATTTTTTTTATCGTCAAAAATTTGGTGGTCGCAATACTTTGTTGTAATTCTCGATACAGGCCGCGTGTATCGTATTATTCACTCAAATTATAGCAATTATATATCTTTAATAGTTTCCTTGGGTCATCGAACTGCGTTTGACATAGCATAATGAACTTCTACTTCGTTCGGTGTCGAGCCAGACTCATCACGAATTGTATTTGTAAAATAGTAATGCATCGAGCTACATCCTAGCGGGACTTTTAAGACCTGTGTAGACAGCTAGGATTAGAAACAACTTCTATTACAGTTTCGTTATGTCTTTTTAATCGCTGGATCAAACTATTGCTCACATTGATTTATTTATCACCGTTTCCCATCTGCATATATAAACCGCTTGTATGTAAATACCAAGTGTTGTTGTGTTTTTTTTTTTGTATAATAATTATTGAGCCGAAAAAAAAAAACAAAGAAACTGAATTATACATACGTATATTAGGGAAAAGAAACTGATAACAATTCACGATTAGAGAAAAAAGAACACTGCTGCCTGGCACGTCTCACTCGAGTGTCGACGGTGCAATGCTGTTATGGTTGAAATTTCATGCCAGGTTCAAAACAGACAGGGAATAAAATAAAAAATCAAGTCTCAGAATTATTAAAAAATTATGTAATAGAATCATCTGTTAGTCGATATAACTTTCCACTTCTTATAGTTCCTAACAAG
The DNA here is from genome assembly GCA_907269105.1 of Volucella inanis. Classification (NCBI taxonomy): domain Eukaryota; kingdom Metazoa; phylum Arthropoda; class Insecta; order Diptera; family Syrphidae; genus Volucella; species Volucella inanis. The sequence continues at coordinate 44,232,625 of OU026155.1, read as the reverse complement.
AGTATAAATGGGCAGACCAACTGGCGTTAAGCCCTAGATTTCAGGTAATTATTCAGATAATTCCCAACTGACTAAATTAGGTTCGGAAACGCAAAGTAATTCTTCAAGTTAGATATGACGAGCTCATTTCATCAAATATCATTACATCGGAAGCTTTCTCTACTAACGACGGCCATTATCATTTCATGCTTTGGATTAAGCATCTTAACAAACAACTTTCAAAAGATGTTGTAGATAGAGCTAAGTGTTCTGAGCATTCCTCTATGTAGATGGTATAATTGTATTTGGGCATCATTTGAGAGAACATAACAATATATTAATTAAAGTTTCGATCAGACTACGACAATACAATCTAAAATTGAATCCAGGTAAAAGAAACTTTTTAAAATCAGAAGTAGTATGCCTGGGTCACCTGATTACTCCAAAAGGTACATGCACTGATCTGTCAAAACATAAAGATGCTGACGAGGTAAAGATAAGAAGCATTTTGTAACCACAATAAGCCGTTTATCAAAGATTCCGCAGACATAGCGAGGCCATTTAACCAATTTCTGATAAAGAAACAGCTATTTACCTGGACAAACTATTGTGGTAGATCATTGGGCATAGGTACTAAAACGAAAATTAATAAGACCACCAGTACTAGCATATCCAGATTTTTTGAAAGCCTTTATATAACCTACTGACGCCTCAAATTTTGCTTTATGAGTAGTATTGTCACAGGGAGAAATTTGGATATAAAGGCCTATAGCTTACGCAAGTAAATCGCTAAACAAACATGAATTAAATGAACCGATAATAAAGAAACAGTTGCTAGCAAATCATTGGCGTATGAACTACTTTTGACAGTCATGGGTCTGCACGTCATTATCTGACGTAAGGCTATCCGCCTTGAAAGAAAATTGAGTTTAAAGAAGTAAAAAGCTCCTAAAAAAGGAGCCCAAAGAAATAGAGTCATATTAGCAGCAAACACTGTAATTGTCAAATTTAGTGATAATTCTCTATCAGAGCTAAAATTGATTTTGAAGAAGCTAATATTTTTAATAAGCCATGCAAGCGCTTAGGAGAAATAGTTTATTATTTAGAAATGTGAAAGTGCACAAATTGAAAGAAATATTCAATAAGATGCAAGAAAAGAAAGACATTGGTGAATGTCTAGATATTTTATTACATGAATTTCCGAAGCAGGTTACAAATGAAGAAGAAAATCACAGATTAAGGACATTGTGGTATCAAAAAATGCACTTGCAATCTAAAACAGAATTACTTCTGGAAAAAGATGAACAGAATGATAAAACATTCATTAATAACTGCGAAATTTTTCATAAGGTCAAAACAACAAGATACACCAAAGAACATTTTGTAATAATAGATAAAACTAAGGCCTTCAAACGGATTTCGATATACTCGTACAATATATTAACTATACAAACTGAACTTACAAAATTTGTTAAAGCATTTCCAGTAGAAACCAGAGATGCAGTCAGCATTGTCAAAGCAGAAAGAAACAGAATTCACAAATGAATTGCTGAAAAATATTTGTAATTTATTAATAAGTACAATTTAATTAAAAATGTATAAGCCCTGAACAGATTTGCTTGAATTATAGCTAAAAACACTTTCGATAAAGTCACCTTTCAAACAAAAAAATCATCGAAATCAGCTCAGCCGTTTAGGAGCTACGATGCCACAGCCAGACACACAGATATACAGATACGCACGTTAAACTTATAACACCCCTCTTTATACAAAAGGTAGTTGCGACGTCTTTTTACCATGAAATCTTAGAGTGTATAGAAAGAAATCATAAGATTTTGAACGACTATATAAAGAGCGTAGGAGATAAAGATAGTTGGGACGAATGGTACTACACGCACACGAAACCTACTACACTTATTGTTACAATTCCATGCCACATAGTAGCACTCAATAATCTCCATTTATCTAGTTTATAGAAAATTAAGCTTACTGACATGTGAAGTTTTAACTAATTAAGAAAAAATATATGAATTAGATAACTACCTGAATGAACTGAAATATAAATTAAGATATGCGTTTTGGAACTCAGCCAGTTTCATCAAAAATAACATCAACATAACAGATCCCAGAAATGTAGAAACAATATCCGAATATCCAATACCAACAACACTGAGACAACTCAGAATAATATTAGCGCCCCAAAAAATGTAGATTTAAGCAATATGAGTAAATTTTAAAACGATCGCAAAATCGAAAATATTGAATTATGTGTTTATACATTTCCACATCACCCAAGGAATATACATACATATGGTATAAATGCAAATTAAAAAAATTCAGAAAGGTTTACTTGTTAAACATTTCATGCACTAAAAATTACCAAAAAATTTTAGAAACTAATACATATGAATTTAATAAAATAAATACGTTCACGCAACTACTGAATAAATAATAAACACACATAAATAATGGTACACACATGATATTTTACTTGCGTGTTTTTTTGGTAAAAAGAAAAAAGATGAAAAAGTTTAAAGCTAAAATTAAATTACGTACACATTTTACAAGAATAAGATTTCTTTATAGAAGTCACAAAAAAAAAATATATATATATATATATAAACTAAAGAATTACTATAAAGTTAGATATTTTCATAGTTTAAATTTAAAAAAGTGTTGCCTTATGGTGCCTTGAAAATGATCTTACGGACCTTTATTTTGGGAAAACCTTCCACTAGAAAATTACTTTGAAGCTCCGACATAATTCCTTTTTCAATTGACATAGTTGCCAAAGATACCAATCGTTCCTTGGACATTGATGAACGTAATTAATTTTTTATAATCTTAAGTTTGGAAACTGAACGTTCTCCAGAAATTCTCTTACAGTAACTGGTAAACTTAAAACTATTCTTAGGGCTATAACAGTATATGAAAAAGTTTTCTCATATATCTGTTATTAATAAAATTAAAAATGTCTTTCTCGGAATCATTTTCATTAATCATTTCTCGATAAAATTCTGTCACTTACCATAAATCGGAACTGCCATTATAAGTAAATTTTTTTTCTAATTTGGAACTGTCTTCAGCTTAAACTAAACTTGTATTTGATTTGAACTTTTCAATATTATATACACGTTGATATAATTCATTGTGATCTTTTATCTGCTCAAATCATTCAGAAATTAATGAAATGGATTGATCTAAAACTTTAAAATAAAATTCTACTTTAAATTTGATTGCGGTTCTATAATGAGCTCATGTCTTTCTTCGTACGAAAACTGAGTTGCTTTTTCTTGGGACCGCAAGACTGCGATAGCTGGAAAAGTGCAGGGAACTTCTACATCAACAGCTATGATCCTAGCTTCATCTAATTACAAGGAGAATTTTTCATCACTTCTCAATTCTATGCGAAATTGTTTTGTTGAACACAAAATCTCAACTGCCAGTGTGAGGTACACATTCCGTTGTCGTAAGAGTTGCCAGCAATATTAATACTATCTAAAATTGTGTGCCAAATTACAACGCAGCAAATAAATCTAAAATCAGTCACCTTGCCGTAAAGTGACTGGGCCATATTTTTAGATTTAAGGTCGTCAGTTTATGATAATTCAACAAGAGCTTCATAAACTTCTCCTAAGTATAGGTATAATGGCCTGATCGCAACATATAAAAACATATAATGTAAACTCTCAACCATATCAAAAGTTGGCACTGCGTCAAAAGAACACTGAACAGAATCAAGGATGACTAAATTCAGCGAACCCGAGGAGCATGGGATGAATGAAGCTCTTGGTTCCAGAGCTCTAATTCCAGCTTACATACCACAATCCGATATCACGTACACGATAAACATAAAAAACAACAAAACATGCAGAGCTAAAAACAACAATTGCAATTTGCAAAGAAAAACTTACCAAAAATAGGAAGTTTCATTTGTTAGTGTTTTCTGTGATTTCAGCTGCGTTTTGGCGCAGAATTTGTGACGTGTGGCGCGGCTTGTTACAACTGCACATACAACAAAAAAGCCGTGTATATAAGTTCAATGAAAGGGTGTTTTTTTTGTGAACTGCAACTGCGTTACTATGCTGTTAAAGTTGCGTACAGAGTACAGGCAAAGGCACTGGAAAAGGCTGTAAGCTGATGTTAGGTATCGGTGGACTTTTGGTGTGTGTATTATTATTATAAGGATGTAAACTATGAAGTGTTGCCGCGTTGCAATTAGATAAGTGGGAAAAATTTTCCTGTTAATTTTGAAATGTATCTAAAAACGATGTTTGAATAGCTCCATTTAACGAATCTACATATAGAATCTTGCGCACGGTGCGGCTGTTCCACTTGCTCCAATGCAGGTCCGGCCCTGTAACTTACAACAAAACACTTAGCTGGTGATAAAACAAAGTAAGACAGGAGACATAACGTCGGTGTTCAAGGGTGTCGATTGATTGACTAATATTATTATCACATATGAGTCTTATCGCGCGGTTATGAATCCTATCTAGAAATGTTTTAGAAGCACCTGACCAGATGTGGGCATTGTACTCCAATTTTCGGCTGATGAATGCCTTATATATTGAGGCCTGATCAGTAGGGTTGAAATATTTCTTACATCGCTTGAGGAAATCTAGATATTTCGCAGGATTTTTAACTACATCGAATATGTAGTCATTCCAACGTAAGTTGTCACTGACACACATACCGAGAATGAAAAGTTTTCCGGTTTCGACGATGTAAGTGCCATTCGTAGATAATGGCTGGGTATTTACATGTCGGTTTAATGACAGGAGACAGCATTGAGTTGTAGAAACATTAAATTCCACTCTGTTGATTGTTCTTCATTTGATTATACTGGTAATATCGGAATTTAATGTGATTAATGTACGTTCCCGTTCTACAGTAAAAGAGTATTGACGTGAGTCCGGAAACGAATACGAAAAGCAGAGAAAACTGTCATCAGCAAAGAAATATATTGGATTAGAAGTAGCATACACGAGATCATTTATGGAAACTAAAATGAGTGTCGGAGATAGAACGGAGCCCTGGGGCACAAGAGGATTTATTTTATCAGATTATCAGAATATCAAACTTAAAACCACCCAATATGCTTTAAATTGAAAGTTCCGAAAGGTAATTCCTAATCCACTGAAGGGTCATCGATCCCGAAAGCACGCATTTTCGACAAAAGAGCCTGGTGCCAAACTTTGTCAAATGCCTAAAAAATATCAAGTGCAAGTATCTTGCTTTCGCCAGATTGATGAACGTATTTGTTCAATTTTTCGGTGAGACATACTATCAAATCACCGGTTCTGTCGGTCGTTAAGAAGTTTTCGTGTTTCGAGATATTTCATGAGCTGACGCTTTATCAGCGTTTATATGACCTTGGAAAGAAGGAATTTAAATGCAATGGGTCTGAAGGAAGAAAAAGAAGAAGATTCGTCTCTATTAGGGACGGGCTGGACAACTGCTATTTTCTTTTTGCTCAAAAAGGTTCCTAAACAGTTGGAGTGATAAAGAAGGAGGGACACCTCTCCAAAAGAAGAGAAGATAGACCATCTGGACTGATGAAGAAGAAGGAACACCTCTTAAGAAGAAAAAGAGATAGACCATCTGGACCAGCGGATTAGTGTAAATTAAGACCTTTAAATACTCTCGCTACTACACGAGTGTGGAAGTGGATTCGTCACATTGAAGATTTGACGCACTCAAGTGTAGGCGGGGACAGAGCACAATCTAGAAGTATTGAGCTAGCCGCAAATATGCAGCAAGTAAATTGGCCTTGTATAAAGAGCTGACAGCTGGAATGTCATTGTAAATGAGCGTTGGGATGGAGGATGAGGAAGAACTTCTAATGTTTTTGACGAATGACCAAACATTTTTACTGCCTTTGGGACATTGCAGTATTTTCTGCCTAACTTTTTGGTTATATTGGAATTTCACACGTTTAAGAAAGGCGTTGCATTCATTTCCGGCTCGTTTGAACTTTTAACGGTTTTCCTCGGGCTGGCCTTGTAGGTCCGGAAAAATATTTCTCTAACCCTGAGAGCCTCTTTACAGCTCAAGTCGTACCATGCTTTTTCTTTTATTTTGATACTCTTAATCCGATGAGGGATAAAGGATCTCATTCCAAGGAAAATAATATGTGTTATCATATCCGCAGCAGCATCCACGTCGTTATTGAGTAAACATAACGACCAGTTAGAATTTCTAAGAAGCTGGCTTTCTCGTATTGCCAAACGGTTCTTTTCGGAATTTTTTCTTATCTAACTGCGTTGTCCAGGGTTTTGGCGGTATGACTATCAACGTCAAGTATTCGCGTCAGGTTGTTTTCCGCAGCGAAGATCTCAACACAACGTCTTTTGGGTGTTGTCTGTCCAGAATTTCAAAGCCACCCAGAACTGTGTATATTGAAATCGCCCGTAAAACAGACGGGATACAGTTCTTTGAAAGGAGCCAGACAGCGCATCATGCTCATTAAAGATCGAATTACTGTCCAGTTTGGTGCTTTTGTTAAAGAAGCAATAGTGGATAACATGCTTACGGAGATGTAATTTTAACCACATGAAATTTAATTCCGAATTCGAAAAGGGACTACATTGTGGTGGAGTTTGGTAGACTGCATCACTACTCTTTTCAGAAATTAAAAGATTTATTAAATAAAAATAAATTTTTAACCACAGATGCCTCTAAAAACGCTATTAACGGTATCTTAGCCAATTAATTTGCTGCTCAAGCGGAGGAGCAAAAAAATATATTTTTATTTATTTTTTTTATTTATATATGATGATGTATGATGACAAATAATATATTTTTATTCAATAGTATTATAACAATAATCTGTGTGTGTCTGACAACTGAATGTGTCTCGAAACCTGTCCACAGGTATACATATTTATAAATTCTAAAAATGATTACTCTTACATCAAGCTTCCTCCCGTGAGAATGAAATGCAGGTTGTTTGAGCAGGTGTCAAATGGATGGCGCGTGTGGAGGATATAGATTTGAGCGTCTTACTAATTGCGCAAAAATAGTTGCTCGTGTTCTATTGGTGCATGTGGGTTTCACATGATCAATCCGGGCTTATGGGAGGATTTAATGGTAAAAGGGAAAGGGAAGGTCAAGGGTGACCTAACTGTATATGATCAAACTGTACTAATGAGAGGAGTTAATATTGGAAGGGAAAGGGACGGTCAAATGGTGGCGTAGCGCCTCCCCTCTTAGGATTTTGCTCCGTAGAATCAACAGTCTTTAAATCGACTTTAATTTTTGTTTGATTGTTTCTATTTTTAAAAATAAAAACAAAAATTATAAGAAAATAATAACTATCATGGGAGCAATTTTAAGATTTATATATTCGCGCGCGTTTATCCTTGAGTTAATAAGTTCAATTAATTTTCGGTTTTCAATATTATTGAGGTGAATTGCCTCCGTGGAAATGTTCATCACAATTTTATTAATTATACCTTACATTATTTATTTCTATTTTACCATTTTCAAATCTTATTAGGTTATTTAACATAACATTATTATTATTATTATTAACAATTGGTGTATATGGAATATTTTTGGTAATAATAATATTATCGTGTATTTATTTAATTTATTATTATTATCATTTTCTTTAAAATTACATATAGGATTTTTATCAAATATCTTAGATATACAATTGTCATTTATAATTTCTAAATCTTTAAGTTTTATAGTTGTCTGATTCATATACCTATAGTTAACATTATCACCTCTTATAAATTCGTTACATGGGGTTATTAATTCTAAATTAATTTTGTTAGGCATTGGCTCTAAAAGTATTTTTAAAAAATTTGTACGTTTGAATAAATTGGGATAAGTAAAACAAAAAATAATTACCCGTCTTTTACACTGCTTTTTATATCTGTCAGCTTGCTTATTGTTACAATATATTAAAAGTAGATATTTCATTTGGTGACAGAATATCATTGACTAAAACTCCTAATTTGCTAAGACGTAAATTTTCCTTAACTTTTCTAACTTGTTCTCTCAATAACTGTATATCATACTGGAATTGAAATATATGCTGCATATGAGTTATTTCAGAAAACTCTTGATTTTCCTAGTGTAGCTAACTGTTTTTTTAGTTTTTTTTTTTCTAGTTGTTGTCTATTGATGTGTTTTGTAATGTTTTTTATAACTTCGTTAAAGTGATTACTAACTTGTACCTGGTCATTTAGTCCTTCAATTAGTTTGTTATTATTTTGTTCGTTAATTTCTAAACTTCTTTTAATTTGTTGTTCGTCGTCATGTCCATAGTTCTTGTAAGATATTTGAGTCCTTTCCCAATTATATTTATTAGTAATCTTTTGACTTTTAATGCAGAATTAATTTTTCATATGCAGAATATTGCCCAAAATATGGGGTGTGCGCTCAGTACTAATCTTTGTGGTATCTGCTAGCTCGCGCACCTTCACTTTCCGGTCAGCCAACACCATTTCATGTATTTTTTTGACATTGTCCTCTGTAACCGAATTGGAGGGCCTGCCGCTGCGGACTTGATCGGTAGTGGAGTTGCGGTCACCACGAAACTCTCGAAACCAATATTTGACGGTGTAATCTGATGGAGCATTAGCCCCATAATATTTATCCAACTTTCTTTTGTTTCCTTCGCCGTTTTAGCTCTCAAAAAATAATGTTTTATGAGAGAACGAAACTCGTTTTTGTCTATACTCAACACGATGCCAAACACGTCAACAACAATCAGCTGTCAAAACAAAACTAAGGACAGTATCGCATGTCTTCCTAAATATGATCGGACTTCAAGGCACCATAACCCTTTTTGCAGTAGCAGCGCGTTCTGGTGGTTAAAGAGGTTACTTCTCAATCCACCTAGTATATTTCTGCTTATTTGTCCTAACTAATTCTACAATTTCAGTATAATCCTCACTATTTACAGTTCCATTGAGAAAGTCACGTGGTCTTTTCTTTGTAGTTGAGTGAATTGTCTTATTATATATTGTTACTACTTTTAAAACTTCATTGCGTAAAGTATCTTTGTTACCCTCATCAGCTGTGAATGTGCAAATATCTTCATTCAGAGTGGAGTGAAATCTCTTGATATCTGAGTTACCTGTCTTCAAATAAGGGGTAGTAATGTGAAGTTCGACATTGTTTTCTTTCAGAAATTCTTTAATTAGAATTGATAAGAAACCTGACTCGCCGTCTGTAACTATTTTGTTGGGGGTGCCGAATGATGAGAACCTATTCCTAAGTGTATTAAGTAAGCTTATCCACGTTCTATGTTTAATTTCTTGTACTGTTGCGTGTTTAGTAAATTTATCGATTATAGTTACATACATAAGGTTTACGTTTGCATACCGTATATCTACATGTAATATATGATCGGTAGTATCGGTGACTTATTTGGTTGTCTATCGTATTTTGCTTTATTACAAATTTCGCAGTTATTAATTAACTGTTGAATTTTTTCTTTTAATTTTTTCTTTAATAATAATTATCTTTGTGTTCTAAATAGGTTTCATTAATCTCTCTATGGTTTAATAATTTATGGATTTTCATAATAAGTTCCGCTAACATCTCTTTATCTGTGACGTCGCCTAACATTTTACTATATCTTATTACTCTTAAAAGTTTATTTCTACTAAAGCATTTAATGTAAACATCTTGGAATTGTGCAAACATGCGACCGTGTATAGAGTGAATAGCCACTAAGCCTGTTTCTGGGAAATATTTTTTCATCTAGTCTAAAATTAATTCTTCTTCAATTCGATGACAATTATTCTTTTACCAAATTCGGAATATATATACTTTGTGGTTACTTCTAGCGTTTGTGAAATTTTAAATGATTTGTGTTTTATATAAATTAAGAGTACAGTTAACAATAGGAAAATGGTAACTGCTGTCTTCATTTGCGTTGTGAACCGCAGCTATCATAGATTGTGATATTTTCATTTACATTTTCGTTTTAGTGAATTTCCATTCTGGATAAACCGTCTGGTTATAAACCTGGTTATCTTTTCCTTTAACATATTCTATGTCAAAGTTGTACTCCTCGAGATTAATTTTCCACCTTTGGTGTTTGGCATTTCATTCTTTTAGCGAACTTAACCAAATTAAAGGCCGATGGTCAGTCCTTATCATAAATTTCCTTAGGTACAAATAGGGTCTATAATACTTTGTCGCGCACACAATGGCCAATAACTCTTTTTCAATAGTTTCGTGGTCGTTAAGGGTACGACTAGCATAGCATATCGGATGGTTATCTTGTGATAAGACCGCGCCTGATGCGTAATTGGAAGCATCTGTTGTAAGAGTAAATTTTTTTTTTGAAAATCAGGATATTTAAGGATTGGTTCTGAAGTTATTACCTTTTTCAAAGTTTCGAAGCTTTCGATGTAATCGGTATTTTTAGATCAATTTTGGCGTTTTTCTTAAGAAACATAGTCGTAGGTTTTGCTGCCTTAGAATAGTCCTTGATGAATTTTCTATAGTAACCTGTGACTCCTAGAAATGCCTTGATTTGTTTTGCTGTCTTTGATAATTTGTAATTATTAATACTTTTTACGGGTTAGGTTTAATACCTGTTGTTATTACGATGTGACCTAGAAATTCTGTTTCTGTTTTCAGAAATTCGCTTTTGTCAAGCTGAATTCTTAGGTAGACTTCTTTAAGTTTCTTGAAGATTTTCCTTAAATATTCTAAATGTTCTTCTAGACATTTAGAATATAAATATAAATATATAAATATAAATAAATAAAACACAATTATGTCATCCATATAGACGAGACATATTTTTCCTACGAATTCGACTAAAACAGAGTTCGTCAGTCGCTGAAAAGTTGAAGGGGCATTCTTTAAGCCAAATGCCATACGTACAAATTCCTAATGTCCATTATTTGTTGAAAACGCGGTTTTCATAATATCTTCCTCAGCGACCTCGATCTGATGAAAACCTTTTGCAAAATCTACATCGCCCTACCCAATTTGTCGAAGATGTCCTCTATGTCCTCTATGGAAATTTGTCATCGATCGAGACTTGATTTAAGTTCCGATAGTCGAAAACCATTCTCCATTTCTGTGTTCCAGAAGCATCCCTTTTTTGGGACGATCCAAATAGGTGCTGAATATGGTGAATTACTGGGGGGAATTATGCCTTGCTTCAGCATTTCGTCTGTTTGTTTTTTCACCTCGGTCTTATGCACTTCGGGGTATCTATAGTTTTTGGTGTGTATTGGGATGTCGTTTACCGTCCTTATTCTATGCTGAATCGCATTTGTGAATGATAGATCACTTCCTTCTTGGTAGAATATTGATGATCGTTGTTCAAGTGATCGAGTCTTACTTGATCGGGGATGGGAACTGTATTAATTTCTGTACGGTAAATTTCCAGTTGTGGAACCACCTTCTTCTTAGTAGTTTTCCATCGCGATAATTTCTTATTCATCTTCATTGAAAAAGATCGGAATTTTCGTTTCCTCCACTATCAATAGTTTTTCCTTGTAATTATTTTGGCGTTCATTGGCAGAAGAACATTATTGGCAATAAGCCCATCGAAAGTTTTGTGAAATTTATATTCAAGCAATTCATCAGTTTTGTTAAGCTGACCGAATTATTTGAACATTGTAACTCTCACTTCTGTATTTGCGTAAATAATAGAACTTGTAGTCTTAACTTCTAAAGGTGATGTTAGGTTTATTTGCTATTTTGGCTGGCATATACCGGGATTGAGAATTCTCGTTTCTGACCCGGTGTCAACAAGTATTCTTAATTTATGTTTGTCATTTTTGGTTTTAATGACTATATAGGGAAGTCTGCCGGATGGCTTACTTCTCTTTGGTAAGAGGGGGGCAATGTGTCCATTGGTTCGATTCAGTAACTGTCACTAGAACTAAAATTTCCTGAATGTTTTTCTGAATTATTATCATTTCTATTTGAGTTATTGATAAATGTTTCTGATCTGTTACTATTATTTCTGAATTTCCCTGAATTATATCCTGAATTCTTGTCTCTAAATGTGCCTGATTTGTTATTTCTAGAAGAGCTAGCTTCGCAATTACTAGAATTATTGTTATGATTATTTTTATCTGATTCCTGCCTATGTGAGTTACCATCTCATTGGTTAGAGTGGTTGCTATTTCGATCTTGCTAAGACTTTTTATAAGCATATCCCGTCTCATGCAAGATTTGGATAGCTTGTTCCAGATTTTCGGGGTTTCTGCAATGAAGAAGTCCTCTGATCAATTCCAGAATTTTCCTATTGAAGCCATTTTAGAATTTTGTTCCAGCTCTAGTGAATTTAGTTTAATCTCCTAAGTATACGCTTTGTATTATCATAAAACTCCTGACAAGTACTTTTGTACTGCAAATCACTAAGGTCATCATATAATTTTTCTACGGATTTAAAGTCACCAAACTATTGAAAAAAAATTCTTTTCACATCATCCCAATTGTTAACGACATTAATTTCTATTGCCTCTCGGGCTTTTGAAATTAATCTATTTGTTAACACATTAAAAAATAATTTTTAGCTAACCTGGTCATATTTCCTAGTGTTAGATAGATTCTATCCACCAAATCTATAAAATTACATAATTCGTCTCTACTGCCATCGTATGTAGGCAGAGAGTTGAGATATAGTATTTTATAGGATCTAAAACTAGACTTAGATCTGTTAGTAGTAACAGGATCTGTTGCCATTGTTCTTCGAGCGTCGAAAAGGTTGGTTCCCGTTGGTTCCTCGAATTTCTTCTTTCCTGTTCGTTCGCCACTTTTTTGTGTTTTATCTTTAGAAGCACTGCACTTGCGCTTTTATATATATAATATATATATATATTTTTTTTTTGAGCACTGCACTTGCGTTTTTATTAACTTTTTTTTGTCTACTTGTCAAAACATTTTCCAATTGGTTATGTTACTACGCACTTTTCTCGTGTAAATTCTTAAGCAAATTTTTATTTTTCTTGTTCTTTATCGAACACTCGCGAGTATTGGTTCTTGAAACAAACTTTTCTCGCGTTTACCGACTGCGCCAATTAAGTTACTGCTCGAGCGGAGGAGCAAAGAAATTCATATTTATTTATTCTTTTTATTTATATATGGTGATATATGATGACAACCAATATATTTTTATTCAGTAGTATTAAAACAATGATCTTTGTGTGTCTGACAAATGAATGTGTGTCTGAACCTTTCCACATGTATATTTATAAATTCTAAAAATGATTAGTCTGCAGTCTGCACCAAGCTTCCTCCCGTGGGAATGGATCTTGATGTTTCCTCGTGTGCCTTGCAGGCCAATATTGGTTTGATGTAATTATCTGCCTGTTGGGAGGAACATACTTCATTCTTCTACTGACTCAGTCCTGATCACTTGGATGGTGACTTGGTCTTTCGCTTCTTTACGGTTGCACTGTTCACATTTGATCCACCGCAGTAGTAGACCTAAAACTGCTCGATCTATCTCGCAACTTAACCTTAGGGTTATTAAATTTTAGTAGCCATTTCGGAGCTGCATGGTATGTACGAAGAAGGCCAATTTTTCACCACTTCGATTTTATTGGGATCCATCAGTACTCCTTTTCCGGATATAATGTGATCCAGATGTTTTACTTCCGGACGGAACAAGGCAAACTTTTCTGGGTTCACCTTTTTTATATTTTGGCGATTTTCCTCGAACGTATTGCCTAAGACATCCAGATACACTAGGCAGGTTTTCCACGCAAGCCCTTGTAATGTTGGTGCCATCAGTCGCTTAAAGGTGGTCAAAGCACAATCCAAACAGCAAAACCGCGAATTGCTAAAGACCAGTTTTGGTAGTAAAGGCAGTTTTCTTACGACCTTGTCGATTAATCTCTAACTGACAGTAAATGCTCTGCTGGTCAATAATTGAAAACTATTTCGCTCATGAAAGAGTATCCAAAGTGTAATCAATTCTCTGTAGTCGGTAGCTATCCTTTTTGGTGACATGGTTATGACGTGGGTAGTCTACACAAAATCCCGTGCTGCCGTCTCTTTAGTTCGCGAGGACCCCTGGAGATGCCACCAGACTCTGCGATGCTTCAAACTGCCCTTCAACTTTTATCCTCGACAACATTTCGGCAACTTCTGTTTTCTTTGCCAACGAAAGATGCCCAGCAGGTGACGGAATGGTCTGGCATCTATGGGGTCAAAGTAATATTGAACAGGTTGCGTACTTCCATACACTCCGTCTCCGTGTAGCAAATATATCAGCATACTCACCGATCAGTTTTTCCGCCATGATACGCTGCTCGTTATCCACATTACTGAGGCTGAGAATTTTGTTCTTGATTGTCATACTCTAGACTCTTGTGACCGGTGTTGAGTGACCCGTTTTCGTTGTGGTCCACATAGCTTCAAGGCAGATGACGACTTTTTAGACGGAAATATTGGCTCCTCCATACACCATTGGTATCTCCATATTTCCGTATTTCAGGAACAGGAACAGGAAGGACAGTCACAAAGTCGACTACTAGTCCATATTTCCTCACGAAGTCTGTACCAATGATACATTCACACATAGGTCAGCCACAAGAAACCCGTGAGAGAATGTTATTCCGTTCAGCTGCAGACTTTACCATATGCCTTCGCTGTTGCTCATATAGCTGTTCGCAAGCTGCAACTGCTGGTGTTATGCTAACAAGATGCCTGCTGATGACTGAGGCCGTGACACCGGTGTCTATTGTTATCATCCATTTTTCTTTACCCCTGATTACTTTTAACAGAACACTTTCATTGCATCGTTTTGGAAGCGATACTTGATAATCCTGGGGCCGTCGTCTCCTGCTGTCAACTTCTACCCCGCGAAGTTGGTGCTCAATCATTTCCTGTCTGATAAACCGGCTTCTTGGTACCCCTTTCAGCTGGTTTCTTCATCTATTTGCTGTTGAGAGCAGCCTTCTCTTCACACCGCCTTTGAAGATGTTCTATTTTGTCGCAGTTCGAGTAGCGTATTCTTCGTCACTCCCGTGGTGTATCTCGTTCCTCAACACTTAGTCTTGCGCATGGGCAAGACTATATTATATCTTAATTCACTATAAAAAAATAACTTTATTACAATATATTTATATCTTAAGAACATCTAGGAAATAACAAGAGCAGGAGTCAACTACAACTCTTTCGGATTTTGTCGCCTGTATTTATTTATTCGTAATTTGAAATGTGATCTTATTAATTTTTAAGAATGAATTACATGAATGATTAACATTGGGTCAGCAATGTATTTCAATTTCATGAATTTTTTTATAGAACAAAGTAGTTTACCTATTAAGTTGAATTTAATATAATTTGAACAAACGTGTTATATTTGTCAGGTGCAGAGTGATATATCACTCGCGCTCACGTGCTCAATTTAGCCGTTTTGGATGAGAATTTCATTACAGATACTCAAATACTATTTAATAGATTAATAGATCTGTTCGGTATCCAACCAAAGCAGATATCAACTACACAATCATCGCATTACCCATCAGCATCTGCAACAGTTTATTAGTACAGTTCGTTGACAAGAGTTCAGCGGTGATGGTTAAAATTTCTTCCTTGCGCTTTACAATAGTAAATAATTGATATTCTACCTTTAATTCAAATCAAGATTGCAAATGTCTTTTAACTTGCCTTAACATGCCTTGCAAATGTAGAATAAGAGTTGTACAGCTCAGTGTAAAAATTCAGTGCGAAAAATATAAAATTAAGTTGTGTGAATATTCAACCAAGCGACTTGGTTTACATGAAAACAAAAGTTTACGATATCGATGCGAATAACGTATTTAATACAGACACCCAACACCATGATAAAAATGTTCAGTCCTCTGCTCAAACACAAGCTGATGATAGGTTCCCTTACTCTTGTTTCTCCACAACATCAACTGAAATTACACAAGATAACTCGACTGCAAAAATCGCACTGGATATTTTGTGTAACAAGATCATCACTCTTCAACAAATAAACTGCAACGCTTAAGAAGAAATTAATGCACTTAAAAGCGACAACAAATCTCGGTTGGCTAAGGTCAATGATCTCCAATTCACTGTGAATGTCATCAAGCAGAAACAGCTGAACAAGTGCGTTGACTTAATTCGTATACCAATGTCGATAACACAAATGCATTAAACGTAACGGATAACTTAATTTTAAAGGGTTTAGATGTAAACATTGCGTATGATGACATTACTTCTTGCTATTTAAAACGTGTATCGGCTGGATACAACAACACACCAGCAACTAAACGGAGCTTATAACTAAACAGAAGAAGATAAAATTAGCCTAACGTATATGTTGAGATGCCAGTGGTGACAAGCTGATTTTTATTAATAAGGGTTAAACTTAATGAGGGTTAACTTCACTTGCTTTCTAAATTTATACATCATGTTTCATCTAAATAAACTAATTAATGAAACTTATAATAGTGACTTAGTTACTTTGTTTTGCCAATGAGATAGTAGTTTACATGAAAATGCTGACACCTTTTTAACACATTCGGAATCATTTGCAAATAAGCCTGACCTAACATTTCTCCCATAATATAGGTGTTCGATGAAGAAATGGATGTTTACGAAATATCACGGTACATCGATTGCCGAGTAGTGTCACCAGTGCACTGATAAAATATACTGTGTGCAAAATAGAACATTACAATATATATAAATCATAGTGCGGGCATCCCACACCTCCTCCTCCCGGTCATAGTGCTGTTCCTTGCACCCAGTTACTGCGATCGCTGTACTACACTATCATCCGGCAAAAACAATGACTGAGTACATGTAACAATCAATGGATAGCCGGCTATGAGAGTGAATTTGGATGGGGCCCAGTTTCTTATTGTTATAAAGGATAACACCTATAACAATTTGATTCAGAACATCAACGTTTGAATGTTCACTTTCCAGCCTTTCTTATTATCTTATGCTAGCGAAATTAAAGTAGACATAGACCACTGTGCAAACTTTTTCATCAAGACTCTTTAGGTCTCTTTCCGAGCACATGGGAACCAGCATTTGTCCAGCCCGCCCCTAAAAAAGGCGAATCTTCTTTTCTCTCTTTCTACAGACTTCCGTCCTTTCTTTCTAAGGTCATGAAAAAGCTGAAGAACCGTTGCTCGGAAAGCTCAGAATAAAATTGAAAATAAAAAATAAAATGCACAAATTAATTTATTTTAAATGGACTGTATTTTCGAATTTTTGATTCAACTTCCATCCTCGCTTGTTACAAAGAATACACTAACAGTGATACAACAATTCGCTTCGCATTATATACAAAAACGACGACCTATGTTGCACAGCAGATGGTGGTTAGTTCTTATGTAAATATTATATATTATCCGATGTGGAAGATGCTAAGTAATTGGGTTTGTTTATGCACATTTTATGGCCACCTGGGTGCCATTTGTGTTGGGATTTGTGCACGGTACTGTTCTGCCTGGATTGCTTACTTCTCCTTATCGTCAACATGCATGATAATTATTTGTTTGTTATATTGCTCTGAGTCATGTTCATGAAATATCTCAAAACACAAAAACTTCTCAATGACCGGTAGTACGGTTTTCGTAGCAAGAGGGCCACTGTTTGATGGCATGTCTCACCGAAAAGTGGAAACAAAGTGTACACCAATCTGGCGAAAACAAGATAGTTGTACTTAGGCATTTGGCAGAGTTTGGCATCACGGTCTTTTGTCGAAAATGCGTTCTTTTGGAATCCACGACTCTATTCTTCAATGGATTAGAAATTGCTTTTCGAAACAGTCTCCGACTATCTCTCGTGCCCTCATCATTATTTTTTTTTATAATCCCGCGCGCGCACCAAAGTAATATAAATACGCTTTAACTGGTTTTCTCCAGGGCACGGGCAAGTGGTGTAGTAGTTTGAAACTCAGGTGTATTAGGTTTCGATATTTTTCGCAGAGGTGGTTGTCAAACTGGACTGGACGAGCAAGTGCATCCTCAACCAGTGGGTCTCGGTACGTACAGCCAGCAACCACTCCAACATCAGTGTTATGCCTTCATGTCAGAGTTGACACCGACGGGATTCTCATATAACTACATGCAAATTCTACGAAAATACTTTTTCAGAAAATTCCCTCGCACGGGATTCGAACCCGCGACCCTCTGCTTCAGGAGTGTATATACCACTACACCACGGCCACCCCCATTATGTTCCGATTGATCATTTTCTGCTCTCTTTATTTAGTGTTTTTCCATTCCTTGGTCATAGCAGCGTCCCTCTCCTTTCCTTTAATTTCCTCCGTGTCGTGAAAGTGGGTGAATAAACAACACATAGTGCGAACAATTTCTTAATCATGGCCCCAGGTCCGCAAGTGCATTCAGACAATCGGTTCAAGAACCGGCCCAAGAGAAAAAAGACAAAAACTTCATATTCCAAACTCGATAATAGTATTGACCTACCATTTAATTCTATTAATAATAACTCCAAACAATAATCTTCCCTGCCGATTCTTCTACCACCCTCACTAACTTCAGTGAAGTCATTGATGGAATAAGCACCTCGTATGAATGCATCAAACAACTTCGTGACGGAAATCTGCGTATTTTAGTAAAATCACAAATAATTGCCTTATTTTTAAAAAAAATAACTTTTCAATCTTTGTACCTTCATTGTTTCCCTTCAACCGCATCTTAATTCTTCTAAGGGTATAGTGTATGCATTAATAACCGTGCCTTATTAATGTCAGTGAAAACGAAATCATTGCAGAAATGAATGATGACCAAGACACATGTTTAAAAATTTATGAAAAATAAAAATAATGTTAATCGTGCCACTAGCCTTGTTATGGTATATTCATATTTGATCGTTTCCGACCCCTTACAACTGCGAACGTTGGCTGGTACATTGGCTGAAGCCAGGAGAATATATTCTGAACAAAACACACTTCCATTATTTTCGTTAGAATACTCTCCTGTTCCTCCAACCCAATCTCTTAAATCTCACGAATCTACTTCTCCCTCCCATACAAAAAAAATTCAGTTCAAGGGAACTCATCAAAACCGTTTTTTTTTTTTTTTCAAAACAAACACTACAATTCCAATTTTTAGCCAAAACAATAGCAATCAATCATCTCTCCGTCCGGATTTAAATTTAAACACTAAAACTATCCCATTACAACTTCAAACAAAAAGAATATAAAATCCTCTTTGTCAGAAATCAAAAATACTATTAATAGCAACTGCTTCCAAAACTCTTATCCCTATCGTAACACTTTTCGAAAAACATTCTTCTTTACTCAACAACAAAAAAATTACAAAAAACTCAATTTTAAAAACTCAAATGTACATACAAAA
Organism: Volucella inanis; assembly: GCA_907269105.1. Classification (NCBI taxonomy): domain Eukaryota; kingdom Metazoa; phylum Arthropoda; class Insecta; order Diptera; family Syrphidae; genus Volucella; species Volucella inanis. The sequence continues at coordinate 44,213,354 of OU026155.1, read as the reverse complement.
CAATCGACCTCAACTCAACAACAATCGAAACTAATCCTTTTTCTTCCAAAAAACCCACACCAATGTCTACTGACTGACATATTACGATAATTATGATGACAACATCTAACAATCATATACGTGCCCCTGAGGCGGCAAACTAAAATTTGTCCCGCCAAGAAGTCCACATCATTTGATTTTTTCAAGTATATACCAGCTTATGTTGCCCAAAAGCCGCATTTTATTAAAAACTCCATCTTTAAGGTCCTTCAATTGAACCTTGAAGGATATATAAATAATTAACATCAGCTTGAACTTCGTTTAAATGAGTTTAAGCTATCGCATCGGTAATTTCTCTACAAGAAACAATGCAATACATCAATCAAAGCTTCTAAAGAAAATGCACCATATTTTCACCATTTTGATCCAAATACATCACAAAACAAGGAAATTGTTTACTGATACATAGATCAATTCCTCACAAAATTGTTAAAATCAATTCTAATATATCTGCTATTGTAGTAGAAATCCAACTTAAAACAATAATTTCAATCTACATGCATCCGTCTCAACATTTTTCCGCTTCAGATTTAGAAAATATAATACAAGCTGCCGAAATACCAGTGATACTAGAAGGCGATTTTAACTCATGGAATCGTCTTTGGGGTTTTGCTACTTGCAACGCCAGAGGCAAGGAAGTTGAAAGCTTCATTCTTCAATTCAATCTCTTTCTTCTAAATGATATTAGCCCAACGCACTTTTCAACAATCAACACTTTTACCAATGTCGATTTCACGTTAATCTCTGCTCAAATAATACCCAACATAACATGGAAAAGAAATTATTACCTACATGAGAGTAATCACTTTCCCATACTTTCTATATCAATCTTGGGCTAAATTCTAACTACGCTAAGCCTAATCCTAAATTTAAAACCGATTATGCAGATTGGTACCAGTTTAGAAAATAGTCAACCCAACTTTTGATCTCCCGCCCCCAGACCTTTAATGTTAATCTTGACACAGCATTAATTAAAAAAATGCATTCTTACAGCAGCAAATACTTCAATCCCGCCAACCTAGTACTTTCAATTTTAAAAAATTAATTTTCAAAAAATACCCAATGACACTTACCTTATAAACTATAAAAAAGCTAACGTTGTTTTCAGACGACAGATTAAAATAGCAAAAGGAGTAAGTTTCAAAAATTTACAGAATTAAGCCCTAAGTCTACCAGCAAAAAAATATGGTCGGATATAAAAACAATAACCAGCAACTACCCTCCACATTTTATAAAAGCTATTCAAACAGGATCTGAAACACTAACCGATTGTAACAAAATTTCAAACCACTTTGCTAAAAGTTGGTCTTCTTATTCTGATAACTCAAACTTCTCTCCTACCTTCCGCAGCTCAAAGCATTTAGCATTGAATAATGACACTTTATCACATACCTCTTGTCCTTCAACAAAATTATTTGAACTCCCAATCGAGACTTTAGAACTCGAATGCTGTCTAATCTCCCTCAAAGGAAAAATACCTGGGTATAACCTTATCTCCTACCCTATGCTAATTAACAAATACTTAAATAGAGACGAATTGGTCTTTATAATAATATCTTTGACCAGCACATAATACCACAGTCAACATTGATTCCTATACACAAACCGAATCAAAACAAGACAGTTTCAACCAATTTTAAGCCTATTCCTTTAATCCCGTTAAAATAAAATGATAAACGTAAATCAGGTTGCTTTTAAGACCGGTCGCAGTAGGTACTATAGATTGATTACTCCACATAGACGAAAATGTCTTCACTGGTTTGTCCTGCAAAAAAGAACGTTTCGATAGGCTCTATCGGCTTCGAAAAGGCTTTTAATGCATCCACACAGTTTTAAATAAATTAATCAAATGGAAAATTAGTCCAAAAATGCTTAATTTCATAAAATGATTCCTCTTCGAAAATTGAAAGCCAAAGTTAATGATTGCTATTCAGATATCTGCAATCTAGATAATGGCATCCCCCATAACAAAACATAAGTCATACTATTTATGCTGATTATCAAAATACAAAGATATTTCCCATACACAGAATACGCTTAAGAAAATACTTCAAAGCATAAATAACGTTTACACTCATTCGGGTGCTTCAATATCCGTGCAAAAAAGCAAACATCTGCACAATTGCAGATTAATTGTTCTAAACCAATTATTGAGTGTGATAATTCACAAGTACCAAGACTTCTCTAGAAAAACATATTCCTCGGACTTAGCCTAGACTCAATCAACATCAACCTTTCCACCTTTAAAAAAATACAACACTCCCAATTGAAGTGTAGTATATATTCAGTTATTTAAGGAACTAATCAGCACCTACCCTGAAAACACCTGGCTCTAAAAGGACGATAATGTTGGCTTTGTAATAGTCAAATCAAATGGTAGCATTATGATCGCAGAAAAAATTATATTATTTTTCAATCTTCTCTACGGAAGCGCTTGCTGTACTTAAATCTACGGAAATCGCTTTCAAAAACAAAAAGAAAACCTTCATATGTACAGCCTCTCGACACTTTCTGCGATTCAAAACTTAAATAACCAGTCACCTTTCATCCGTAAAATTTGTGGTAACATAATTAAACTACATAGTAATCTAAAACTAGTTTAGACACCTCCACATATTGGTGTAAAAGCTAAAGAGTTGGGGACCGGGTAGTTAAAACTACTACGACAGAGTATCTCCAACTATCAACCTGACAAAAAAGATTTTCGTAAGCTTGCTAATACACACTGCAAAAATAAAAGACAAGAAGAGTAGAGAGAATATATTCACCATTATTCCACCATTAAGTTTATGCCACAAACACAAATTCAACAACGAACAAAAACTTCCTAAGACTAAGAATCGGACATACCAAACTTACACATACATAGTTTCCTACTCACCAAGGAGTCTCCTTCGATTTGCTACTCTTGCCACTCTAACATTATTTTATTAATTAAACATTTAAGTTCGGAATGTCCTAAGGTCAAACGAAATTGTAACGAACTATTCAACAAATACCTAAATAACCTTATATCAATTCTTTCAGAACAATACATACAAAACGTTTCCCTACTTTTAAAAAAGTTAACACTAGAAAACAGTTTCTGGTAATCTTTGCCTTTTCCAAATACTGACAAGAATTTTCTTTGCTGACAAGAGTACTCTGTCCGTCTCATATTTTTCCTCAGACTCACGTTCCTGTTCTTCGGCTGTAGAATGATGAATGCCACATGCATCAAAACCGATAAATTTTCCATTCTCGGTATGTATGTCAATGACAACTTACATTGGAATGACCACAATGCTGCGAAATATCTAGGTTTCCTTAAGTAATGTAAGAAATATTTTACACTCTCTGACCTGGCCTCAATATATAAGGCGTTTATCCGCCCAAAACTGGAGTTCAATGCCCACATCTGGTCAGGTGCCCCTAAGACATTTTTGCACTTGCTAAATAGGATCCAAAAACGTGCGATAAAACTCATAGGTGTTGTTAATATAACATAGTCATCCTACACCCTCGAATACCGACATAACATCTCCTTTCTCACCTTAATGTATCTCCTTCACCGCTTCTGCTTCACCGAAATTGCTAGTAGCATTCCTAAACGTACTGTGAAATAATTGGTGATTCTTTCTTAAGCCATAAAACTCGCTTATAGAATGTATTGCCGAGTTCTTTATTTCCTAGCCACTATAACTTGCAAACATCCAAAACCAACGCACATCGGTATCTCTCTTTTTTCCCTCCCAAAATCTTAAGAGTACATAAAATCACTTGTGCGCGAATTACATTTATCAACGAATAGAAAATGAAACTACACTGCTTTTGGTGTCGTCTCGATTAAGACTAACTATTTTCTTTATTTGAACATATTACTTCATGTCATATCATAAGCATAGATATGGTCAACGCATTTCGTTTCCGATGGCCTTTAGACAGGACCATTGACACAGGAATGTAATTGACACTTTTGTTATTCGCTGCGAAACAACATAAATGTGCCGTCAGCAAGTTTGCTGATTTGCATTCCGGACGTACTGTGAAATAATTCGTGATTCTTTCTTAAGCCGTAAAACTCGCTTATAGAATGCATTGCCGAGTTCTTTATTTCCTAACCACTATAACTTGCAAACATCCAAAACCATCGCACATCGGTATCTTTCTTTTTTCCCTCCCTAAATTCCTTTCGCCCGCGCTATGTGCAAAAATCTTAAGAGTACATAAAATCACTTGTGCGCGAATTACATTTATCAACGAATGGAAAATGAAACTACACTGCTTTTGGTGTCGTCTCGATTAAGACTGACTATTTTCTTTATTTGAACATATTACTTCATATCATATCATAAATATAGATATGGTCAACGCATTTCGTTTCCGATGGCCTTTAGACAGCACCATTGACACAGGAATGTAATTGACACTATTGTTATTCGCTGCGAAGCAACATAAATGTGCCGTCAGCAAGTTTGCTGATTTGCATTCCGGACGTACTGTGAAATAATTCGTGATTTTTTCTTAAGCCGTACAACTCGCTTATAGAATGCATTGCCGAGTTCTTTATTTTCTAGCCACTATAACTTGCAAACATCCAAAACCATCGCACATCGGTATCTTTCTTTTTTCCCTCCCTAAATTCTTTTCGCCCGCGCTATGTGCAAAAATCTTAAGAGTACATAAAATCACTTGTGCGCGAATTACATTTATTAACGAATGGAAAATGAAACTACACTGCTTTTGGTGTCGTCTCGATTAAGACTGACTATTTTCTTTATTTGAACATATTACTTCATGTCATATCATAAACATAGATATGGTCAACGCATTTCGTTTCCGATGGCCTTTAGACAGCACCATTGACACCGGAATGTAATTGACACTTTTGTTATTCGCTGCGAAGCAACATGAATGTGCCGTCAGCAAGTTTGCTGATTTGCATTTGTGTAACTTTACCCCCCTTTAACAAAGAATTCTCCCGAATTCCATCTTTAGTTGTTTTTAGTTCTACCTTAAGTTTCTTATTATTTTTACATATTATTACAACTATAGTTACTACCACAAGTACGACAATTAAAAGAGTAGAACTTATTATATAGTGGTTATTCCTATGATACCTCAGTTGTTCTAAATGTTTTAAATTTTGAATTTGAAAGACTTCTCAAGAAAAACATATTCCTCGGACTCAGCCTCTAGACTCAATCAACATCAACCTATCCACCTTTAAAAAAATACAACACTCCCAATTGAAGTGTAGTATATATTCAGTTGTTTAAGGAACTAATCAGCACCTACCCTGAAAACACCTGGCTCTAAAAAGACGATAATGTTGGCTTTGTAATAGTCAAATCAAATGGTAGCATTATGATCGCAGAAAAAATTATATTATTTTTCAATCTTCTCTTACCAGTCACCTTTCATCCGTAAAATTTGTGGTAACATAATTAAACTACATAGTAATCTAAAACTAGTTTAGACACCTAAATGAGTTGGGGACCGGGTAGTTAAAACTACTACGACAGATTGAAATTTGAGTATCTCCAACTATCAACCTGACAAAAAAGATTTTCGTAAGCTTGCTAATACACACTGGAAAAATAAAAGACAAGAAGAGTAGAGAGAATATATTCACCATTATTCCACCATTAAGTTTATGCCACAAACAACTTCAACAACGAACAAAAACTTCCTAAGACTATGAATCGGACATACCAAACTTACACATACATAGTTTCCTACTCACCAAAGAGTCTCCTCCGATTTGCTACTCTTGCCACTCTAACATAATTTTATTTATTAAACATATAAGTTCGGAATGTCCTAAGGTCAAACGAAATTGTAACGAACTATTCAACAAATACCTAAATAATCTTATATCAATTCTTTCAGAACAATACATACAAAACGTTTCCTTACTTTTAAAAAAGTTAACACTAGAGAACAGTTTATGGTAACCTTTGCCTTTTCCAAATACTGACAAGAATTTTCTTTGCTGACAAGAGTACTCTGTGCTTCTCATATTTTTCCTCAGACTCACGTTCCTGTTCTTCGGCTGTAGAACGGGGACTACAGAGCATGTTAAGCACATTAAATTCCGATACTAGCAGCATACCTGTTGGGGAACCATCAACAGAGTAGAATTTAATGCTTCCAAAACACAATGCTTTCTGCTGTCGATAAAGCGAAATTTAAATACCTAGCCATTAACCATGAATGCCACTTGCATCAAAACCGAAAAATTTTCCATTCTCGGTATGTACGTCAATGACAACTTACATTGGAACGACCACAATGCTGCGAAATATCTAGGTTTCCTTAAGTAATATAAGAAATATTTCACCCTCTCTGACCTGGCCTCAATATATAAGGCGTTTATCCGCCCAAAACTGGAGTTCAATGTCCACATCTGGTAAGGTGCCCCTAAGACATTTTTGCACTTGCTAAATAGGATCCAAAAACGTGCGTCAGTCGTTTACCTCCGCGGAGTTTAAACGTGTTTCGGCTAAGTATTAAAAAGCTATTATTGTCATTAACTCAATCATTCGACCAATTCTATACACAATTCGGTCAGCACAGTGGCAGTGTGTCCGCTTAAGACGACAAAGGTGCGATTTCAAATACGGGTTGACCTAGTCTAGGTTTTTTTTTTCTCTTATTTAAAAAAAAAAAGGAGAATAAAAAACAAATCACGCGATGGATTGTGGAGAGCGGTCCCCTATGAAAATAGCGGGATCCGCGGAGAGAACAGCCTATATTTCAAGTGGTTCAAGCCAAACACGAGCAGGGGCAGAACCAAAGATAAAGCGAAAGAGAAAAATAAGACCAACTTCTAGCTTGGTACAACGTCCCACCCTACCAATATCCATAAAAACTACCCGATCAAATAACTGAAGACAATCCATTTGTCTCAAATGTACTCCATCATCCGAGAGAAAACACAGGAAGAAATGGAGTCAATAAGCAGTAGCATCCAAATGCTGCAGCAAAGAGTACTGGCCATTAAAGAAAAACAAATGGTAAAAAGGAAGAGGGAAGAGCAAGAGCAATCCCAACCAGCTCGCACAAATCAAAAGCAACAGCAAGCAAATACAATAGCACAAGTGCTAAAACACCAACAAAAACTTACGAAACACCAGCAACAACAACAAGAGCAGCCACAACAACGGCAACAACAAAAACAGCAGCAGCAGCAACAACAACAGCAGAAACAAAAACAGCAGCAGCGACAACAACAACAACAACAGCAGAAAAAACAAAGGGTTCCACCTATTCATACCTTTAGGATGGAACTAAAGGAATCTAAAGAACTATGTAAGTCGGCCATAGGAAATAGTTTTTATATTAAAAGACTTAGCTTAGATAGGCATGCGATCCACTCTAACACAGTGGAGCGCTCCCACGTCGACTGATCCTGAGGAACTCATTGCACTGCTTAAAGAGAAGGAGTGCGAAGGGCTAAAATTCGTAGGGGTTAAGCCATTTGTCACGGCTAGAGCCAAAAGGGAGAATCGGAAATTACCGTTTTTCCTGGTCCAGCTAAGTCCCGACAGCAAACTGGATGGTCTAAGGAGCATCAAAGTCCTAGACTACCAGATTGTACACTGGGAAAAATTAAAGAAGAGCGAAAATATTTTACAATGTGTTCGCAATGTGTCACCTACGCCCAAATGGCGGCAGGTAAGGGAAGTGCGGTACAGCAACAGAAGGCTGCTTCTCAGGCCCCAGCGCCTAGAGCAATGGAACCTGTACCTGACAAGCTGGCTATTTTGCTCTCCATTCAAGGGCAAATGGCTCAGCTTCAGAGTCAAATACAGAAACAGGCGAAGCGGGTAGATTAAATATACGCGCTGCTGCCGGGTCTAACGCACCTCCAGTCGTAATGGGCACGAACATGGCGAAGCAAACCCTGAAGATCCTTGCAGTGAATGTTAATTCACTGATTAGGATTGAGCGAAGAGCCGCATTATTTAAGTTGCTTAGAGACCAAGTCCCAGATGTGCTTTTAGTTAGCGAAACTAAGCTATCCAAAAAGCACAAAATGAGGCACAGAAAATATAAAATCATACGAAGAAATCGACCCAACTCCATTCAAGGAGGAGGGGTTGCAATCTTTGTTAGAAAAGAACTGCAAACGAGTGTACAGTCGTGTAGTACGTAGGTTTCAGGTGCTGGAGGCATGCATCAACTATATCCCTCTCCGAAGTAGAAAGCGGCTGTACATGGTGTCTGGCTATGCACCTGAGGCTACTCAATCCACATTATTCATCTCAGAGCTCAAGATACTTTTTCGATTGCTGAGACTTCAATTGGAAGAAAAGTACTTTATTATCGGCGGAGATTTCAACGCCAAGTACAAAGATTGGGGAAATAATACACCAAACACTAGAGGGAACCAACTACTCAATTGGTGGGTTCAGCACAGTGTGATGTATAGACTCAGCCTTAAGGCAACGGACAGTCTGTCGTTTCCTAGACACGGTTCCTATTTGGATCTACTGTTGTTCGACTCACGAATTCAACTGACAGGTACGAACCAACAAACTATAAACCGTCTACGCACTTTTGTGTATGACAGCGACCATTGTGATCTTAGTACCGAAATAACCATTCCAAACGAAAATGCGGAACTGGATGAATTTGTCTGTAAGTTTATATTGGAACAATACAATTCAGGCTGTAAATACCAGCAACCCGAATATGTTCCCGCAAATAAATAAAATATTTCGGAGGAAAGATCAAAGCGACCTTTCATGTCTCAAAATCGCCCGAACGACAAACAACGAAAACATACTTTTGGCAGCAGGCATAGATCCAAATGAGGCTGTGGAGGATGACAACTTCTTTGTGATCGAGGATCCGCAGGAGAAAGTTGAGGCTATAGGAGCGACTTTTCAGGAAGTATATAGGGCGAATGATATCACTGGCCCTAACCACGACTTGGAAAATCGAGTCCTTGCGCACAATTTCTACCTTCGAAACGAAATAGTGAACTGGCGAATCGAGAACTCGGGTTTCACTCAGTTCAGTGACGAGAATATGGCAAATAATGTCATCGCCAATGAAAGGGAACTTCCCCCGTTCATTTCGAAGGAAGAGCTCCAAATGATCTTCGACACAATCAGAAGTAAGAAATCTGTGGGAATCGATGATATACCGAACATTGTGCTTCATCTCCCTCTAGAAGCGGTGGACATTTATACCACCCTGTTTAACAACGCTATGAATAATGCACATTATCCGACGCATTGGAAAACTGCGGTGGTACATCCCATCCCCAAAAGGAATAAAGACACCTCCAATCGATCAGTCTCCTTCCAAACATCAGCAAGGTTTTCGAGAAGGTTATCAATAGGGTTCTGACTAAGTGGGTTGAGGACAAAAATATAATTCCGGATAATCAATTCGGTTTCAAGGCGGGGCATGATATTATTCACGCCGCGTCTAAACTGGTTTCCGATATCCAATGGAACAAACCCAAGAAACAGTGCACTGGTGCCTGCCTGATTGACTTGGAGAAAGCCTTCGATACCGTATGGTTAGAGGGGCTCTTCTACAAACTGAACAGGCTGGGCATTAGCAGACCATTGCTGTATGTTCTTTTCAATATGTTCACAGATAGACAGTTCATCGTGAAGAATGGCGATGTGACTTCTACTGGAACTTTTCATATTAAAAACGGTCTCCAACAAGGTGCGGTTAATTCGCCGATTCTTTTCAACATTTACACAAGTGATTTGATAGGTTCACTTCACCATACCATAGCGTACGCAGACGACTTAATCGCGTACAGATCAGGTCCAAAGATTGAGGTCATAAACATACTCTTGCAACGTGACTTCGATAAAATTAAACAATATTGCGACGACTGAAAGTTGAAGATCAACTTTCAGAAGTCGGAAACCATTCTTTTTAGGACGCCTTTGTCTTGGGCCTCTGCGGATACCAGAAGGAATTGGCGAAAGTTTCAGATCGTCGGACAGTACGGTCAACCACTTGCTTGTCGAAATGTAGTCAGATACCTTGGGATCTGGCTGGATCGATATCTGTATTTTAATAAACATATAGATGTTGCTCTGGCCAGAGCCAGAGGAGCTTTTGCCCTTACAAAGAGACTGTTTTATAGCAGACAACTCGATGCGAGGGTAAAGGTGATCTGCTACATGGCCCTTATTCGGCCTTTGCTAACATTTGGTTGTCCCGTGTGGTTCAACGTGAGAGCAAATCTTTTGGAAAAGATTCGGGAGTTTGAGAGGGCTTGCCTTAGGGCTTGTCTTCGCCTTTACAGAACACCAGAGTTTGAGTACATAACATTCTATCCTAATGAGGTTTTGTACAATAGGGCGAACCTAATAAGAGTGGACAATTTTGTCATTAAGTTGATTCAAAGACACATTGCAAGAGCAATGACCTCGTCTAACAACCTGATCTCTGGGGCTTATTACCCCAATTATATGTATCACGAGAGAGTTCGCCTTGACGGCTTTATTCCACCAAAAGCGTTCCTCTATCTTGATAAGAAAGGCTTGATCCAGGACAGATTAGCGGTGCCGTTAATCTTTCACGTCGCTCGAACAGCTGCGGACAGGCGACTCAACTACGACAGAGATGTCGCACACGGCAGTGCGGAGCGTCTCCGGTTCAGTAGGGCGGTAGGGAGTCGCGACATGAGAGATGTTGCTCGGCAGCACCAACAATTTTGGTGGCTTATTGAAGAAGAGGATGCTTCGTCGTCGAATTCCTCAATTACTAGGTAGCTTCCTCGAGTGAAGCAAAGTTGGCCAGCTTATTAGATTTTAGTCATGGCCGACTTACATAGTTTTAGATAGGATTAAGTTAGATTTAAGAAAAAAAATAAAAAAGATAAATAAATAAAAAAAATAAAAAATATATATAAAAAAAAACACAAGAACGAAAAATACTCATATATATATACATATATTTATATATTAAGTATATATATATTATGTATATATATATATATATAATATTTAACTTAATTGTTTATTAGATGTAAGTAGGTTAAGTATATTAAGATTTATTTTAGGTAGTTTGTAAGCTTTAGTTTTAAGTTTTATATTACAACAAAAAAAAGTCTAAGTTGTTGTTACTAAGTTTTTGTTAAAATCTGTTTTCTTAGTTTTAGGCTTAATTAATGTAAATATCAAAATAAGAATAGACTGTAAGATACGTCGAAAGACATAGATTAAGTGTTAAGCTTATCTTAGAGTGCCGCATGGGGCCAGTAACTTAGATTAAGATAATTTTAAGTTAATTAAGCTAATTTTTAAGCATTTTTTTTGTTAAGCCTATAAGAATTAATATATAAGAAAATAAAAAATGCATTTAAACTAACTAAGTATCCAAAAACGTGCGATAAAACTCAAAGGTGTTGTTAATATTACATAGTCATCCTACACCCTCGAACACCCACGTAACATCTCCTTTCTCACCTTAATGTATCTCCTTCACCACTTCTGCTTCACCGAAATTGCTAGTAGCATTACAGACGTACTGTGAAATAATTCGTGATTCTTTCTTAAGCCGTACAACTCGCTTATAGAATGCACTGCCGAGTTCTTTATTTCTTAGCCACTATAACTTGCAAACATCCAAAACCAATGCACATCGGTATCTCTCTTTTTTCCCTCCCTAAATTCCTTTCGCCCGCGCTATGTGCAAAAATCTTAAGAGTACATAAAATCACTTGTGCGCGAATTACATTTATCAACGAATGGAAAATGAAATAACACTGCTTTTGGTGTCGTCTCGATTAAGACTGACTATTTTCTTTATTTGAACATATTACTTCATGTCATATCATAAACATAGATATGGTCAACGCATTCCGTTTCCGATGGTCTTTAGACAGCACGATTGACACCGGAATGTAATTGACACTTTTGTTATTCACTGCGAAGCAACATAAATGTGCATTTCTGTAACTTTACCCCCCTTTGACAAAGAATTCTCCTGAATTCCATCTTTAATTGTTTTTATTTCTACCTTATGTTTTTTATTATTTTTACATATTATTACAACTATAGTTACTACCACAAGTATGACAATTAAAAGAGTAGAACTTATTATATAGTGGTTATTCCTATGATACTTCAGTTGTTCTAAATGTTTTAAATTTTGAATTTGAAAAATATTTAATTTATTCGAAAGGTTTATTCTTTCATATATTGTCACATTTCGATTATATTCGTATGCAAAATATTGGATAAACTCTACAATATATTATAATTAGACATTATGGTATTTAGGACTTCAATGGAACAATTATTAACATTTACCATAAAGTTTCCACTTAAAGTAATATTTCTATCATCACATTCGTTAACAATATGTTCCTTAAGTTTAAGTTCTTACAAATATACAAATGTTCATCGATAGTCACAATTTCGGTTTTATTATTATTGCGGAAATTACATTCTCGCTCAATTATACAGTTATTAATTTTCTTTAGACTCTGTATATGTAAGTTATCGGGATTATAGTCATATCTGTTGCCATTTATATCAACATAATTTATTGGCTTAATGTCAACTTCCTTATAATTATCATCTTTAATGTTGTCTGAATGTAATCTTTAGGTACCTTAATTGCTAAGACAAGTTTCGTATTGTTTAATCGAATAGCTCCAATTTTGGTATGCTTTAGCTTAAAGTAGTCTAATTCTACAATGTCTAATAGTTCGTTTGTTAAAATACTTGGGTGTAATAATTCATGTTTGGCAGATGCTACATTGTCTAAAATATTATTAATTTTTTCTTCGAGAATGTTTAGCTTCAAAAGCTATTTTAAGATGTTCAGCAATATCTATCCTATCTTGGTCATCCATTGTTCCGTATAGCCATTTCTGACCAGTTCCAATGAAATTCATAAGACCTCTTTTTTCCGAATGGGGACTGTTAACGCCTTGACTTTTGCCTTAATATTTAAAATTTCCCTAAGCAACGGCCCATTCTTCATTAAATTAAGTTTTTGAAGATTCATTTCAGCAGACTCTACTACAGCTACAATTTCCAAAGCATCTATTATATGTATAATCGTTTGGGAATTGTTTATTAATTCGACAGATCCTCGGTATAGGGTAACATAACCTTGCTCACTCTGGATCGGTGTTATTAGGAGAGATGATTGTGCTGCTGTCACGGTTATCAACATGGTTAGTAGTTGCCAATTATGTACCTGTAAATTTATTTGGTCTTTTAACTGTGGTGGGATGAACATTTACTAATTTATTCTTTCTATAATGAGGTTCATTCTTGTGCCTTAAATGTTTATAATTTCTAATAAAACCTTTATGCCTATTTTCTTCATAATCTGTTTTGAAATTTTAGTAACTTATACTTCCGGGTCTACGTTCCTAGCTTGATTCGGACTCATTCCAATTCTAGAATGGTGGCGGTTATTGTAAATTAAAACGGCTTTATGCACTTTCCGGACAGTTGTAAGTTCTTGGTCTTTAATTGTTAGTAGAATGTCTAGTAAAGTGGAATGGAAGCGTTCAATAGCAGAGTTTCCAGTGTGAGAATTCGGTATGGTAAAATGAACTTCGATGTCATTTTCCTTGAAAAATTCTTTAATATTTTCAGATTTGAATTCATTACCGCAAATAATTTTTCTAGGTTTACTGAACTTTATTAAATGGTCCTCAATTGTTTTTACTTTACAAACCCAATTTTTACTGTTCCAACTGTATGCATATGCCTGCTTTGTTAGCTTATCAATGAAAGTAAGGAAGAAAAGCTTATTGAAATGATAAATGTCCATATGCAGAATTTCATTAGCTTTAAAAAGGGTTTCTGATTTTTTAAATTTTGGTTTGAGAGGTGTTCTATCGTACTTCCCTTCCTGACATGTTTGGCAGTTTCCAATAACTTTCGAAATTTCTCTCATAAGTTCTGGGTAATACAATCTGTTTTTAAGTGTGTGATAAGTTTCCGAAATCCCTGAGTGATTACTTTCTCTTACATGATAAAGTAAAATCTGCTTGTAAATTTCTGACTCAGTTCTGATTGAGCCCTTAACGTGTACTTAATATACGAGATATTTTTATTTCCTCCAAAAAGACTTATCAGACATTGTTGAACTTTATTGTACTCGATGTATGGCAGTTCGGTATAAACACCTACAATTCCCTTTTGTAACACTCTCTTGAAAAGGTCTTCCCAATATGAGTTATTTTTAGTCATGTCTTATTGAATAATTTTTCTACCATGGATTACCTCCTCCTGTGCCGAAACAGAATTTGATAGAATTAATTGGGTTTTGCATTTTCTAACAATATGTTCTTTTATGGGAAAATGATCTACTTGTTATTCAGAGGCAGATAGAACTGTTGCCTGGTTCGATTCGGTTTCCTCATCTATTTGGTCAATATTTTTCATACTGCTTAAAAAAATCCGCTCCTTTATTTTTCTTTCCCCTGAGATATTCGATATCGTAATTGAACTCAGACAACTTAAAAAGCCACCGCTGATTTCTAGCGGAGAACTTTTTTCCGTTGAATTTTTTGTTCAAACACTTTATGGGTTGATGGTCAGTAACGATTTTAAATTTATTTCCCCATAAATATGGCCTAAAATATGTTACAGACCAAACAATGGCTAAGAGTTCATTATCGGTAGGCGAGTAGTTATGTTTATGATCATTTAACGACCTAGATGCATAGCAAATTGGCTGACCCTCTGGGTAAGCACAACACCCATTGCAAAGTTCGAGGCATCTGTAAACAACGTAAAAGGTTTTCCGAAATTTGGAAACCTGAGTATGGGGTATTTGATGATCTTTTGTTTTAACTTTTTTAAAATCCTGGATGTATTCGGGATCGCTAATTTTTATCTTTGCACCTTTTTTCAAAAACCTAGTCATTGGATACGCTATTTTTGAATAATTTTTTTTACAAATTTTCGATAGAATCCAGTGACTCCAAGGAACGCTTTTAGCTCTTTTTCCGACGATGGCAATTTGTAATTTGCTATACATTTGACCTTTTCTGGATTTGTTTTCATACCTTCTTCTGTTAATATATGGCCTAAAAATTCCGTATCCTTTTGAAGGATACCTTCAGGTTATGTTTAGCAAGGACATTGTAATGGCTTGGAGATGTTCTTCGAAACTTGTGGAAAATATTAGAATATCGTATCAATATTAATGCTGTCCCCTTCAATTTAATCCACCTTAAATATAATACACTTGTGCTAACACTTTTTCCAATCCTCGAAGCACTTTCGATTGAGATCTTTAAGAACTTTTGCTTTCGCACTTGTGAGAAAGTGGATTCGTCTCATTGAAGATCCGATGCACTCAAGCGTAGGCAGGGACAAAGCACAATCTGGAAGTGTTGACCTGATCGCAAAATCAGCAGCAAGCAGATTAGCCTTGTTCAAAGAGCTGACAACTAAAATGTCACTGTTAATGAGTGTTGGGATGGATGATGAGGTAGGGTTTCTAATATTTTTGACAAATGACCAAACATTTTTCTACCATTGGAAAATTATAGTATTTTTTGCCTCAGTTTTTGGTGGTGTTGGATTTCACACGTTTCAAAAAGGCGTTGCTGTCATTCCTGGCTCCTTTGAACCTTTTTTTAGTTTTCCTCAGTGGGGTTGGTCTTATACGACCAAAAACACATTTCTCTAACCCTGACGGCTTCTTTACAGCTCGAGTCCTACTACGCCTTTTCTTTTGGTTTGATACTTTTCATCCGATAAGAGATAAAGGATTTCATTCCAAAGAGAATGATGTCTGTGATCATATCAGCAGCGGCATCCACGTCGTTATTGAGAAAATATAACCACCAGTAAAAATTACTAAAGAAGCTGTTAGGTCCGCTTTCTCGGCTTTCTCGTATTGCCATACGGTTCTCTTAGGCATCTTTTCTCTAACTGTGTGGTATACGTAAGATAAATTAGCTGGTATGACACAATGGTTCGAAGAGCCTATTGATGGGAAGATAAAAACAAGTCCAGGATGTTGGCGGTATGACTATACAAGCTGGGTCAAGTAGTTTTCCGCAGCGAAGATCTTAACACACCGTCCCGAATTCTCTGTCCAGGGGTACAATTATTTGAATGGAGTCAATCCTTTGAATGATGTCTGCAAAATTGTGTAATGCAGAACGAACGTTAGCAAAAATACCAATTTTTCTCGGATCATACCTGCTCTATCTTCCCTCCATTAAGATTCTCCATAGACCAGAGAAATACAACATAATATTAGAACATTAACTTATTTGTCTAATTACCCAAAACCCAATAGGTGTGGTCTCACTCATTATAATTCCTTTCAAAAAGGGCTCTTTCATTTTAATGCTTTCAAAATAGGGTACCATAAGCAGATCCAGCATATTATGGATTTATTGCCATTATTCTCATTTTATGGTCGCAGATCTAAAAAACGGATCCATTGTTTATTGTTTAGTATAACTGAATTGATAGTTCGATAACACTTGCAATTATCGCATTTATGCTGTACTTTCCCTTTCGATAAAAGTAAACATCTTCGTGTTCTCGTGGCCTTTGTAAAAGTGCGTACCATCTGTGCATCCTACAACTGAAATTTAACAGAATCTTAGTTACTTTTATTGGTAATTACTTCCATATTAACTCCATGTATTGTAACTTTTCTATAAAACCATTGTTTTGTTTCTTTCTTTTTGTTCTCATTTGACATCTCATATTTAATCTAAACTGGACATATCTTTTCCTCCAGAATGGCTGTGGTCTGTAAACTTAAGGATGAAATTGGGCGACAGAGACACCAAAATCATTCCCTGTTAGTCACTGATAGTCACCTCCACCAAGAACTTCCGGAGTAGCAGCAAATTTTAATATTGGTGGAATATAAGTGGGCCGACAGCCACTTTCTAAATGCAATGTGTCTAATAGTAATATGAACGCACCTTTTTATAAACGGAAGCATTGAATGAAACTGAAATTATATTTAATTTATGACTTATGTCTTTTATAAGCAATGCTTTCTTTTATGTTGGAAGAGACAACGGATCCGACGCATCTCTCAATTCTTCTAATTTTTCTTCGTTTTCATTCCCGCCTTCAATAACACATAAAACGCAAACATTTTTTTTTTATTATTGTTACCAATTTTTTGTTACGTGCAAAAGTTTTACGCTTTGTTAGCTCAACAAATTGTAGAACGATAACAAAAAAGCTATCGTACGAAAACAATCGACTGGACGATAGTGCCTGGCAGTTTCGAGTTACGATATTGCTAAGTCGACAGTGCTTTTTCATGTTTACATCAAACAAGACAATTGTCCTGACTTCCACACCTGATATTTATACTTTGACATCTTTGGAGAACGTTCCTTACTATCCAGCGCTCCACACAATTTCCCATTGTACTAGAAATTTCGCTACAAGTTTTCATTATCCAGTAGTTGAATCTTGTGTTATTGAAATCCTCTGCTATTCAAATACAGATGACGCTGCTCACAGTTAAAGTGGTGATCACACTGCTCCATTCTCAAAGTAGTTTGTCCGAATAACTTCGTCATTCATCGTTACATTGAAATTTATTTATTTTTTTATTTTTTTTTTTTATTCATTATTATAAACTTAAATATTACTTAACTATTATTATAAATGGAATATTAGTTATCATTCCTTAACTTGAAAGTTAGTGGTATAAAAAATTGTGATATTCGATCATAAACATAACAATTCATCATTAATATGTTTATTATGTAATTGTCGGTTGATGAGAAAAAATAACAATTTAAACAAAGGATTCAATGCATTCATAGCTTAACGTGAACAACCAGTCCTTAACTTCATGATCAAACATGAAAAAAGAAGTGTATCTCTTATAAATAAGGTCAATTTATTAAAAAAAAATGTGGGCCGTATATGTATAAAAATGTGTAAAGTGTGTTCTATGTGCAAAAGGTACATTAACTAAGCCCATATTGTTTACACGCAGATTGTATATTTGTATGTTCCTACTGTGAATATTTTCGCTTTGTTTGAAGAACTCTCTTAAAACTTTAAAAACATACTATATAAATGCCTAATTGGCAGAATACGCAAATTTTTGAATAAAGGCCAACTCTCAGATAAATGATTTTTATTTGAAACAATCAACCTTGAGTGAGCAAGACCATAATAGATAGTTATTAAAACTTTTTGAGAACAAAAAAGGCTTTATCAAATACATTTTACGTGTGACCAACAACAAATAAGTTTTAATAATTTGAATATGACTTTTCCAATTTAAATTGAAATCATTCACTACAATGCACATTTGCTATAAAATTACTCTTTAAACAGTTATGTAAAGGTAATGGAAACTGTTTACAATCATGAGCGTGAAACCATAAATTATATTCATTTAGGACATTTCCAGATGCGTTAAAACACATCAATTTAGTTTTCTCGCTGACAATCAATTTGTGGTAAGTAAACCACAACCGTAAGAATTCAAGATCTTCATTAGTCATCGCAATGCCTTCGAAAACAGTTTCAGATTGGTATGTAAGAACTATATCGTCCGAAAAAGCAGTTGAATTATCATTTAATTTGAGTTTAAAAATAGAATTAATGTATATTATATATAATTATATATATATTATTAGTATATTAATTATGCCTGGATTCGCTTGAGATCCCACCAATAATGACTTTTTAAGTTCTATTTCTAATATAAGGTTTAAGCCAATTGAAAATGTTACCACGAAAACCAACATTAAAAAGCTTAGCAAGCAAAATATCGTGGTTCACCAGATCAAAAGCTTTTGTCAAATTAAACATTATATTCACATGGACTCCCTTTATTATTCCTCAATCCACGAGCTGAATCCGGTAAACAACGTCATTGAATCTTGTATGAATCTTTCCAATGCTGTTGCAATTTCGGTTATTTGGTGTCCTTTATATCGTACCCATATTCCATGAAATTTCTTGAAATTAACGAATCCTGTTGCGGAAGTCAACTTGGGCTCCGTAGTTTGCGATCCGAATTGGCAACTGAACTATTTAACCAACTAAGGTCTCGGATGGTATTTGTCCAGAAGATGAGTATGTGTCATCCCAGCCCCTCTGGCAATTGCCAACGACCTTAGAAATATAGATAGATAGATAGATAATTTCGTTTATTTCTTGTATCCAGTTATTACACTGAAGAAAGTAAAAAAATATAATCAAACAATTTAAATATTTTAAGAAATATATTGGCATTCTGTATTTTACAAAAGTATTGAATAGTTTTAAATGCCATTCTAAAAGAAAAAATGATAATATTAAACAATGTTACTGAATCAGAAGGCGAGGTGGCCAGGTTTTATATAAGTTACTTTAATAGATAATTCAAAATATTTTTGTTGTATATGATTGAATTTACAATTATATTTTGACTATGAAATCATTAGTTTAAGGAAAAGAAAAAATAATCAAAAAATACTATTTATGAAAAAAATAACATAAATTTAAACCAATATGCCAGAAGTAATAGATTCAACATTTAAATAGTTTAAGTTGAAAAGCCAGATTTTCACACTTCTTACGAACATCACAGGTAAAGAAATTGCTCTATTAGACTGCTTAAGATTATTGAATATACAAAAAGAGGATATGGAGTAGAAAATTTTGTACGCCGTTGTGTGATACCTTGGTATTGTAACCAAATTGGCAAAATTGCCACGTACATTAAAATTAGACACTAAATGAAAACTGCATTAAGAAAATTTTTAATACTTTAAAACAATAAAGGTGTCGAACCGGAAGAATTCTCTGAACAAAGAATAAGGGAAAACTTGGGATCCTTAAAGGTCTTTGACATAATTTGCGTATTACGTGGTTTTGTAAGATTAAAAGGCTTTTTATTTTATCAAAATAAGTATCTCCCAAACAAGAAATTCCATATTGAAGCTTCGAATGAAAGATGGCGTAATAAAAAGTTTTCAGGAGCGGAGTTGGGCAGACTTTTCGCAAATAGTAAGAATGTCTAAGAGTGGAACGGAAGTAAGTTTTCAAAGATTCAATATGGGTAGAAAATTCCATATTGGAATCAGTTATAAGGCCAAGATACTTAAAGTCATTAACTTGCTCAATACGAAAACAGTTATGAAAGCAAAGATTCAAATTCAAGGTCCTATTGAATTGCTCGGCCATCCCATCAGAGTGAAGGTATAGTGGCATTGTCCTTGTTTTCCTTATTCCAAAACATTGGCATACTTCCTAGAAGACTTTTGATTGAAAGTTTCTTCTCATCCAGTTGTTAACCATTTGTTCTTTTACGGTCTTAGCCTCTTTGTTATAGTTAATTAAAACAACAACATTTTCTTTAATTTTTTGTTGGTCTATAACTATACTTGATGACGAGGTAGATGCAACTGTGCCAATCTGCTCTACGCACTAAATTCGTAATCTCTGTACCTTGTAAGACAGCTGGTTTTTCTTTGCATTGGTAATTATATGGTCATTGACCCTGCTTGCATCTTATGTGCCATACTGTTCATTTACAATGCACTAATATTGTTGCATTTATTAACAATACCCCCTACTTTACATTGTGGACACGGGATGGCTCTATCGCTGATTGCTCTCTCACTTAATTTGTTGACAGCACTCACATGTGATTAAAGATGGTTGGGGTGACCCTCTCCCGGTCCCTTGTGGAATTAGTGTAGGTGTGAGTGAGTCGGCATGTTCTTTAACTTGCTGCCTGTTATTCTTGTGACAGTTCGGCACATCATTTCGTGTTTTTTTTTTTTTTTTTTGTGTTTTGTAAGCGCTGCAGGATATTTCGTGGCGGCACGTATATTTCGTTCGCGCTGCAGCAACCACAGCGGCAGAAATATTGTTGGGAACCAACATGCTCTCCACCTCCGAGTTTGGTGGTTGATGCTGATGGAGTTTGCTCTGTTCCATGTTCCTCGTTTGGTTCAGGTAATGTACATGTACCAAAAAATAAAAACTATTAATAAGTAATTTGCTAATACTAATAGGTCTAAATGATGAAGGTGGATATTTATCTGCATGGGTTAATTCATCCTATGGGGTAAAATGACCTTAAGCACTGGGTTCGTAATGCTTCCTTATGATGTGTTTTTTTTACAGAATTCAGAATAGATTGGGGTTTCTGTTTGTTGATTCAGTTCATAGATTTTCATAAGATTTAGGGTGGATTGGGTTCGTTAATTCATTTCAGAGGATTTTTACTTTTTTATATTTTAGCGTACTTTACTTGATTCTATCGACGAGTTCGCGATCAGATTAATATTAATATTAATAATCAATATTAAGTTTTCAGATTTTATTGTCACCACGCTCGTAAGACCATCAGAGCCCGGATCTAGTTCGAGAACTCGCACGAGCAGCCTTGCGGATAGTGGGAGATTGTCTTCTTTGACTTAAACAATATCGCCGATTTTGATGTCTTGATGTCTTGTGTTAAATGCTGCATGAACTTCCATCTGTCCAAATTTTTGATTAAACTTTTAAATTTTCTTTCTGGAAGCGTTCGCAGTGGTGCCCCGATTAAGAAATGGCCTGGCGTTAAGACATTTAAGTCATCTGCATCTGTTGTCTTCGGACACAGTGGGCGGGAGTTGATTCAAGTTTCAATCTGTGAGAGAAGTGTTGCTTACTCTTCAAAAGTGAGTTTAGCTGCCCCAATGTTTCTCTTAAGATGATGTTTTATTGACCCGCCTCTGAATAATTGTATGAGGAGCAGCTAAACAAAGTTTCGAAAGATGACTCCAAGAAGAAGTTTGAAGCCTTTGGGTTGGTAAAATCGAGGTCAGTTTTGGTAAAACAAACGCCCTAACATTGAGACAAAATGAGGGATTCGAGAAAGAAAACATTTTAAATTCGACTTGACTATTGGCAGTACATGTTGACGCTTCTCCTTATCCTGTCACAATTGCTTTCGCCCGCCGCTTCTTTAAGTCCAGCACCTGTGCGACATTTTCTCTAATAAGATTTGCCTCTGACCCTAAGTCTATTAAGGTTCTAAAGACATGATGCTTCCCGCCAGCAGAAAAAAACTTTTACTAAAGCGGTGGCTAATAGTATTTGGTTGAAATGCGAATTTAAAGCTTGCGTTTGTGAAGATAAAGGTCCTGTTTGCCCACTGTGCCAGATATCCTTAACCTTCCTACGGTTCTCGGGTCATTTTTGACCCATTTTATGAAAGAAATTAAGTTTTCTCTGCGACAAGATTTATCAAGGACTTGATATTTCTTGACTTTTTCGAAAGCGTTGAGTTGAATACAGTTACGTATGATTTTAAAAAAATATTAGGAACGTTGCGACGTACAAATTTTTTTACGTCTGCGTCCCTTGAGCCAAATTTGACCCAACGTATGAATTGAAAGGCATTTGCAGTTTGCTTTGATTTCTAATTACCGACTCAACTTTGGTCATTTATGACCCAACCAGCATATTGTTTTTTCAGCTGCGATTTTGTATGTATTATCTACTTTTGCATTGTGCATTTGTACCCTTTTTATCAGATTTCCGGAGAAAAACTTATTCATCCAAGTATAGAGATCTATTTCGCATTCTTGTTAGTTACGTGTCGCGGGATAGTTCATTTCAAAATATTGAATAATATATTTAGAATACCGAAATATGCCTAAAGATAGGGAAACGAGAATGAATTGTTGAGTTTATCAAAGGTGCATTGTTTGACTTACGGTGCTTTTTTAGCATTACTGTAAGCATTTAGTGATAGTGATTTAGTGATAGTACCTTTGTTTGGAAATTGTACTTTTGTAGCTATGAGTGATAGCGAAAGTGAATTCTCTTTGAAATTGAATTTTGTTCTGAGTTCGAGGATCATGTTGAGGCACCTGATTCATCAGTGATTTTAGTGATGTTGAAAATTTCTTTGCGCCTACCGAAATGATGGTGTCAAAAAATGGTCAAATAAATTACTCAACAAAACCTAATGAAAACAGTACCGGAAGAGCTTCAAGGAAAAATATTATAAAATTGGTGCCAGGATTGACAAGAATAACTTTTTTTAGAATTACAGAAGTCGAACTTTTCAGATTTGAATTATTTTTTCCACCTTCTTTGATACGTACTATTATGACTTTTACCAACCTTAAGGGCAGACGCATATATGGTAAAGGAAGACCAATGTTTGCTGCAAACATTTCATGGAAGATTTTTAAGAAAATATCAAGACTTATAAGGTTCGACAACAGGGAACTCATAGGACAAAGCAGTAAGTGGCTACACTTGCAAAAGGATAACAAAACGGTGGCCTGGAATGTATTGGTATGCAGATTGTTACTCCCTAATAAAAAAGCGACACGCATAACATCGAGCACATTTTTCACTTAAAATTGCCAACAAAATTCAAAGTGATTTACAAACCGATGCACAACCATCTTCATCATCTCAATCGCGAAATAGTTCAGGAAGAAGAACAACTAAAAGAAATCGATATCAATTATGAAAAAAAACGGATAATAAAACGGAAATAATTTGCGACATTTGTAATACCATAGGTATGTATTGTATGTAAACGGCATTCTAAAATCATAACTTTGTGTACGAATTGTAATAACTGACTGTATTTTTTTCCTTTTATGATTGAATGAAAAGTTTCGTTAAACTATTTATGAAAAACATGAAGTTGAAATATATTTACCTTACTTTTTATTTAAATAATTTAGTTTTTTCTTTTTTAATATTAACATTATTAAATAATAAAATCTTCAAGTAATTAACAAACAAATATCTGAAATAAAGATTGAAAATAGAGTACTGGCTCAAATTTGACCTGATGCCCGTTCGCGTCAGTAAATTTGAGGACCGTAGGAAGGTTAAAGAGAGGTTGGTTGATTTGCATTTTGAATCAGGTGATTATTGTAGTTCGTGTTGTGTTGACCCCGAAGAGAACCCATTTGATAAATGGATTGGTTGCTGACATTTTGATGATGGTGCCCATATTGTGTATCTGAATGCAACATTGTGTCGTGTTTATTTCCACATTTTTGACATTTGTTACTGCTACTGCACAATTCCGAATTCCTTGAGAGGCCCTGCACACTCGGTAGAGAAATTTCTTTCCTTCAAATGGGGACGTTGCGTGATAAGCCGTAGGCGCGACCTTTCGAGATGAATTTTTCCCACCTTCTTGATGCCTTGCCCCGTGTTTGATTCCATAATATTTTTCAAAGAGCTGAATCCGGCTTCAATGAAGCTTGCAAATGATTTCCACTCTTCCCAGTCCATTTGTGTCTGAAGAGGAAGTTTATTATAAATGACATAAATCAAAATAGAATGCCATATTTTAACCGGTATCCCTTGATTTGAGAGTGCAAGAATACATTCACTATTCGTATCGTGCAGTGATCGATGATTCCGCAGATTCATGAGTGACCCTTTGTTGCTCCATTAAAATTCTGAGATTTGTATTCACAAGCTTACGCTTGTTATAATAGTGCTCTTTTAATATTCTCCAAGCAGATGCATACGTTTTCTTGGCGAACTGGAGGTTAGAAATAAGATCCACAGCCTTGCAACAGACATGAGTTTTGAGATACTGTAGCTTTCGAATCTCAGACAGATCAACGTTTTGATCAATCATGCTTTCGAACAGGCTGAAAATTTTCCACCATTCTTCTTATTACCCGAAGAATGGATTTGTCTAAACGGGTGGAAGACGGATATCACACACAGATGTGTGTTGCGTTTAGCCGAGAAACATCAAGATGATCACTGCATTTCCCTGCGAATTTATCCATATCATCACTTAGCATACCCACAAACACTAAATAAACAGGTTTTTATTTTGAAAACGTCTCTACTTCAATATATTTGTCCCTACATTGATCAGACACACTACCGACGATTGAAGCGTGATCCTTTATGGCTCGTTTAAGGCCGTCTTCGATTTCTGCTAAACATGCCCTCACATACCCCCTTGACTTACGCCCTTCAAATTATTTTTTGAACTCATCAAAATCTGTTTTGAGCTCTTATAAAAAAGAGATCTTGTTTTTCAATATATGTATTTCGCGATGTTTGCCATTTTGTTAAAACTTATCACACACTGATATGGGCTTTAAGATCTGTGATATGGGCTTTAAGAACTCTGATATGGGCTTTTAATTTGTATTTATGTGTATATAAAGTGCAGTAAAATTTCTTTTAAATATTTTATATATATAAATATTTTACAAAAAAAGGCAAAACAAAAAATATGAACTTCATACCTTATCTTTTTCGTTCAGTTTTTGGCGGTCGCAAATAACAGTTAAGCTCCTTAGAGCTGTTGTTCGTTGCCATTCTGTACTGTTGGCAAGATACAGTTGAGCTCCTTAAAACTGTTGTTATTTGCAGTTTTTTCTCTCCGTTGGCACCGATTGGCAGACATCAGTTGAGCTCCTTACTGTTGTAACTATACTTAATGACGATATGGATGCAACTGTGCCAATCTGCTCTACGCACTAACCTCGTAATCTCTGTATCATGTAAAACAGCTGGTTTTTCTCTGCATTGGTACGTATATGGTCATTGACCTTGTTTGCATCTTATGCGCCATACTGTACATTTACAATGCACTAATATTGTTACATTTGTTAACAATGCCCTCTACTTTACATTGTGGACACGGGATGGCTCTATCGCTGATTGCTCTCTCACTGCATTTGTTGACAGAACTCATACTTGGTTAAAGGTGGTTGGAGTGACCCTTTCCCAGTCCCCTGTGGAATTAGCGTAGGTGTGGGTGAGTCGATATGTCCTTTAACTTGCTGCCTGTCATTCTTATGACAGTTCGACACATCATTTCGTTTTTTTTTTTTTTTTGTGTTTTGTAAGCGCTGAAGTAGCAAAATTCTGTGCCCAGGAGGTGGAAGTGCGTGCTGACAACTGAAGATGAAGTTTGAGTTAGGGTGCACCACAGCGGTGTAAATTTTGTTGGAAACCAACACTCTTGATTTGAGATTGCGATTGTCTCCACTTACTGAATTAATCAGTAATCACGAGGGTGTATCAGTTGCCATTAAAATTTTCGGGAAAGGGGCCAGCGATGTCGATGGCGATTAGTTTGAATGGTGCTCAGACATTATGTTGTTTTATTCATCCCTGTGGCTTAACTTTTGGGCCCCTGGTAGCCGCACATCACATGTGGGTTAACCCAATTTTGAGGCATTGCAAAGCTTCCGCTTAAGTTCTTGAAATGCCTTCTTACACTCTCCAGACCACATAAACTGTCGGCCTTTTTCCGAAAGTTGGTGCGGGCTTTTCGCAATACCAGCAAAATCTTTTATGAACCTCCTAACATATAGTACGTGGTAAATTCCAACAAGCTTGTCAGTTGGTGTTTATCTTTGGGGGTAGACCAACTTTTCACGACTTCGATTTTTTTCAGGATTCCTTCCGCTGATATAATATGACCTAGATATTTCCTTCCGGAAGGAACAAGGCACACTTTTCTGGTTCTAGGTCCGGCTTCGAATAAGCGCTTCCCAGCCAACACTTCTGTTAGATTTAGATGACGATGAATTCGTCCAGATGCAGTGGGCAGGCTTTTCACGTGAGCCCTTGCAACGCTCACGTAAGTAAAGAGTTAAAAAAAAATCTCGCTCGAGAAAGCGTATCCATAGTGTCAGCGATACTCGGAAGTAGGTAGCTGTCCTTTCTGGTAACATAGTTGAGAAGTCGGTAGTTTATCGTGCTCGTGCTGACCACTGACTCTGCAATCCTTCAATTCAGCTCTTTGATTTTCATCCTCGACACTATTTCAGCAAATGGTGTTTACTCTACCAATGGAAGACGACTGGCACATTGATGGATTGGTCGAGCGTCTCTTGTGTCAATGTGGTATTGAAGAAGTTGGGTACGTCTATATACTCGGTCTCGTGTAGCAAATGTATCAGCGTACGCACTGATCAATTGTCAGGGTACGCTGCACTTGATCAAGGTTACAGATCCCTTCTTCACATTCAAACTGAATATCTTTGGATTTATAATCCTTACAAGGACCATGATGTTCTTTGTTTCTACTAAGGTCTTTTCCACCGTAAAATCTCTCCTATTTTCTGGCTTCATCAAATAAAATTGGTGAATTTTATTTTGACAATTTTGCCCCAATAATTGCTTCCAGTGAAGGTCCTCTCACACTGTCACTACTGGTGTTGTGCAACTGGGATTTCTGGTTGATGATTAAGGCCGTAGCACCGGTGCCTACTGTTGCAATACATTTTCTGATAAAAAGCTATAAAGAAAAAACAGGAAACATATTGTATTCAAAATTATTTCATTTATTAGACCACAATAATAATTATTAAAAAAAAATTGGATTCACTCGAAATGACTGCCTTTTGATTTATCACATGGTTTCTTACGGTTTCCATGGAGACCGTGAACGCTACTTTGGTTAATGCTCTTTTAAGGCTTTCCAAATTTCTGTGGGGAGTCTTGCAGACCATGTTCTCCAAATCTGACCATAAACCATAATCCAGTGGATTCAGATCTGAACTCCCCGACGGCCAATCCTCTGCTGCTATAAAGCCAGGAAAATTGATTCTGAGCTACTCCTGCGTGGTTTTGGCTTTGTGCATTGGAGCAGAGTCCTGTTGGAAGATCCATCTGTATCCATCAAAAATGGTATTGGTCAAACCCTTCACAACAGCCTCTAGCACATCTTTTTGGTAAGTTTTTACGCATTTTTCACAAAAATGGAGGGATGTGACACCAAGGTTGAAACAGCAGAAACAACAGAAACTAATTTTTTTTAGTTGAAAAGTTAGAAGATGACGATAGGCTTTCACATGCAAATCATCCCAAATCAGCCTACACATGGATCTGGTTGATATATTCAATTTCTTGGACATGATCTTCTGCTTCCTAAGGGGATTTCTCCAAATTCGTTCACGCACTGCCTTTACTACACCATTTGTATGGACGACGCGCGTGCAGCCACTTCTTGGCCTGACTTCTACTCCAGACAAGGCAGCAAAGCAGTGCTGCCTTAAATTGCCGGTGAAAACGCTCGACCAGTCCGTTTGAATGCAGGTGGTAGGGCGTCGTTCAAAGATGTTCGCAGCCAAGCAGTTTAATCAGGTATTTAAACAGGTAAGATTTGAACTACTTCCTAGGTCCGAAATAATACGCAATGGAACACCAAAACGTGCGATTTAGGATAAGAGCAGAGCCTATACTACAGTTTCGGCAGTTCCATTTGGCAAGGATTCGGGTTCAGCGAACAATCCTCTGGATTGTACGAGGTTGACGAGATCAATGTGAATATGTTCAAATCGTTCCGTAGGTGGTAGAAAACTGGAGATTGGCGAAATTTTGTGTCGTGTTGTTTTGTTCGATTGGCACGGTATGCAGCACTTGACCCACTTTGAACAAACCCTGCTCGATGAGTTTCCCCGAGGCACGTTGACCAGAATGCAAGGAATTGAATATTCTTTTGCGCCGATAACGAGGCATTTAAGGTCGTTGTACCGACGGAAATGTCGCTGTGGACTTCAGCTTCGAAGCCATTAATTTTTTTTGTCTGATCCCTGTTCCCCCCAGAATTTCTATTTCGATACTTTCGTTTGCAGTTGTGTACACCGGCGCGAGTACACAATCGATTATTCGTATGTGCGTTCGTGTGTATATGGCTTATAGATATATATACATTTTGTTTTAGCGAGAGTGATCATGTGCAAATGCAAAAAAAAAAAAATAAATTAATTAATTAATGGGAAAATGCCAGAGAAAACATTCATTAGAATTATTTTCATAAGATTGGTATAATTGTTATTTATTTTCGTACCCATTTCCTGGTTATGCAGTGCGCTGCTGAACGCCAAAGCGAACGGTTTAGTATTTAATCATGGTTTTATCATGAATTGCATATCAAAGTGTATGTGGTGTGTGAATCCGCCTTCTATGGAATTGTTGTTGCAATTTTCAAAATGAAAACAATTCCATTTGCTGTAATTTTTTTGTATTTATTTATTTACATATTTATTATTTTAAAGACTTATGTTAAATATGTTTAAGATTCTAAAATTATTATTTGTTTTTGTATTAACGCTGTGACCTTTAAATATTTTAAAATTGATACCTATTGGTAGGTTGTGTGGGAAAGGCATTTTTGAATTTATGAATGGAACTCGTTCGTTGGACCCAATTTTCAACGACTCGGCCACACATTTCGGCCGCAACGGCCGCTATTTCACGTTCAATGTTGGCTCTGAGCTCTTCCAAGTCGGCGTGTTGGCATAAACCAATGACTTAACGTAGCCCCACAGAAAATAGTCAAGCGGCCTATGTCTTGAGATAACACGCTCACCATACTTACTCTTCAATAAATCGATTGTAGCGTGTGCTGTGTGGCTTGTGGCACAATCCTGTTGAAAGCGCATGTCGTCCAAGTCCATATCTTCGAATTCGGGGCAAAAGTAATCGGTGATCATGGCGCGATAACGCTGACCATTCACAGTAACGTGACGATCGTTATCGAAAAAATATGACCCAATAACGTCGCCGGCATGCAAACCGCACCAAACAGTTATTTTTTGTGGATGAAGTGGTGATTCATGAAGCACATGTGGGTTTTCACCCGACAAATAACGCATATTTTGCTTATTGACGAACCCATTGAGCCAGAAATGAGCTTCGTCACTGAAGATGATTTTGCGATGAAACTCATCATCTTGGCGCATCTTCTCCAGAACTCAATCGGAGAACGTAGCACGTTAGTGTACTTTATCATGATGAAAATGTTGAGTTTAGTGAATAAATTGACAGTGACAATTTGATGATTAGTGAAAGAGTGCGTTCACAAATTAAATTCAAAGTTGTCAAGTCCCTATTGGAAAACCCTATATTATGTATTTAATTTTTTATATATGTATTTGTGTACTTTTTACTTTGCACTTGCACTTGCACTTTTATTGTTTGTTTTATGGTTTAATGTTTTGTGTAGTATACATGTATGTACCAAATTGTTTCATATACAATATTTTATAATTTTTTTCCTTTTTACATGTACCTACATATATATGTATATTCTTTGTGCACTTGCCCTTTTTAATTGTTTTAAATATGTTGGTGTGTGTGGGGTTAATCTTTGATATTTCATGTGTAGGGTAAAATATGGTCGAAAAATGCGGTTCAATAAAACACGAATTTTTCTTCTTGATATTACACCGAAGAGTTGGTTTATTGTATCGGGAATAACATCCATTTTTAACTTTAAAGTGTCATACAATACATTTTTATTATAATCATAGGCTTACGTTACGTTTTTTGTTTACATTTAAGTTAAAATATTACATTTTTTTATATATTAAGTTTAGTTTAACCTTAGTTATTAGTAAAGGTATTAATTATTCAAAATTAAAAATGATATTCAATATCCGAACAGCGCATATTCAGGCAAAAGCAATTCGATGCTCCGAATTTAGGAGTCTTTACCCGACGAGGGACATGATCCAGACACCTTCTTCGAAGTTGATGGGGAGAAACAGGTGAATACCGGCAACCACATGCCTGCGACGATGCAACTTCTCTTTTTAAAAACGGTAGAACAAAAGAACAGTCTCGAGCAAAGGCCAGATGAACAAAAAATAACTTCGAATATAAGCTGGACGAACAAATGAAAAACCTAGACAAACAGAAAAGCCGCATTAAACAATAATTTGAAAGAAAAGAACAGCATACATGGTCTTCAACAAAAAATAGATGAACAAAATAATTATCTAGAAAGACGAAAAAAAAAATAGAAAATTCTACAGCGAAAGTTGAAGGATCGACGAAGAATTCGACACAGTGCGAAAACGGAAACTGCGGAAATGTTATTTAAGCGGGCCAAACAGAAAAGAGTGAACGCCTCCCTTATTCGACGGACAGACCTCATGGTCTACTTATAAGAAGGGGCTTATAATAGTTGCCGATGTCAGCAATTGGGATAATGTGGAAAAGTGCTTTTACCTAAAAATTATCTTACAGGGCTCTGCAGCAGAACTATAGTAAACAATTAACATAGCACACTATAAAGACTATATGACTTTAGTGCAACCTATTGAGAAACCGTTTGGAGATAAACACATGCAGGAGGTTTACAAGGTAAAACTGTAAAGCAAAAGCAGCAACGAGTAGAAACACTACAACAATTCTAAGCAGACGTCAGTCGGCTGGCACACTTGTCAGATCTTGTCAGGGGGGTTACCACCGCGAATGCTCTCCCGTCTCTTTCCAACACACAGGGATAAAATTGTCAGTAACTTTAAAAAAAGCTGACAACCGAGTTCCAACTTCATCAGTTCCAAACATGATGACCTGAATACTGCTCTCACAAAAAGCACTTAACTTATAACAACTCTTATTAATGTAATCCAAGAAAACAAGGAGCAAAACGAATTGATATATTTATTACAAATAAACAAAAATAAACAAACAGAAGCCACTGCAGAATACGTGCATTCCAATAAATATTAATGAGAACGCATACGACATTGTCACTGCCATTAGCAGCACTATCTCTGTATTAATATACTAATGTTAATACATTATCGCCATATGGCACGACAATACTTGCAGCGTACGTAAGGTCTACTTGCAATCTTCTTTTTTCATATTCCTTTTTATCTCAATTCAGTGCAACATCTGCAAAACCAATTGTGACAAAAAATTTGGTTTCTGCTTATTCAATACGAGTATACTTTCAGCGCTTGTGGAAGAAAGTCATACAATTTGAATGAAAATTTTCTATTGAGAAGGCGACTCAAAAAATATTTTATTTATCTTATGAGTCATTGAAGCAATACGATTTTTTTAAAAATAAAATAAGCCCATAAATTATTATTATTATTATTACTATTATTATTTTTTTTTGTTTTTGATTTACCATAATTTAATATTTCTCATGATGCCAATCGGAATCAAATTTGTTTTGAGGTGGTGATGATGACATACTTTCTCTGAGTACAATTGTTGCCAATCTACAACTTTCCTTTTTTCTATCTTATTTTTTGCCGTTATTCTGCATATATAAAATTCAAAAATAAAAAAAAATAAAAAAATAAAAAATTAAAGGACTCCGATTTATCCAACTTTGAAAATGTTCTTGGACACCATGCAGATAATGTACAGACGTTACTTGAAAATTTCAACGAAATTTTGCTATTAGAGAACCAAGATAAAAATCGGATGTTGGACAGTAATGTGTTGGAAGCCTAGATGTTGGAGAGGATTCGTTAGATGTCAATCATAAATTTGTTATTAATCAAGGTGTGGAATGCTTGTGGACCGTTTCACAAGTTGATTTAGATGAGAACTATCCTAAAGAAAGTTTAAAGACTCCTGTCCAATATTGTTTGAGGTATTTCAACATAGATTTAATAAATATATTAATCCATGCATGTACGAAACGAAACGGATCCTCAATCAACATCACTAAGTAGAAGATATTTAAAACGATAGCCTTAGAAAAATTTATAGGTTTGTTGGAATATCCCAGGTTAATAATGTATTGGACTAATGCCATTGAAATGCCACAATTTAGTAAAAATGTGACAAGAACAAGGTTTCATTTTTTACTGTGGGCGAAAACTCGCAGGACAAACTACATAAAGTTCCACTTTCCACTTTTTATATTCGTAAAAAAAAAAAAACAACACATAATATTTCAAAGACTGAAATTTTATGTGTCGATGAAATGATGGTTCTGTTTAAAAGTCAGACATCCTTAACATAATATATGCCTAAGAAACCATACCCAGGGTATCAAATTTTTTTGCATTACAATTATTAGTAATTCGAAATTGAGATTTTGCTCCAATATAGTAAACATCTTGCAAGGAGTATTCCGGAGAAAAAAATTGTAAAATATATTTTGATAATCACAATTTTACAACGCTTCATTTAATTAAGTGCTTACAACAAAAAGGCGTTTTGCAATAAGTAATATTAGATCAAATAGAATTGGAACAGCGCCACTTGCAAATGGAAAAAAAAATCTTGAAAATGAAAGGAAAAGGCAGCTTCGACTATTACATATGCCGAAAGAAACAACAATATTTTCCTTTGAAGATGGCTGAACGGTGGAACTGTTCAACTAGCATCTAGCTAGCTAGCCTTAATGGTGATATTCCTATAAATGGAGTGTCTAGACATTGGCTGAATTCTAAAATATCATGCGCGTTGTAACCGCATGTTGCTTTTATGATGCAATTTTGTGATGCCTTGTAATTTTCAACGTTTTAGAATGACATGTTGCAGATTGTGATTGATCACAAAATTTATTTTCCAGTGGTTCCTTTCTGCTTTTTAAAAGTAATAATAGCAATAAATTTGGTAAATACTATAATTTTAAACAATTTAGTAAACCAATTTGTCTCATACAGGGCATTATATTTCAACACATTTTTAATTTAAAAAGGAAGCAATTCAATTGAAAAACTTCTGTATCATTATCTTTTTCATCACTTATCATCATTTATCGACGCAAATAGAAAAATTCTCAAGTGAAAAATTATTTAGGAGTAATAAGATCATATCCGAACGATGTAGTTTTTGGTTACTTTTGCATGAAAAGAAAAACTTTTCTGGTAATTTAAATGTTTTCTTTAATTGCATTCTTCAAACTTAATTAATATCTTTACTCTAAGGTGCTCAAAATTATTCTACTACCAATGTACAAGGGTTCAGTAGACCCTTGAAGGATATTTAGAACAACATTAATGCAAAGGAATTTGAACGAAGACGTGTTAATCCATTACCTTTTGTTTTGGGGTATGTAGATGGAACCCATTTTGAAATTCCGACTCCAACTGAAGATGCTTGCAATTACTACAGCAGACGCGAATGTTATTTTTTAGTCATGCACGTATACAAAACCTGCATAAATTTTTTTGGGATACCCGGGTGCTTGCCACGACGCCACTGTCGTAATGGCGTAAAAGCCCATTGCAAAAAGCTATTGCAAGTCGCAAAGTTAATAAAATACCCCCAGACTACAATCTATTTCGACTTACCCATTGAAGGCGTATCTTATGGTTCCATGAAGAAACAACAGCAATTTAACCTTAGAACAAACATAAGTGCTTCAATGACTAACATAAATCGATACGTGTAATTATTTAATTATTGAGCAAGCATTTCAGAATATTAGATTATGTTCTTGTATATCAAGTTCCGATAGTGTTATTCTTCATAGTTCAACTGTTATGAATGAAAAACCTGATTACTCTCAGTATGTTTATGATCGCATTTCTTTACTAGAAGTATAGATGGTTCAAGAAATTCGAGTTCCAAGCAATTAAGCTATACTTAAAAGCAAACAACTCACAATACTATTTTTAGCATAAAATGTACCTATATACAAACCTCTCACAAATAAAAGTTAAACAAATGAGTAACTGTAATATTTATTTGCTTAATGAAAAAAAAAAATGAAAATAATAAAACAGAAAATATTTACTACAATTTAGTTCACTTAATCCCATTAATCTGCTAGGTTACAGAAATCGAGTGAAATTAAATCGAAATTGAAAATCGATGAACTCGTTTTCAGTGTTCCACATTTCGATCGATTGGCAACTACGAATTTTTGTTCGAAATCAGTATCATTGTGCTCTTATCTGAAGCATGAGCAAAGCTCGGAACTATTTACGTAGAAGATGAAGTGGTGAGCGTTCTTCTTGGCTTTTGGGAGATGCTGGCTGTGCACTAGAGTCCTTTCTTCTGACCTCCTACAGAGATCTAGAATCGGGCACCTTCCAGCACGCATATAACCAAAAACATTCCTCTGTTCGCAATGTACTCGAGAGTACAATCGGCGTTTAGAAAAGCCGTTTTAGGTGCTTGGCCCGTTGTTTTAAATACCAGCCGAAAAAAAGTGATAAAAATAATTAATGTTTGTTGCGCATTGCACAACATTTGAAGACATTATAAGATACGGGATGAAGACTATGAAAACATTGGGGTAGAAAACGAATCAAATGAAAATGAATCTAAAACGAAATAGGAAGGGCTGCACATTTCTATGAAGCCAATAATATAAGAGATTAAATTGCCAGTAGAATACGATTGAGATAAAGTTAATTTCATTTATTTTAAATATTTAAATAGAAAATATAATGGAACGCAAACGTTTTCTTAATTCTGAGTTTTAGAAACTAAAGTTTAATTCAGTACACTTAAAAAGCTGAATATTTTTTTCTTTTTTTAAAAAAATAAATAAAAAGGAACATGTTTTCTCACAGTTCTGAGTACTAAAAATAAAAGGAATACAAATTCAGTCCAATACACTGAATGACACTAGCTAGGTTTTTCTCGAAATTCGCTTTTCTTGTAAATATCAGGCCTCATTTCTTTAAGTTCTATCTTTTTCTTTCTTAAGAGAATTTCTTTTGGTGTATTTTTTCCATTTCTATGTTATGCTTCTTCGTTTCCTCATTGTTTGCTTCCATAGCATTTTGAATAGAGTCTATGGATCTCTGTAGCTTTTTTTTTAATGTGTAGTCAATATCATCCATTTTTTCACCAATTTTATACATTGATTTGGTTTATGATCATCTAGATTATTGCTTTCGGTTTGATTTTTTCTTTTTCTGCCTGTTGTTATTGTAGGGTTCAAGTTCGGCTTTTTGATTTTCTTGGGAATTATGGTTGCCATATTCGGTATCTGATTGCATTTCATCCGCTAAGCCGAAATCTATCGTATTAGATATTCCCTCAACAACTGTGTAAATTCCGCCTATTTTTGCAATTGCATCTTCCGTGGATGATATCATTATTTTATTAAATGGCCCCCTCCAGTTGATACATCTTTGGCCTTGTAGTTTCCTTCTTATAGAAGATTTCCAGTACATCCAAACCTTTGCACAAAATAACACACAAGTCTTCTTCTTCTTCTTAACATTTCTTCTTTTTTAATTTTACTGGCTATTTTCCTTTTTCCATCCACTCGCGTCCTTTTGCGGTGGACCCGTTGTCAGTTTTTAAGTCTTCACACAAAGCTTCGGTGAGAACTTGGTCCCCTTTAATAGATCCTCTTGCTGTTCCAAAAATTTGACAAATTTTGCCTCTTGCGCATTATTTTTATGTTTACTCCTGATTTAAAAATATCTTTAGCCAAATAATCTAATCAGCTTGTTTAAAATGCAATGTTTTACTTACATGCTAAAAAAACGTTTGATATCTTCCACTTTTTCACAACGAATGACAAAATCGATTTGAAATTAATTGCAAATCGACGAAATCGAATTCTGGAACATAAAAATTTCACTTTGGTTGAATTTCCAAAAAATTCGAAATCGAAATCGATAATAGTTAAATATACAATAGAACACCAAATTTCATTTTCGATCGATTTAAATTTCTTATGGAGTGAAAGGGAAATAAGAAAGCTAGCTGAATAAAGAATAGTTCCATGAACATTTATCCCTTCTAATCTATTAAAGACTTGAGGAGAGTTTTTATTTCCCCCATCTCTATAATACTTCCCTGCTCTAACGTTTGCAATAATTATCAATTATTTTTTATCTTTCTCGGACTCCAATTTAAAAAAATAGACAAGACCAATTTTTTTTTTTTTTTTTTGTGGCGAATCTGGATCATTAGGGTCATTGTTCTCGTCATCGTCCAAAGATGCAGCTAAGTTTTGCTCTAGAACCGTAATGGAATATTTCGTGTCATACTGGCTATCTACTTGGTCAAAACATTCCCAATATGTTCTCCCGACTGCCCATTTATATATTTTATTCATCTATAGTTTAAAAACATCTATAATGTTTAGAAATTTGCTCATAGTTTCAATAATGCTGAATGGAAACTCGGACTGTGCTCTTCTGATATCTTCTAGCACTACGAAATGCAAAACAATGAATTTAAATATTTTAATCTATATGTATTTAGAAATAAAATTACTTATGAGTCCAATGACGAACCCATCTTTGTTTCCGCGCCTTTATATGCCTGTTGCCGTGACTAAAAATGCGATATGACATTTGCATTGTTGTTGCTCACAATGCGCTGTCTGCTCATGTGATTCATTCACAATGCGTTTTGGAACGCCATGCGTTGCTTAACTGATTTTCGTATTTATTATGGAAGCTTGACGTTGCAGTGATGAGGCAGTGTTAAAATTCAGCCATTGCTACGACAAAAAAAAAAAGGATTGAGACATAACAACCCTATATTATTATTAAAATGTTTGTGTAGATACAAATAATAGAACTTATTCTTTCCATACAATGACTTTATTTAATATATTGTAGTTACAATTCACATTGCAACTCTTTTTCTCAACCACTTTTACTTTTCTTTATCTTTTACTTAAACCATTTATCACTCACAAAAACTCACACTTCAAGTCCAACTGATGAACTGATTTCTATATTATGGGAGACACTGATATTTCTTCTTCCCTAATCTCTTTCGAGAATATCCTGTACTATCCATCATTCCATTCTCTATTCATCAATAGTTGGGCCTTCTATTTAAACATGGAAACCTGCTACTATTGAAATGTAGAT
The DNA here is from genome assembly GCA_907269105.1 of Volucella inanis. NCBI lineage: Eukaryota > Metazoa > Arthropoda > Insecta > Diptera > Syrphidae > Volucella > Volucella inanis. Next base: position 44,175,859 of record OU026155.1, on the reverse strand, counting down.
AACGCTGTTCAACTTCAACTTATGCTCTCGCCATAATGTTGTTCGCCTTGAACAACTTCAGCATTCGTCGGTCCGTTGAAGTGGCTTAACTTATCTAAAGGTACCACCTTCTATTTTCCTTGATCCCCACGCTGGATCTGGTAGACAACCTTGTGTGGACCTACCAAATCATGTTGCAATTTTGGTGATTTGCCTTTCTTACACTGCGGATTATACAGCCACACCAAATCTCCTTCGTTGAAGCTGGAAGATTTCGCATTAATGTCGTTCTTAGTCTTCATGGGATTGCTTGCTAGCTTCATCTTTTCTCCGATGTTTTCCTGCAATTTACGAATTCCGCTGTGCAAGTCATCCACGTAGTCATTCACCTCCTCGAGCGACGTAGTTAGAGATCCGATATTTGTTTCACTTGACAACCGAACTGTCTGACCAAATAAGATCTTGAATGGTGTGTGCTTCGGTAAGCCAATAAGAAGAAAAGTATTTTTCAATCGTAATCCCGCGGATAGTTACCAACAACCTTAAATAGATGCTCATTCACGGCCTTATTGAATTGTTCAACCATTGCATCAGACGTTGCCACGTGCGGTGGCGTTGTCCTGTTTTTTCTTGTTCCCAGATATTGGCATACTTCCTGGAAGACTTTTGATTCAAAGTTTCGCCTTTGCTGTTCGTTCGAATGGTGCACCGACATTGTATAGGTATTGTTGCATTTATCTCTGGGGCTTTACTCTTGGGCTTTTGGTAGCCCCATACCTAAGCACTTTTTGCACTTATTCTCGACGTATTAGTTAGCGCTTAGTCAAAAGAAATATTTCAAAACCTTTTCTAACGTTTTACTTATGCCCAAATGGGCTCCTGAGTTTCCGTCATGTATTTCATGCAGTACTTAGGTCACTCTGGACCGTGGCATAATTAGCTGTTTACGATGTATTTTCCCATCTGCACTTTCCATCTCTTAGCAAACCATTTTTCACGCAAAGCGAGTCGCACTGTGCCCATTATGTCTCCAGAGTTTGGGTTCGGTCCGATATCTCCGGTCAGGTTCGTCTTTCCTGGTGTACCTTCCAGGCCAATATTGGTTCAATGTCACTATGTGCCTATTGGGAGGAACGGATTTCATCTGTTCATCAAGCTTCTATTGTCTCGTGCCTGATCATTTAGATAGTAGCCTGTTTTGCACTTCAAAATCGTAGCCCTTCGACTGCTCGATCCACATCGCAACTTGGCCTTCAGGGTTCACAAATTGAAGTAGCCATTTCATAGTTGTGGTATATCCGAAGAATGAACTTTTGTCCATAAAGGTACTTACGGAAATGCTTCTTAGCCAGAGTTAAAGCCAGAACCTCGAGCCGAGGTACACATTAGTTTCTTTCAAGACTGGAGAGTACCTTTATTTTATTTTATTTCCATTTTTTGTAATATGCGACCACTTTATCTCTACCATCATTAACTTGAGAGATCAGAGCTCCGAACACAAAATTGCTAGCCTCTGCGTCCACGGTAACAATTTTTCCGTAAGTTGGCGCAGGCTCTTCGCAATACCAGACAAATCATTTAGAAACCTCCTGTAGTACGTGGCAAGTCCCTGAAAGCTTCTCAGGTGGTGCTTATCTTTGGGGGCATGCCAAGTTTTAACGGCTTCGGTTTTTTTCAGGATCCTTTCCTACTCCTTCCTCTGTTATAATGTGACCCAGATATTTTACTTCCGGAAGGAACAATACACACTTTTTCGGGTTCAGGTTCAAATAAGCACTTCGCAGCCTCTCAAATGGTGACGATGACGCAGTCTAAGTTCACTAAGCAAATTTTCGCGTGAATCCTATTAATGTTCGTTCATTAGTCGCTCGAAGGTAGCCGGAGCGTTACACAGTTCAAACGGCATTATCGTAAACTGCCAAAAGTCGCTTTATGTAAAGAAAGTCATTTTCTCACGATCTTTTCAATCAACCAAGGTTAAGGTACCCTTAACATGTTTGCAAACATCGCGGGCAAAGAAAAATTAGGGACGAAAGAAAGATAGGTACCGATGAACGTTGGTCTTAAATGTTCGATTGTTACAAGGACTAGGAGATAGAAAGCTCTGCAGGGCACTCCGCAAGCGAATCGCTCGGCCAAGGAAAGAATCACCATGTTCCAGAGTACGTCCAGCTTGAGTGTATATTGATGAACATTTATAGCGAGACGACTGTTACGGTTGATGATTTGAATGGATGGAATGCTACAAGCGACTGCTTTGGAGTACTGGTGGCGGAAGTAGCGATAGAATAAAAGTAACACACAAGGCATTTCGTCGGTGTTCAAGGGTGTTCATTGATTTAGTGATATTAGCATTACTTATGAGTTTTATCGTACAATTTTGAATGCTATCCAACCCACTCTGTTGATAGTTCTCCGATTGGCTATTATGTTAATATCGGTTTTTGATGAGCTTAACTTACACTGCCGTTCCCGTTTCCATTCTACAGCCGTTATTTTGTGTAGATTTGCAACCGTCGAAGACAACTTGAATTGAACGTTCCGAAAGGTAGCTTCTAATCCGCTGAAGAATAGAGTCGTCGATTACAAAAGCACGCATTTTCAACAAATACCTTAAAAATAAAAAGTGCAGTTACCTTGCTTTCGCCTTGCTTTGCCTTGGTCCCACTTGTCGGTGAGACATGCTACCAGATCACTAGTGAACCTGTTGCTACGAAAATCGTACTGCTGGTCATTGGGAAGTTTTCATGTTTCGATATATTTCATGAACTGACGATTTATTAGCATTTTCCATGACCTTTGAAAGAAGGGACGTAAGTGCAATGGGTCTGTAGGAGGAGAGAGAAAAGAATTCGCCTTTTTTAGAGACGGGCTGGAAAAATACTGTTTTTCATCTCCTCGGGAAGCGCCCTGAAAAATAGTACCCATAGGAAAGCTTACGTAGTGATTATGCTAGCGTGAAATATCTCTCTTCAGAAGAAGGGGAGATATACCATCTGGACCACCGCATTTATGTATGTTGAGATCTTTCAGTACTCTTGCTACTACACGAGTGCGAAAGTAGATTCAGCAAATTGAATATTCGACGGTAGACGGGGACAAAACAACATCTGGAAGTGTTGAGCTGCCCGCAAAGTTGCAGCAAGCCGATTAACCTTTTTTAAAGGGCTGACAGCTGGAATGTCATTGTAAATTGGCGATGGGTTAGAGGATGAGTCTGAATTTCTGGTGTTTTTGACAAACAGAAGACAATTTTTACTACTTTTGGGATATTATAATTTTTTTTGCCTCAGCTTTTGTCGTATTGAAATTTCAGAGGCTTAAGAAAGACGTTGGAGTCATTCCTGGCTGATTTAAATTTTTCCAGTTTTCCTCGTTCGAGTAGGTCTTGAAGGACCGAAAAACTATTTCTCTAACCCTGACAGCATCTTTACAGAGTCAAGTCGTACCATGTCTTCTCTGTTGGTTTGATACTATTTACCAGAAGAGGAATGAAGGATCTTATTTAAAAGAGAATAGTGTCTGTGATCGTATCAGCTGCGGAATCCACATCGTTATGAAGGAAAAATAACGACCAGTTAAAATTCCTAAAATAGCTGTTAAGTCCGCTCCAATTATCTTTCTCGTATTTCCATACTATTCTCTAACTATGTGGTGGGTGTAGGATAAATTAGCTGATATGGCACAATGCTCCGACAAGCCTAAAGGGGAGAGCACATCAATGGTCTACTTATCAGGGTGAGAAGTTAAAAACATGTCCAGGTCAGTATGATTATCAACACCGTCCTTCGGGTGTTGTCTGTCCATAATGTCGAAGCCACCCACCACATTTTGATGTTGACTGCACTGAGTCCATACTGAGTTTCAGCGCATACCGATTATCTGCTTGAATGGCATTGGATAATGTGTTGTGGAAAAGATAAGAAGCCGGTATTGGCAAATGCGAAACCAGAGTATAGAGAGAATGCATGGGCGTGGAAGGCGTGTCCATTGTATATTGTTTCAATGGAGTTGTCAATGACGATTTTATGGAAAGCATTCCCTTCATAATTATTAAACTTAAGTGTTTATTTTTTATGGAGCGTTGTGTCATCTAACACTTATTTTTTCAAGATCAATGCACATAATCGTCATCAGCGGTATCATCATCCTCGCCGTCGCTTTTAATTTCAGTTGATGAATCTTCGCCGGGTTTAATAACAATTCTCTCGGTAAAGGTATACCAACTCAGTTCATAGCTCAAATAACTTTCTTCTGTCCTTAGGGCCTTATCGCATGTTTTTTTCCATTTCTAGACAGTAATTTTTGCAAACACTCTTGATTTTACCATACCCAATATTTGGTACTCTCAATCGGGTGAAAGTCCGGATTGTATTGTGGTAGTCTGAGTACCTCATGGCCTGCTGATCTAATCAAGTCGTCTATTTTTTGCTGCGGGGATGTCTTGTTTTGTCAAACTAAATCATATAATTCAGTCTTCACCATTGAAGAGCTATGCGCAACATTATTTTCTACTAGCCAATTTAGTTGCGAATGAAGTTGGGGATCGGTTTTTTTTAATTTATTGTGATAGGGAGCGTTGTCCATTACAATAACCGACGGTTCCTCTAGCTGGTCCAGTACCTAATCTCTTAACTATTTTGAATACCGTTTTTGACAAATCCGTTTGAACCACCAACGTGTGCAATTATAATGGAGGTATGTACATGTAATTCATCTACATAGATTATCCGACATCCAATTTCACGAAAGTTCCTTATTTGACGGATGTATCTTAGTCTTTGAATTTTCACTTCCGTCCTTTCACAAAGGATTTTCCTATTGTCTTCCGTCTTAAGAAAAATGAATCTTTTGGTTTACAGATACGTCTCCAATGGAATGTCTTTCTTATCCTTATTTCCAGTTCTTGACGGATTGGTTTCATAAGGGCGACATTCATGTCAAATTGGTGGAAGAAGTAGATCATCCTTTTGATGGATTCAAAGTCGGAGAAGTCATTTTATCCAGTGATCCAGTGCCGATGAGGAATTTTCTTGTTGGGTGATTGTACTGTTCCAGTTTATTCTTGTTCTTTTAATATTTTGTATATGGTCCTATATAAAACTCCAACAAATTCAGCAATTTTTCTTACAGCTGCTCTCGTAGGAGCATAATTTTTTTTATAATACCGCGCGCGCACCAAGGGGATATGAATACCATTTTACTGGCTTTCTCCCCAGGGTGCTGGCGGGTGGTGTAGTAGTTTGAAACTCAGGTGTATTAGGTTTCGATATTTTTTTTTAGAGGTCGTCGTCAAACTGGACGGGACGAGCTAGTACATCCTTAATAAGTGGGTCTTAAGTACGTGCTATTGTAGTTGTTAGTTCGTTACATTTAACTCAGCCAGCACCCACTCCAATATCAGTGTTATGCCTTCATGTCAGAGTTAACGCCGACGGTATGTTTATATAACTACATACAAATTCTTTGAAAAGACTTTTTTCACAGAATTGCCTCGCACGGGATTCGAACCCGCGACCCTCTGCTTGAGGAGTCTATGCATATACCACTACACCACGGCCATCCCCACAACCATTTGCATGGTTGTTTTCATAATCCAAGTTTTTGTGGTAAGTTTTCAGCATAAGCAATTATACATGGCGTGTTACAGGCTTTCCTGGCTTAAAGCAGTCCATTGTATACAAATTTACTTTTTTCTTACTTCTACTCCTTGCAAAATTCTTTTAACAATAGATTAAAAATTCCATTTTTGCGCATTTATATGCATAAAAAATAGTCAGAATATATGTATATTTTTTACCTAACTCTTTCCATAAAAAATGTGTGTTAAAATTGAATCCTTTTTTATTAAATATACATTTATTGCAGGAAATATTGAATTTTGTCACAAAAAGTAGTGGCCAGGCAAAATACGCGCATATATGCGCTTATGATGCCAATGGGTTGAGTATGAAAGGAGGATGGAGGAAGTTCAGCCGTTTCGTAAATATCATTTTCCAGTGAGCTGATGAGTAGCATTCGCTTCCAAGCTCTTTGTGCAGTTTCCAATTGCATGGTAATTTGAAACAGACTATACCTATACAAAGCTTATACTAAGCCTATACCTGTCATACCCGTGCTGTATGACAAATACATCAATGGCAGTGCCTGAGTGAAAGCAATAGTACTTACGACCAGGTGCGGGAGAGGTGGGTAACCAATACTGTGTAATTATTTTCTTCGTCACCGCACTGTAGTGCGTGTTTTTTTTTTTATTTAGTACAATATATATATTAATCTTTTTTTTCACACACGCTCTTGGTGGTTTTTTTATATTTTTTTTTTTTCGATTTTTGTTTTTGTTTTTTTTTTTTTGTAACAACACGACATATGGAGGTTTATTTACGAGTGCACTAGTTAATGTGTTCCGCTAAGGTCTTACCAACAATAAAGTTTTTCCAATTTTCTAGATCTATCAAACAGAATCGGTGGCTACCAGGACCACATTCCACTTTTGCCCAAAAATTTGTTTTTGGCGGAGGCTCTAAGATCCGACCACTGCAGATGACGACTTGGTATCTCTATGTTTCCGTATTTCAAGGTTTGTGCCCCAAAGTTCACTACTAGTACATGTTTTTAATGAAATCTTTACCAATGATACATCCGTCGTATCTGTCAATAACCAGAAAAACCTTAGAGAACGCTATTCCGGCCAAGTGGATTTTTATGCGGACTACAACACATATCTTAGCCATTTTACCCGTTACTCCGTCACATTCCGCTCTCATAGTGTGACTGCTGGTGTTATACAACCAGGATTTCTGGACCAGATCCCTCCTGATATTTGAGGACGTGGTATAGGTTTCTATTGCTGGCATTCAGTTTTCTTTTATTTCTACTGTATATATTACTTCTATTAAAAGGCTTTCATTGCATCGTTTTGCTAGCAATACTAGAATGACGGTCCTGGGGCCGTAGATTCCTGCTACCAACTTCTGCGCCACGAAGTTAGTGCTTAAGCATTTCCCAACTGATGGCTTCGGTAAGGTTGACCGGCTTCTTGATAGCCGTTTCTTCCTTTATTTCCTTAAAACCACAGTGAGCGCACCGGTTGTTTACGCTGCTTTTGAAGATGAAGAAATGTGTTGCTTTGGAAACCTGATTGGCTACTTCCATCGCCAGAGCGAAGGCAAGTGCTGCAGCAAGGATCCTTTTCCCGGCCATCCTTACTGCTGACTGTAGCTTTGAATGTGCAATTACCCTGATGAATGCGTCCATGTCCATCATGTCTTTTTCAAAGCGTCCTGAAGTCGAAGCCCCAAGTCGCTTTTCCCAACACTGGTGCTGAAATTTGTCTTGTTCAACTCGGATTTGTGTTGGAAGAGGGCCAACAGCAATAGTGTTCGACCCATTGCAGTTTTTTCAAACAATCACAAAACATGTTTTTTTGTTTCACACAAGGCATATCCCTGACAACAATGTAAAATGTTTGTGTGAGTACGAATGATAAAACTATTCCTTTCAATACAATTACTTTATTTAATACAGTTACAATTCAAAATCCAATCGTTTTTCTCAACCACTTATACTTTTCTTTATCTTTTACTTAAATCATTTAATCAGTCTTTTTGTTCGAACTTTCTGTTGCATATTGAATAATATCGAACGAACTTGACAGCTCTCTCTCTCCCCTTCTCTCTCTCTCAGTGCTCTCAGTCAGATTGACACCATCTAACACCAACCGAGTAACAAGCACTCCTTGTAATTAAATATACATTAAACTAAAGTGAATTAAATCTTGAGCAATTGCTTTTCTTTCACCTCGAAGTACAATGTACAACACTTTCAATTCAACTGATAAACTGACTTTAAGTAGTTGATCACTTTATTGATTTAACCGTGTGCAACTCATGGTTAGAGTATCGAAAAAATCTTATTGAATACCGAAGGATCAAAATGATTTGTTAGACTTCCGCAATGCCATAGTCGACGGACTTTTGGCTTTAACAATGCAACAGAGCTCTTCCCGGAAGCGCGGACCTCCTAAGAGTGATGAAGATTTAAATAAGAATAACAGAAAAAACCTGAGAAAGCAATATGAATCAGCTCCATCAGTTTCTGTTCGCTGTGACGGATTTCTACATTGGCCGGAGTACACCGTCGATGAACGCAAACACAAGATAGTCAGATGCTCGGGATATTTTATATATGTATATGTATGTGTTTAAAGTGTAATATTTACTTGTGCATCCTAATTGCTACAAGAAATTGTTTAAAGCGTACCATAAATATAATATCTAAAATACTTAAAATATATACAATATATATATTTTTATAATACCGCGCCACCAAGGAGCGCGGGCGGGTGGTATAGTAGTTTTGAAACTCAGGTGTTAGGTTTCGATATTTTTCCAGAGGTGGTTGTCAAACTGGAGCCATTGTATCGTCAACCAGTGGGTCTTAGTACGTGCTAGTTGTTAGTTCGTTACATTTAGCCCAGCCAGCAACCACTCCAACATCAGTGTTATGCCCTCATGTCAGAGTTGACACCAGCGGGATTTTCATATAACTACATACAAATTCTATGAAAAGACTTTTTCAGAGAATTGCCTTGCACGGGACTCAAACCCGCGACCCTCTGCTGGAGGAGTCTATGCATATACCACTACACCACGGCCACCGCATATATAGGGCTTTCTAATAACGGCTTGACAACTTTTAAATAAAAGGCAAACCATTTGAGATATTTCAAAGCTTTATTATTGGCTTGAAGTACAATCAAAACATATATGAATGGAACTCGACTTCGTTCATATGGCCACCGCGGGTACGTTTGCAGCGGTCGATTCGTTGGACCCAATTTTCAACAACTCGGCCATACATTTCGGCCGAAACGGCTGCTATTTCGCGTTCAATGTTGGCTCTGAGCTCTTCCAACGTCTTCGGCGTGTTGGCATAAACCAATGACTTAACGTAGCCCTACAGAGAATAGTCAAGCGGCGTTAAGTCGCACGAATGAGGCGGCCAATTGACTGGCCCATGTCTTGAGATAACACGCTCACCATACTTACTCTTAATGATGCTGTTGGCTTCTGGCACCATCCTGTTGAAACCACATGTCGTCCAAGTCCATATATTCCGATTCGGGCCAAAAATAATCAGTAACGTGACGATCGTTATCGTCGACGAAAATATATGGCCCAATAACGCTGCCGGCATGCAAACCTCACCAAACAGTTATTTTTTGTGGATGAAGTGGTGACTCATGAAGCACATGTGGGTTTTCACCCGACCAATAACGCATATTTTGCTTATTGACGAACCCATTGGGCCAAAAATGAGCTTCGTCACTGAAGATGATATTGCGATGAAATTCATCATCTTGGCGCAACTTTTCCAAAACCAAATCAGAGAACGTACGTCGCTTGAAATGGTTCATCGGCTTCAATTCTTGAGTCAGCTTGATCTTGTATGGCTTTAAACCAAGATCCTTACTCAAAATACGCCATAATGTGTTCTGAGCGATGTCCAATTCTTGAGAACGCCGTGGAATTGACTGATTTGGATCGTTTGCTACGGACGTCTGAACGGCAGCGATATTTTCGACACTTCCACCAACCCGTTGTCTCACTGATACGGCAACATCACACAACGAATATGTAGACTCAAAGTTTTGCACTAAACTTGTTATTGCCTGTCTACTAGGGCAAGAATTACGGCCGAAAATTGGAGTTAACGCTCTTAAAGTTGCAGTCACCGACTCCGAAATTCAATCCTCGAAACATTTTTTATATTTGGTTTCGGTATGTGCAACAGTGATTCCTGCGATTTTTCCATTACTTCCTCTCGGCTGCTGAAACGCGTTCCCCGTAGTGGTTTTTTTTAACTCGATTGAACAAAAAAAAAATCACAGGAAGTAAAATCAGGTGAATTTTGTGGCTATTGGATGGTATTTGTTGCATTTTTCGTCTAAAAAATCACGAATAATGATGGCACTGTGCGACGGTGCGTCATTATAGTGCAAAATGCACGAGTTTTTTTCCCACAATTCTGGTCTTTTTCGGCGAATTGCTTCACACTAACCTCTCATAGCACCGAAATAATACTCTTCGTTTACTGTCTGGCCTTCTGGCAAAAAATCATGATCCACTACACCGTTGTAATCCGTTGGTCTACCACTGCGTTCATCATCTTCGATTGACTCACCCACTCACCCACTTTTGAACCGCTCGTGCCACTGGTAAACGACCGTTTTCTTTAGAGAATCGTTGCCGAAACACTTTTCCAAAATTTCCAACGTCCGCTTACCATTAAATCCGTTTTAACGTAAAATTTAATACAAGTTCGTTGTTGAAAATTGAAATCCATTTCTAAAGTTGCAAAAACACAATCACAAAACACACAGGGATACATGTACTCTTGGCTACGTAACTTTTGTAAAAGTTACGACGCTAAAAGGGAATGTCAACAATACGTGTACCAACGTAACAAAAAAACAAAACAGAACTCAAATCGGAGCAAAGGGAGCGCCACACGGTGAAGCCACCGGGAACATTTTGATCAAGGTGGTATTGTAGGGATTGTTTGGTGTGTATGCATGTTGAGACGTTGACAAAAGTATTAGATCAATTTTAGCTCGAATAGGGGTGATACTGGTCAGTTAACCCAGCCAATGTGGCATCGAGAACTAGTGTGAATGGGGGTGACACCTTGAGAATAGCCAGCGCAGCCAGTACACCACAAGGACTACATGCGAACCAGGATGAGAATGTTGAAACAGTCAACAGAACCAGTGTGTTACCGATCGTCACTTTGAACGTGTATGAACTAAAAGCAGAGTTAATGAATGGGCTTGAGCAACTGAGTCGCACATTATCCGTATCTAGGGGGGAAAATGGTCTAAAGCTATACGACTTACCGAAGTTTGAGGGAAGGCCAGAAGAATGACCGATGTTTGAAGAAGCGTTTGTGGCTACAACCGAGGAGAATGGGTACTCGCATCGGCAAAATGTGGTGCGCCTGCAGAAAGTTTACGCTTTGGTAAGCGAAAGCAGCTGGGAAGGAACCAGATTGAGAAGGTTCGTAACGTAGCTTGCATTCCTAAAAATCGCATTGACATTTTGGTGCCGTTTGCAACTGAAGTTCACGATTTGGCGTCATTTCTAGAAACAGCTGGGTGTCAGCACCATTTAGGCAACCTACACTTATGGATGAATTACTCCAAAAGCTACCGGTATTAAGAAGGTAAGACTAGGCTAGGTATACCTATAATATTTAACCAAGGGCAACTGTGCGTCACCTCAGCAATTGGTTGCAGGAGTTAGCAAGCATTGTGAATTTGACATACGCTAATGCTTATGAGCAGCCATTCCAGTGAAAGGTAGTAGTTGGACTCTTTTATATTAATGATGCAGTGATCGAGACAAGTAGGGAGGTAGATTATTCCGTTTGCACCAGGCAGCATGAGGTAGGAATGTCTAAGCAATTTTTAGAGATGAACGGGGTTCAGCGATGGCAAGCGGCCCGTCGATTTCGGCTATGCTGTCTGTCTATCACCGTTGCAGTGATAGGGGATGCACTAAGAAAATTCACAAGCTATTGCATGGCCCGAATAGTTTTTTCAAATCGGGAGGGAGGGCACCACTGCGAATCAGTCCTACGCAACAACACGCAACCAGCAGTGCTCACACACACATCTACAGTGGTTTTGAGAATTTGTTTAAAATTCTACCAGTAAGGTTATATGCGGTAGTGAATTGACGTGCTACACACTATTGGATGAAGGTTCCGCTGTGTCGTTGATAAACGAGAGCCTACCGCATCGTCTGGGTCTAGAGAGGCAGAAAGAGAACCACACCCTACAGGGGTTTGGGAACAAAAGTGCTACGAATTGTCGAGTACAGTCACTATGCATATTTACGGAGTTCAACTGAAGAGTAAAAAGTTTGCTCTAAACCAGGTTAGTAAAGTAAAGGAAATCAAGCTACTTAAACAATGAATTTGGCCAAACTACATCTAAAGGATCGATATAGGAAAGGGCTGCCTCTCCATAGCTGTGAGATGGCGACCCCAGAGTTATTAATTGGGTTAAATAACGCCGATGGTTGGAAGGGGCCCGCAGTAGTATTAACCAAACTTGGCTGGGTGGTTTACGGACCGGACATAGGTGAATCGAGATGCATTGGCATCGCGTATGCTTTGCGCGGGTCGGTACGTCACCGTTGGATAATGTTGATTAAATCGTGAACAACTACACTACTAGCGATACTCTAGGAATTCAAGAGGTGGAGAAGCACGTTGAGTCACTTGAAGATGTTCGAGCAAATTCAATTATGGAGAAAACTACCTCAAGGAAAGGGATGCGATTTGAAACTGGAGGACGCAGTCCTACCGCCTTGTCGAGCTTTGGCAGAGAAGCTCTTCCAAGCACTTGAAAATAAGCTTCAACGAGATGTGAGATACCACCAAGAATACTACCGTATAATGAAAAAATACGAGGAGAAGGGATATGCGAGAAAGGTGAACTCAGTCGAGGCTACAACAAGAGGACCTCGGACATGGTACTTGTCTAATTTCGGAATAAGAAACTCAAACAAGCCTGAAAAGATACGACTGGTTTTTTGACGCAGTTGCAGAATTGGAGGCATCTCATTAACTCCGCTTTGTTTCGTGAACCCGATCAATGCCAAGATCTTCTAGGCGTATTGATGAAGTTTAGAGAAAAGATAGTGGGAGTGTGCGCAGATATAGTGGAGATGTTCCACCAGGTACAAGTATGCCGAGAAGATCGAGACGCGCAGAGGTTTTTGTGGAGGGCAAGTCAGAGCGATGCTATGGGCGAATATGCAATGAATGTAATGTCGTTCAGTGCTACATGTTCACCCAGCTCAGTCCAGTTTGTAAAAGAGGAATTCCCGTACGCTGTAGATGCTATAATGGTCAACCACGATGTCGCCGACTTCGTCCATTGTTTCGCAGATAATAAGAAAGCTGTGAGAGTGTCCGAAGAAGTAGTACAAGTACATAAGCAAGGCGGATTTGAACTCAAGAGATTCAGTTCGAACTCAGCGCAGGCGATTTAAGGGTTCAACGGAAATCAGCAGAAAGAGTCAGTGCTTAACTTAGATAAGAACGAAGGAATCCATTACCAGAAGGTGCTGGGGATGCACTGGGATACGTAGCAAGGTATCCTTAGATTCATGATGGTTTTTGGGAAGGTATATCCTGGCCTATTGGATGGGGGCAGGCGATCAACTAAGCGTGAGACGCTCAGCATAACCATGTGGGCTTTCGACCCATGCTGATGAGTTTATCCCCGACGAAGTATATGAGCTCTGGGTGAAATGGTTGAAGCAGCACAAGGAGGTGAAAAAAATATATGTAATATATGTGCGGAGTTTGTGTCTGCACAAGTAGAGATTCACATTTTCTCTGATGCGAGTGAAAGCGCATTTGCTACCGTAGGCTACTAGAGCATTACCGGTACCGGTGCGCAACGTATCATATATTACGTTCATTGGAGGGAAAACGAAGTTCGCACCACCCAAATTGACATCGATGCCGCGCCTGAAACTGCAATCCGCTGTGCTAGTTTCACGTCTTCAACAGACTATACTACTGAGACATAATGTGAAGCCGTCTCGAGTTGTGATGTGGAGCGACTCCCGAACGGTCTTGTCATGGATTAAGTCAGACCATCGACGATACAAGCCTTAAGTGGCACACAGGGTTATCGGAATAGTGGAGAAGTCACTGAATGGAGATGTCTTCGAGTGCACTAAATCCAGCAGATTTTGGTACTCACCTGATGGACGAAAAGAGGAAATCGTTTTGGCTAGACGGCCACAGATTTCTTACAGAAAACGAATCTGCATAGCCCATTGTGGAACCAAGTACAGAGACGGAGAAAGAGCTCCGCACCCAGTTTCTAATCTTCCTCACCAATGAAGAGAGCAAATACTTTGAAGGATTTTTGTGTTTTACTAGGATAAAAAGAGTGATAGGATGGATTCTGCGTTTCGTAAATATTTGCCTCCAGGGCTCAGAATAGACGACGTCTTAATGAACAGTAGAAAAGAGTGGGTTTTCAATTGTCCCTTAAGCCCAAGGAGAATGATGGGAACGACTAGTAAGAAGTGTAAAAAGAGCTATGGGACACGCCCAGTATAACAAGAGCCTACAAGATAGTATAGCCTGATGTGTGAAGCCAAGACCCTATTTAACTCGCTACCACTTACACACATACTAATAATTATCTAATTGGGAAAAGCTTGAAATATGGATGCGTGGGGAAAATGTATGTTAGCGGAAGAACAAAGAGAAACCTCGTGGTTCGATACTCCAAACCAAAGTGACTTTTATTTCACAACTGTCCGAACAATTACATTTCATTCAATGGAATTGTTAACAGCACTGGGTGCTGTCCCTGAGTGAAAGCGCACCTCAGATATATGTAGAAACACCCTATGCTTAAGATCGTTATTTCCCATCTTTAATTTCCCACTTGTCAATTTTCCACTTGCCCTTTACCATTACATATGTACATTTATATACCATACCTAATAGTCTCATAAATTGACTAAGTATAAAGGCATACAATTATACAAATTGTGAATTAAAAGAAGAAACGAAAGAAGACTAAATTGTAAGTAACTAAACTATATGGAATATAATGCGAATGTAATTAATAATACAATTTAAAATAAAGGTTTTGAAGCTGCTTTGAAAAGCTGCTACAAAAATTATTCCGGTTGCCGCCAAATTCCCCCAACAATCTTCAAAATATATGGTTCAGTGCGACCAGTACGACGCCTGGAGCCACTTCGCCTGTGCTGGAGTAGATAGCTTCATCCGAGAAGAAGAATGGATTTGCGGAAAGTGTTCGGCAGGTAAGAATATTTCCTATCCATGGTTTTCAAAAGTGACACCAGCACCACCTGCTAAATCTGCCAGCGCCCATAATATTAGTGCAGAGATTGCAATCGCCAACGCCGCTCAAACCACTGCCACTACACATACCACAACCACTGCCGAAATACGCTCCTTGCCATCTACCATTTGCAATGTGACATGCACGTCCAAAGTAACAACTGCATGTGTTGCATCATCTCCAGCTATATGTGCCGCCCGAACAACTTCCTTGTTTACTACAACTGCTGCTAACACCGCAACGTCTTCAGCTAGAGTATTCGAATCCGATAAACCGGGCACAAACCAAGGCAGAAGTTCTAGGAGCTCAACAAATTCCCGATCTACTAATAAGTCTATTGCAAAACATCTACAAATAGAGCTACAAATGTTGGAGGAAGAAAGAACACTAAAAGAAAAACGTGAAAAAGAACAACAGGAACGCAAAGAAAGGGAAGATAGTGAGTACCTTGCTAAAAAATATCAACTCCTAGCTCAGTTGGCTGATCAATCCTTAGAGAGCGAGGATAGGAATTCTGTAGTGTCAAGGGCAAAAGTAAGTAATTGGTTGGATATGAGCCAAAATCAAAGATGGCCCACAATCAACAAAAATGACATCAGAAACCCGCCTCCGATCACACGAAGTCGAAAAATCCGGCCAGCAACATGAGGCTTCAGAGACAATTGGAATAGAGCAACCAACGCTCAACACTCGCACGTCCCATCGTCTGATGACTGAATCTCGCCAACAACAAAAACATATGAACCCTATTCCATCATACACCCCACCGGGCCAGCGTCATCATCAAGAAGCAATGTATCGGCGCCTGAAGAATGGCCGCTTTTTATTTCAAATTTTGAACGAAGTGCCGAGCTGTGTGGATTTTCAGATGACGAAAATCTAATGCGCTTACAGAAGACATTAAAGAGAGTCTGCTTATGAATCCCGACTGTGTACGTCATGTGATTGCGACCCTCAAAATGTTATACGGTAGGCCAGAAATGGTTGTCCAAGCTGTGCTTCAAAAATTCACTTAAACCACCACCAAAAGCTAACAAATTCGACCCAATTGTTAACTTTGCTCTGGCAGTTCAAAATCTTTGTGCGACGATAGAAGCGTCTGGATTGGTTTATCATTTAAACAACCCAACGCTATTACAAGAACTTGGGCAGTTTACAAGCAAACGCTTCCAGAGTGCAGCCTTTCGCAAGCGGGGTCATTACTCCGCTTAATATCCCATCAACATCAACCAGCAAGAGCTACAGGATCAGCAGAAGGGTTAGAGGATTTGTTAATGCACACGCTGCTGAACCTGATACGAACAAGAGAAAGCTATCCTCCGTGAAGAGAAAATGCTGTATTTGCATTTGAATGCAAACAATTTCAGCAATCTAGCCGAACATCGAAAAGGCTAGCAGTAAGAGAGCATCAGCTATGCCACCGGTGTTTGAGCAAAGATATCAACAGCAAATGTGCGTCGACGTCGGTTTGAGGGGTAAGCAATTGCACATTCAAACATCACAGATTACTTCACAACTACGGAATTGAGAGTGAAAATAAAGAAGAAAAAAAACATTAGCAAAACTACTGCAATAGCCACCGAAACGATTCCAAGCCCACCTTGTTCCGCGTGGATGGGTGCCTCGGTAAAGTTAGCTTATGACAAATGTTATTGAACTTCAAAAAGTCTTGAAATCCTTCGAAGTAAAATTTGTTCCACTGTCAGAAACAATTGTTTGAGGAATTCCAAATCTTGCGAAAAGTTCTCTCTTTTCTTTTCATTGGGATTATTTCTAACCACTTGGTTTTGGCATCAACTACAATCAAGAAATACTTCTGCATGAAGGGTCCGGAAAAATCAATGTGCAAACGTTGTCACAGTTGTGCTGGTATTTCCAATGTATTGGTGTTTGATCGGGCTGGCTCCTGTAAAACCATTGCCCAGTCTCGACACCCCTTTACAAACTCCTCAATATCGCGATCAATTCCTGGCTAATAGCAGTAGCTTCTAGCCAATGTCTGTATTTTTATAATTCCAATATGAGCTGCATATAACTCGTTCAAAACACGGGTGCGTAGTACTTGAGGTATTAGTATTCGTAGTCCACGATAAATACAGCCTTCGTTTATCATAAGTTCATCTTCCATATGTTTGTACGATATGTTTCTTAAAGATGCTCTTGTCTGTAGGAGTATCTGAAGTGAAGATAGATCCTTATCACGCTTTGTCTCCTTTGCTATAACCGAGTTCGTTATAGGTAAGAAATCCACGAGCTGAAATATCTCGTAAGTTCCCTCGCCACTTTTACTAATTTAAGTGTTGACGGGGTTTCTGGAAAGAAAATCGGCATTAATATTATTTTTAGAACTTCTGTATTTAATGTTATAGTTAAATCCACTCAGAAACTGGGCATAGTGTAACAAACTTTGAGCTGTTAGGATTGGTTAATTTTTATGCAGGTGAAATATTGCAGTTAGCGGCCTATTATCAGTGATCAAAGTAAATTCTCGCCCATAGCAGTAATTAAAAAACTTGTGTAAGCCCCAGTAGATCGCCGTCGTTTCCTTATCTTACTGGCTGTAATTAGCTTCTACCTTCGTCAAGCTTCTCGAGGCAAAAGCGATTGGGTCCTCTCCATCCTTTGTTTCATGAGATAAAATAGCTGATAACCCAAATGGAGACGCATTTGTGGCTAAAATAAGTGGAAGCCTTTCATTAAAGGGTACCAAAACGTTGTCGCTCATCATCTCTTTTTTTATAAGCATAAATTAATGTTGACAGCTTTCCGTCCAAATGAATGATTGGTCCTTCCTTAGAAGCTGATAAAGCGGGCAAAGCTTTGGTGATAAATCTGGAATAAATTTATGATAATAGTTTACATTCCAATAAAATCTGTTGGTGGTTTAAGTTTGGAAATGGCTTCTACTTTTTCTGGAGTTTTGTGTAGACTCTCCTTACCGATTTTATGGCCTAGGTACGTTACACTTTCCTCAAATAGCTTACACTTTGACTTACTTCAATGGAGATCAAATTTTTGTAACTTATCAAGTAAGCGCATGCACCTTTCAAAAAGCTCAATGAAACATGCAGTACCTTCGAGGCCATTTGTTATATGTTTATCCATAAATCTTTGCCAAATATTCGGTGCAGTCTTCAGGCCAAACTTAATTTTTGTACTTTATAAAACCCTTTTATTGTACTAATTGTTTGTAAAAGTGCAATTTCCTCCGTCATGTTTAGATGCAAATACGCTTTGTGTATGTCAAAGGTGCAATGATATCGTTCGTCTTTCAATTTTTGAAATAAATCTTCAATCTCATGAATTTGATAACCATCGTTCAAATTCTCACTTGTTCAGAGTAACCTTATAGTCGGCGTATAACCGAATAGACTTATCAGACTTTATTACGGGTACCACAGGAGTTCCCCAATCAGAATGTTCAAACTCCTCGATAATACCGCATTCCTCTAATCTGTTTAACTCAGTTTCAATTAAGGGGCGAATGGCATATGGTACAGGTCTTGGCTGTACAAAAACTGGTGTAGCTCCTTCCCGTAATTTCAAAATAATTTGCTCACTTTTCAAATATCTGCTCCTTTAGTCGGGTTACACCCGCCTCTGTATGTATTTCAATTACATTTGTATCGAAAAGATTTAGCATATGAACCCATTCACGGCCTAATGTAGTATCTGATTGTACTTCTCTGCCTTTGTATTGGACACTAACCTTCGACTTCCCGTATGCAGGGAATATTTCTTTGTTATAAGTTTTTAACATAACCTCGGTGGGTAATATTTTGACCTTTGGCCAATGAGTTCTAAAAGTATTTAAACTCATTACCGAAATCGCGGCACCGGTATCAAATTCTATCTCAAGGGGTTTTCCATTTATCTTTAAAATAACAAAGTACTTACACTGACTGCCTTTACAAACTGGTTTTGGGTGCAACTGCATACAATGTACCTTTCGTGTCTTCTCTTCTATCAAATTGAGAGCATTGATTTCCTGCATATTCTCAGCAACCGTGTTCACCAGCTCCAAGGTATTCGTCTCTCTGGCTGATAACTTTGACTTCATGTATATCGCGGACACGTGGCCTTTTCTTCTACAACTGTCACATTGCAGATTTTTTTTTTTTTGCAGGTGGTTCTGCCTACCACATCTGTAACAAATTATTTTATTATTGATTTTCTTACTCTTGGTGTAATTGGGTCTGTATGAATTTGTTTTTGATGTATGCAATGTTTTTTTATTGGACGATCTTGTTTTGACCTGTAGCTGGTGAATATTATTCATTGTACGGCTTTCCAGTTTCGAAGTCTCCATTACCAAAGCACTTTAAATGATTTTTTCCAAAGAAAGATTGGTTTCTTGTAAGAGCCTTTCTTTGATATCCGAATCTCTTATTTCGCGAATAAACTGTGATCGAAGGTGTGTATCTAGGGTTGACTTACTGCATGACTCGCAATTAAAATTGCAATATACACTGAGTTTTTTTAAATCCGCCAAATAGTTCGCCCCCTCATGCTGGAGTCTAAGTGGAAATTTGTGCTGCTCTGTGATCTCGTTTGGTTTAGGACTAGGATGATCTTTTAGCGTTTTTACCAACTCGTCGTAAGAAAGAAGTTGGTAGTATTTAGCTCCCACAAAATTAATTAATATTTACTTGCCGTTTTTTTACACCATCTGTTATGTTCTTCAATGCTAGATCATTTTCTAGCCTTTAATATAGTTGGGGAAAAGTTCTTCACTTTCTTGAAATTGTTCGAAATGTAGGTAAGGGGAATTTTGTGAAGTTTGAAGACTCTGTAGAGCTGTTGTTAATGCTTGTAAAATTCCTGCCGCAGATTCTGGCATTGTAAAGATTGTCTTTAATCTTGATATCCCTCGTCGCCACTAATAAATATCTAATTGGGAACAGCTTGAAATATGGATGCGTGGGGAAAATGTATGTTAGCGGAAGAACAAAGAAAAACCTCGTGGTTCGATACTCCAATCCAATTTCAAGTTGCGTTCCACTCCTTCCTCAACTCCAATGATATAGGCTCTTCCCACTTCAGCTCGCTACGCCACAGTTTCTGCATCAAAATTTTGAATTTGACGACGCAGTGGGAAATCCATCCTAAAGGGTCAAAGAGCTTAGCAATGGTGGACAGAATTGCCTTTTTGTTGGGTCAGCATCGTCGAGTTGAACGTTCTGAAAAGAAAGGCTATCGTCTACTGGAAACCACTTGATTCCTAGAGTGTTGACGTGATCTGGAGTATCTAAGGGCAAAAAAAAAGACAACTTCCCGCTAATCTAAAGGTATTTGATCCAAAATCTCGATGGAATTGCTTGCCCATTTTCGCAGATTGAACCCTCACGCGGGCAGGCAGCAAACTGTTAACTTCATCACGCCTCAACACTGTTTCCTCAACAGTATCAGCTCCAGCGAAAAGATCGTCTACATAAGTGTGCGACCAACGGATATTTGTGCTCCTCATCCGAGCCAGTTGTTTAAGCGATCGAATGGCAAGGTAGGGTGCACAGTTTGTACCGAACATAACTGTTTGGGTGTGATATACCTTGACTGGATTGATATCACAGTCACGCCAAACAATCATCTGGTAATAAGAGTCGGATGAGCTGACACGGATTTGCATGTACATTTTCTCAATGTCTGCTGTAAAGGTATATTTATGTTTTCTCCATCTTGATACAATTTCAATAATATCCGTTTGTTGTTTAGGTCCTGTCAGCACCAGCATTTAAGATTCAACGAAGTTCCGTCTGAAGTTTTGGCTGCAGCATCAAAGACGATCCAGTGTCGTTGAACTGGATGCTTTAGACACGGCATGGTGCGTCACGAAGTAGTGATAAGGAGTTTTGAGTACTTGAGTACTTTGCTGTCTTCGACTTCTTTCATATGTCCCAAATGTTAGTACTCTTTTATACAACTTTGGTACTCTAAGTGTAGTGTAGGGTCATACCTGAATCGTCGTTCTAGTTTTGCAAACCTACGCAAGGCTCCTCCCTTCGAGGATCCGAGCCCAGGTCTGCTCCCTTCCTTAAATGATAACGATACCTCGTATCGTCCGCTATCCAACCTTTTCGTCGTTGCCTTGTAGAACTGCTCACATACTTTGTCCTCATATGTTTGGTGAGCCTTAAAGGGTGTTTTTTCCATCTCCCAGAAACGTTAGAGTTGCCGTCTGACATCAAGTACTTGAAGGAAGTTCCTTATGGTTCGACTGGGTTTATGTACTTTACCCATCAAAATTCACCCAAGTGACGTATTCTGCGCAGTGGTGACTTTGCTTCCTCGCCACGAATGATTTCTGGAAGTACTACAATATCTCAGAGTAGATGTCGTTTCCCAACAGCAGATCGGTGAGTTTATAGTAGGTCGGGTCAGCTAGATTTAATCCGTGTATGTGTTTCCACTGCTTTGGTATTAGCTCGAGGGCAGTCAGCGATTCGAATATTAAGGCTCGAGTGCTGGTTTCATAGACCGAGCGCATAGAGCCTAACCTAAGGTCAACGTAGCTGTGACAAGCTGCTGCTGACCTTCCCCAACCCGGATACCTCTACGAAAGTCCGTTTTCCCTTCATACCTAATCTCTTGACTGCCCGATCAGTAATAAAACCCGGATCTATCAATCTGCGGAGTGTAACGTCTATACCTGAAGAGGATCTTACTTTCACCAGCGCTGTTGCGAGTAATACGTCTACATGGGATTCTACTGCGTGAAAAGTGTTGACCTGTGTGAGCGTTTAAGTTTACTGTAGATAAATGGGATTGTGTGGGGGTGCACGTGTGTTGGGTGGAGGTGACCGAATTAGGCGATGCATGTGTTGTGTAGTGTTGGGTATTTGTTGTGTGTAAATTAAATTGTGAGTGTGAAGGGGGGTTATTGTGTAAGAGGGAGTGGTGAAACTGTTGTCAAAAATAGCATCGGACCCTGCTGGGAAACTGTTGGGTTGCTTGACTGTATGATAGACAATTCTCGCATATGCCGATTTTATTCTCGATATTCCTGCGAGAGGCGATATCTTTTTTTAAAAACCGGTTGCAGGTCCGCAGTGAATGAGGCCCTTTATTGCACACTTTACAGCTGAACTGACTCTTTTGATTCTGCTTCAAGTAAAACGATTTTGTTTTTGTTAATGGTGCCCTAAAGATCTTACTGACTCCTATATCTTCCCGTTGACCAACTGCCTCCAATGTCTTAAACCTCGCTTCTAAAATTTCAGTGAAACCTTCAAACTTTGGTAATTCCTTATCTGTCCCTAGCTTTTCTTCCCAAAGTTGTGTTATTGTAGGAAGTTTTTTCACTAAACAAAAGATAAAGATAACATCCCAGTGTTCCACCGGTACATCGAGATTTTTCAAAGCGTGTCGACATTCCACTGATGTATCCAGTAATTTTTTCAGATGTGCAGCGGTCTCGTGGCTGATGTTCTCTTGTGCAAAAAAGATGCTCAGCTGTGCATTAACAAGGACATGTTTATGGTCATAGCGAGATGTGAGAATGTCCCATGCTGGTTTATAATTCCCGTTGTCAATGACTAAATGTTGAAGGAGA
Organism: Volucella inanis; assembly: GCA_907269105.1. Taxonomy (NCBI): domain Eukaryota; kingdom Metazoa; phylum Arthropoda; class Insecta; order Diptera; family Syrphidae; genus Volucella; species Volucella inanis. Next base: position 44,153,423 of record OU026155.1, on the reverse strand, counting down.
CGCTCGGCTTCACCGCCAAAACTAGATTTCAAATAATGTAATTTATCAACCTCTGTAAGTGCTTTATTCGTATATATTAAAGATACAAAAAGATCATGAAATGATCTCCAGGATGCATATTCTCTCAAAAAGACTGATAAATTTATTTTCGGCAATCGAATGATGTTCTTATCGCTAGAGGTACTTATATTATCACTTACCGGAGTCTGAACTGTTTCTTGAAGTTTATCCATGCTATCTAGTAGCGCTGTATTGTAGTCCAAAAGAAGATTTAGAATTTAGATTTAGAAGATTTCCTCTAATTCATCCTCCTTTCCAGCTTCAATTGAGGATGTTCCATCGGTGTTATGTTAGGTACTAATCTTGAAATTTTCTTCCAGCACGGCAACCCTATTGGAGATGTAATTTTTTGTCCTCTCCTTCGGGGATCTCTTTCCAAAATTTTCCCAATCCTTTGTAATTTGCTTTAGCAAATTCTTTTGGAGCTTCTTCTTTGGAGCAAGCACCGCTCTGCTCATTGTTGAAATCAAGTAAAAAAAAAAAATACTCGTAAGAGAAAAAAAAATTAAAATGAGGATGTACTTCAATTTACATATCATTTAGATTATTTAAATTGCTGAAGATCTGCAGAAAATTGATTTGAAATCGAAGCGGTATCCCAGATGTGTGCCGCACAGACGGTCTGTTGCGGTAGCAACAGACTCAACAGTGGATGTGCAAAGTAGCAACGGCGAGCAGAACTGTTCACTGGAACCTCAAAATGGTCGAACAACAGAGATTAAGGTTATAGCTGCGATTTTACTGCAATCTTTTGTTGGCCTTATGTTTTTTAAAACACAATTTACGAAAAAAGGAAGAAATTACACGACGCGGGAAACCGATTTGCACCTTAAAAAAAACTCACTGGTAGAATTGTTCTTCACTTTTTGTCTATAGTTTCTCTACTGTTTTTCTTTATCTTAAAGTTTTTTCACTATATAATTTTCATTATATAATTAAATTCAATATAAGGGATCACCACACGAACCAAGAAAAAATAGCGGAGAAAAATGAAACACGTCCTATTCACTTGGTTATAATTTTTAATGCATTTGGTTTATTCCCAAAAGGTATGCAATATACTGAGTCTTAATTACAATCATTTATATTGGGAATTTTCTGCATATCATTATTATTGGTAATGCAGTGTATTACTAATGTTTTACATTTACCTCTTTTATATATATTATATTTTACATTATCATATATTTTATTACATATAATTAATTAATTAAATTGTAATCTCGAACAGGCAATGTTATGATTTGGCCCTCCTGCCTAGGATCCACAACAAACACCATTGTATATACTATATGTACATATGTCCAACTATATTCTTATTTCTTAGTTATATAATACACTTCTTTTAATTTATATTATTTTTTTATTATTTTTTTTTTATAATTACCTGATTTGAGAATTCACTCTCTTTCAGTTTATTATTTTCTTACAAGAAATTCATTTTTTGTGTGATTTTTTTTTTCTTTTTAATACATGGACTGAAAAGTCCGTTTCTAAGAGATGGCACCACGATTAGGGCAGGACGATTAGTTCTCGACATATAGCGTTGTGAGCAACTTTTGTTATTGTGAAAAAAATGGATTCAAAGAAATTTCGTGTGTTGATTTATCATTGCTTTTTGATGGGAAAAAGTGCAGCCTATGCAAAGAAATGGCTTGATAAGTGTTACCCGGACTCTGCACCAGCGAACGAACCATTCGCAAGTGGATTGAAAAATTTAAAAGTGGTCATACAAGCACCGAAGATGATGCAAGCAGTGGACGTATATATAGGCTGTTTCAGATAAAAACATCAAAAAAGTCCACAAAATGATTACGAATGACCGTAAAGTGAAGTTGATCGAGATAGCTGAGGCTCTGAAGATATCAAAAGAGCGTGTTTTATATATCATACACGAACATTTGGACATGCGAAAGCTCTGTTCGAATTGGATGCCGCGTTTGCACAGTTGACCAAAAACAACAACGTGTTGATGATTCAGAGGAGTGTTTAAAGCTGTTCAACCGCAATAAAGCCGAATTTTTACATCGGAATGTGACAATGGATAAAACTTGGCTCCATCAATTCACACCAGAGTCAAGTCGGCAATCAGCTGAGTGGCGAGCAGTCGTCCAAAACGACCAAAAACTCAACAGTAGGCTGGCAAGGTTATGGCATCCGTATTTTGGGATACACATGGAATAATTTTCATCCAATCTCCATCCAAAAGGAGCAGACTATCAACAGCGACTATTACATTGCGTTGTTGGAGCGTTTGAAGGACGAAATTACAGAAAAAGGACGCATTTGAAGATAAAGAAAGTGCTGTTTCATCAAGACAATGCACCGTGTCGTAAGCCGATGAAAACGTTGGCAAAATTGAATGAATTCGGCTACGAATTGCTTCCCCACCCACCGTATTCTCCAGGTTTAGCCCCCAGCGTCTATTTCCTGTTCGCAGACCTCAAAAGAATGCTCGCCGGAAAGAGATTTAAGACCGATGAAGAAGTAATCGCCGAAAGAGAGGCCGATTGTGAGGCTAAACCGAAATCGTACTACAAAACCGGTATCGAAAGATTGAAAAATCGTTTCAATCAGTGTATCGCCCTCGAAGGCAACTATGTTGATAAATAAAGTTGAATTTTGCAAAAAATTTTGTTTTACTATAAAACGGCACTGACTTTTCAGCCCATGTTGTTAATTTTGCTGTAAGACGTATAGCGGATAACGTCTTGTAGGCGATGCAATTATTTATGTTGGATCGTATTTCGTACTAATTATTATATGCGCCGCACAAAAAATTAATCACTTGTCGCTCACCAGATTATTTATGATTTGTCCTTATTACACCGGTAAATCACATTTTTTGATAGCTGTGATGATGGATGCATTCAGTCTCTGGTAGTCAATGCAAACTCTTGGGATCCCATTTTTTTTCTTTATTATCACTACTCCACTGGCTTAAGGGGAAGTTGCTTCTGCAATCCCATTTTCTACTTGCCGTTTAACTATTAATGTTTCGTTAATCGTAAGACGGCGAGGCTGACAAAAAACGGGGATGTCATCTTTCAGTGTTAACATAAGTTTTATGGGACATTCTTTCCCCTTAATTGGCGTGTAATTTTTGAATAGACCCTTAACCTCTGCATTGCAAGAACAAGGCGCGTTAATTTCAGCACTTGAAACATTTTGTTTCAGCTGTGCAGTTCTTCTTCATCCACAGTTAAAACAATGATTTGCTGCACGATCCTTGTTATTTTTTATAGCCTTCAAAATTTCTATTGCTGCTGCCGCTGTTCCTACTACTGCCTACTCCAAATTACTGCTGCTGTTACCGTCGCCAAAACCATTTGGTTTGCTGTTTTTTATAAATTAATTAAACATTAAACAGTATCATTTTATTATCCACCTGTTATGCCGTTTACACTATACCATATCAAAGATTTGATATCACTATCTGCCACCTGACCCAGCTACTGCATCTTGTAGACATACTCACGAAACTGTTCCCCTTTAAAAAATTTTCTGTTATATAGTTTACTGTAATTTTCGGCTTTGCATATCGGCCTATTAAACTCAACTCATCCGACCGTTTTGCTTTTAGATTCGTATAGGAAGTGCATCCACATGATCTAATAAAAGCCCGAGCTGAGCCCGTCAACTATTTCTAAGCCAATATGAATTTCTCACTTTAACATACCACTCTCCATACCATGATTAGGATATTATCATCACCACTAAATTTAAAAAGCAAATTTTTAATGTCTGCGACTGTGGTTCAGTCCACAGGTTCTAGTCGAACGCATCTGGATTCTCTGCACTCTGCTTGACCATGTTATCATCATTTGCATCGCTTTGAATAGTTTTTTAGCACTTGTAATGTTCAACGTCGCTAAGAACTGATTTTATGCCCGTTATGTCGGGATAATAACCAGCTAAACTTTGTCTAAACCCTTTAACAGCTAAATTTCTCATCATATTTTCAGCTTTACACGCGGAACAGAATTTTAGTTTTGCCCCCAAATATGTTGGAAAGTGATATCAAAAGCAGAGGGTTTTCAATTGAAGTAAAAGAATAAATAATCAATTTGGTGAAAAATAATAAAAACTTGAACCAAACAATATATGTAAAAGAAAACTTGAACAAAACAGCGAAATATGAACTACTACTACCGAAATCAAGCAGTGTTGGGCACGGTAAGTATGTAGGTGGGGGACCACATGGGAACTCAACACTCCGCGTGCTGTTGACAAAACGCTCTACATAAGCATAGTTCCCCGGCGTAAATCCCGAACCCTACAAATTAATTTGTATCGTTCCCTTGATAATAATAATATAATAATAAAAACTACTACTCTACATGTGTTGACAGACAATCAAAAAGCGAACTCGCTTGACTATTTTCTTTACTTTTTATATACTAACTGTCGCCTAGTTATTATATTCGAGATGAAATGGTGCTGTTGGTGGTGATTGGCTGATGCTGATGTTTGGATGGTGGTGTGATCTGGCGCGGTTTATATATATATATATATTTAACGTGTTATCCATTGCGTTTAATAGTTTAAGTACTTCTCGTATTTAATTGTTCTACATTTTGTAGAACAAAATGTTCTAGCACTCTAAGTACAGTAGGTTATTCGATTGCCATTTTTATAAGTCTTCCATGCCAGGTCCACACTAGATCGTGCGATATCACACCTTTGAACTATTTTATCTAGGGATATGTAAAGTCTCAGATCTTTAGGAATAAGCCAGCTACGATTGACGCTTTGGAAGCCAACATTACTCGTTTTACCCGCCAGATACAATGCCATGAATTGTTTATTTAACCGATACTAAAAATTTTAAGTTCACTTTTAAATATATGTGTTTTATTCTACATTATAAATCAAACCCACAATGAATCACTCTATATATGACTACAAAACAAAATCACTGATGTGTCAAAACAGTGAAAATAAAACATGAGGAAATTAATTAAATTAAATTACCCCAACTTAGTTAACCCTACAGACATCAAAAGCATTTAGTTGCTTTTTTACGAACATTTGTTGTTTTCCTTAATATGTTCTCCGATGAACTGGAGCTTTGGTGGCATTTTGAAAGCAAATGAGCACCTTTGCACACACTTATTTTAAAAAATTTCCTAGTTCCTAGTTCAAAACGTAAGTTGATCCACGAACACATCCCAGAACAGGGAGAAATGGGATGCTGCCAACCATCAGGGAATGAATTTATGCTCTCTAGTTGTACATTGCGACATCTTTAACTCAAATCTTTCGAGTAAATCTATCCTCACTTCTGAAAGTAAACCAAATTATTCCCACTTTTGATATTGTTTTTGTTTCGTGTGGAAATGTGGCTAAGCACTTTTATAAAACACGACTTTAGTTTAATTGTTGAAAGTTTTGAGCTGGGATATTGAATGGTTAATGGACTGTTTGTGTGTGGTTTATTTTGTATAAGATAAAAATTTGAAGATGAGTGATCGAAATCTGTGATTTGTATTGAAGCTATTGTTTATGTTTTGTGTCGATAATTACCAATGTCTTAATATATTTGTTGTGTGTTGTTGTATAAAAGATTTTTTTTTTTTTTTGTTTCCCCTTTAAGTGTTTTGATTTTATAAATGCTTAAATTATTTTTTGTCCTTGTGTGGTTTTATTCGTAGGTAGATAACATAGTTTTGTAATTGATCTTTTCAATGTGGATGTTTTTTTTTTTTCAGTGTGGCGACTGGAACTATCCATCGTCTCCTATATGCAACTAAGTCATTCGAGCGAGCATCCACTATTTCGCCAGCAACTGTTTGTTTTTAAGGAAAACCAGATCCCCTGCCTTGGGTTCTTCTTTATGTTTCGTCCATTTCGACCGTTGTAGTAGGCGCGTTAAATACTCAGTGCTCCATGTTATGTTAATAATTGAATTCTCTTTCATCTGTTAATTGTGTTCATGTTGTTTATCGATGTGTCTTCACTAGGTATCGTTTTAAGTGTTTCGCCAACTAAACAGGACACAAAGGCCGTGAATTCAGGCGTGCTTCTATTTTCGTAAGTATCATGGTGAATTCTTCGAATATTAATTTCCGGTCTTTTCCCACTCTTCTTAAGTGGTGTTCAACCCCTGCTTCACATACTCCACCGAAATGTGGGGAAGCTAGGTAAATGAAGTTATACCTTCCTTGCTTAGGATTTCTGCGATTTCTTTCCGTTAGTTTTCAGCTTCTTTCAACCACTTCTTCAGATTCGTATCAGCCCCCACGAAGTTTGTTCCACAGTCACTTATATTTGACTGCTACGTGCCGTGAAACATCTAAAGGCTGCTAAAAATGCTTGTTTCGTGAGATCTGAGATCACTCACTGCCTCCAAATGAATTGCCTTTATTGCGAGACATATAAAAATGGCGAAGTAGCCTTTTAGTGTTTTTGCACCTTTTCCCTTCCACTGTGCTTGTAAATCGTCTTGCTGTCCGAACCCGCGCTACTGCTAAACTCACCATAAGCTACGTTATTGTTCTGGTTTTGTGTTTGAAGCACTTGACGCTTTACACACTGCTTTATTTGGATGATCCAATACCTTGTCCGAATATATGCTGTCATTTGCTGATATCACTGTGTTGTGTTTTTTCGTGTGCGTCTTTCGATAAAGTTTTGGAGAAATGGTGGTTCGAATTCAGAATGATTGAGTGTTTCTGGTTGTATGTAAAGCTCGAGTTTTGCAGCCTTCCCTTCACGCGAAGAATTCTATCTGTCTATGAAGGCGCTTTCCTTTGACGCTTGAGCGGGAAACGTTATCTCTTCAATTTCACAAAACCTTTTTAACTTGCTGTCGAGACTCACATTTTGAATGAAGGTCCGGAGTTTTAAAAGGTTTCTTCGAGACCTTTCCCAGAACTATCCAACCAAATTGTATCTTCTGGGCTACTGGTATACCAGGTTCGGTACTACGAACGATGTCCGGCATGATGATGTCCTCATAGAGATCACAACCAAGCAGCATGTGGATGTGTGCTGGAATATGGAGCAGCACACGACAGCTTTGGTGAAACTTTCAAACGTTGAATGTCGAGACGCGAATTTGATTTCGACGTATTTCTTGATCGAACAAATACTGCTGACCTTCCCCAACCCAGCTTAAGAATTTGAGAAGCAAACTCTGAAATAAACGAAGCCTCGGAGCCTGAGTCGATTAATGCGCGAAGTTTAACATACCTATCATTGGCTGATAAAACGTTCATAACCGCAGTTGCCAACAAAGCCCTTGTGTTATGTGTGAATAAAGTGTGGAATGTGACTCGGATTTGCCCAGATCCAGAGGGATGTTCTTCTTGTGTGGGATTAAAAGAGTTCGCATTTTGGTTCATTGACGTCTATTTGTGTTGTTTATTAATGTTATGTTGTTAAAACTGCGGCATGGTTTCTCTGTTGTTCATAAAATGTATGTGTAATAAGGAGTGGGGCCGTTGATGACAGAAGTAACAGGTTTTACTACTTGAACAATTACGTGTAGGATGGCTGTATGCAAGACAGTTTTCACAGACCTTAGATTGCCGAATAGTTAGTTGTCTCCTAGTCACGTCCATGTTTCGCTTGCATTTCTTAGCAAGTGTTACCCGCTATTGCATACCTTGCACTGAAATTGTTAGTGATTTGTGGTCGCGTGGTATTCCTTAGATGTAAGATGCGATTTTGAACACGGCTTGGCAATAGACACAAATGTCCTCTTATGTGCTACAGCTTCTAATGTCCGGAAGCAAGTTTCTAAAAAAATCGGTGAAGTCTTTTAACGTAAGAAGATCCTTGCTGTTGCCCAGTTTTTCTTCCCATAATTGCTGCCTTGAGGTAGGAAGCTTTTGTGTTATGACATATATGATAATTACGCCCCACAAGTCCACTAGTAGATGGAGATTTTTGAGTGTGATCGTATCTATGCTTCAAAAGTTCCCATGCCTTCTCATAATTCCCTGCGTCTAGTGCCAAATGTTGGAAAAGTCTTGCCGCTTCTCCTGAGAGACTTGATTTTAGGTAGGCGAGCTTCTGGATGCCTCCGAGAGACGTGTCGCTCTGAATAAGTGAAACAAAAATATCGTGGAACGAGCGCCATTTCGTGTAAAATCCGGAGAACTCAGGAGCTTTTATTTTTTTGAAGACGTATATCTTTGCTCTGAGGAATACTTGCAGCCAACGTTATGGTATTTCTGAAAAAGAACTTTGACTGCTAGAATACCCATCTAGTCCATCAAGCAATTCTCACCTGTACTCAAGGTAAGTTTCCCGAGTTTGTTCAATAATTTAAATTAACTCTTGCTTTTTCTTTTCTTCTAGTTTTTTAATGCATCTTCCTACTTCGTAGTGCCGTTGTGCTGCAGCTAGATTCTCTTCCAACAATAATTCTTATTATTCTTATTATTCCAAAGATAATTCTTAGAACGACGGGACTCACTTATCTTTGTAAAATTAGCAAAGTCTCTCTTGATTTGGACAAAAACATTGGTAAGGAGTTTAGCCAACATTTCAGTTAATTTGAACAGTTGGTACTCACTTTGTTCCTTTAAGGTTTTAAAGGCGAGCTGCTTGCTGTCGATATTGCTGGTGTTGTTCTTGCCACTATGGATTCTAATATCGCTTATATTGCTGATGTCGATGCTGATACTTCTTGCTGTTGTTGTTGCAGATGCTTCTGGTGCTGTTGTTGTTGCAGATACCTCTGGTGTTGATGCTGATACTGCTGTTGCGGATGCTGCTAAAGCCAATGGTGTTGTTACAATTAGTGCTGTTTGAGGTGCTATCTTGTTTTACGAACGAGGGAGAACATCTCTTTATAAGAAGGTAAGGTATATCATCTGGACCAGCGAATTCGTGTTTATTAAAATCTTTAAGTATGAAAGTGGATTCGTCCCAATAAAGATTCGAAACACTCAAGTGGAAAAAAGAAAAGAAAAAAAGAAAAACAAAAAAACCAAACCGTGGGAAAAAATAATAATGTGCGCCGAGTAAACAAAAAATCCAAAAAAAAATTCACTGTGCGAGGACAACAAAACGCGCGAGTGCAGTGCAAACAATATTTACAGTGCGGACACTCTAACCTTCCTGCCCCATGTCATAGTGTTGTTTGCACTCACTGCCGATGCTGTATTAAAGTGGCATCCAGCGGGAGAAGTGACTGAATGTATGTAACAACCGATGGATAGTGTTGTCGATATGAATTTTGTTGGTGTGATGTTTCCCATTATTGTAAGGGCATGACACAACAATTTGATTTGATAAACCTACACCAAATTTTTTCTTCACAGCTGGGGAAACTATTGATTGCTCAGAACCTGGTCTGGGCCAGAGCGAAACAATCAATCATGATATAGTGGTTGTTTTACTTCTTCGAAGTAATCCCTGGGCAACTATTTGCGTATACCTACATACAGGTGAAATCGGCTAAGGTGATTTGTGATAGTGTGATTTGTGTTAATTAAAAACGATCAGAAAAATTTTTCACTCTGTGTATAGTGATCACCAAAAAAACTGAAGGAGCAGACAACACTGTTACTAAATCTCAAAACATCGAAGAACTGTCATTAAATTCCAATTTTATTTATTCGTCTGTATAAAAGAAGATTCGATTTGGCTCTCAAAATGTAAGTAAATAGAATGTTGATACTATTCAAATATAAATATATGTATTATTAAGTATATATGTGTACACATGTTTAGAGTTCGAGTGAATTAAACGCAAATAGTAATGATGTCCACATGTCTTGGCAGATAAACGCAGAATCACCAGTGGGAAAAATTAAAAAATTCTCTTAAAGCCAAAGGGTCGCCGAGCAAAAGTTTTGCAAAATGGAAACGAGTAAGTAAATAATATGTCAACATTAATGTCCATTTGCTATCGTGAACATCTATTTAATTTAGATTTGGTCGATCCATAAGTACAACACCAAAAAGAAACTTGCCTAGCTCTTACAAGCTGGTGATGTGTGATAAGTGGCATGGAAAGCATCCCGTCATATAGCTCCGTAGACAAACGATTAAAAAAAAATGTTGATGAAAATATAATTCAGTCATTATTTTACTTTTATATAGACCCTTTCACGTATCAAATGAATGTGCAACCACTCCTTAATGCAGTGTTGGATGAAACCAAGGATATTTTTATAGAGTGTACCACAAACAATCAAGACATACCTTCAGCACAAACTACCACAAAATCGCCGTAACAAAAATGTAAGACCCAAGAAAAAATTGTTCTTATCAAAACCCAATTGGATTTAGAGAAAACTTTTTTTGAAACAGTTGGTTACCAAATGCAAAGAATCGATAAAACATTGGAGGAGGTAAGGGATTCTATAAGGGAGCTATAATAAAAAGAAAAACAAAAGGATAGATAAATAGCAAAAAATTCAAATGAGCTCAAACTTATGAAGCTTTCTCAAGGAAAATAATTTTGTGTTATTTTAGCTTTTCATATTTTTATTACATATTATTCTCTTAGCATTAAGTTTTTGTTTAATAGAAAATGCACAATGCAATACAACAAACTAAATAAATACTGTTAATGTTACTTTGTTAGTTTTTGAAGTTTATGTTTAGTATCTTTGTTTATTTAGATTTAATTGGTTTACAGGTTTTAATTTTCCATTAGTAAATCTTTAATTCTTTTTCTTATTCTTCTCTATTTGCAGAGCGGTCACAAATTTAAAAAACTGCGAAGTAGTTCCTCTGGTATTCAGAGCATATGTTGTGGAGGGTAGTACACACATTTATAGTCTCAGCAACTCTTTCGGAGGTGTATCTACATTTTCTCTCATCCAGAATAATTCGCCATCGAACTTTAAATTTATACTTTAATATAAGAAAAAAAAAAAAAAGAAATTCATTTGTACGTTTCGCTCCTCAATGCACCTAGCTTGCGAATGTACATTATTGAAGTGCGTTTCGAGAGAGTTTTCGTTAGGGCTTCTGTACGGAGTTAGCAAGAATGGTTCCAACGAGTAGCCACTGTCACCTACAATTAAGAAGAAAATTGGTAAGACAAGGATAAAAATAAATTCCCTTTTACCGAGTAGCTATAAGGAGTTTCTGGCAAGGACACAATCGGTTTCCGCTCTCTCGTTACTTTGTCCCCAAATGAAACTATCGTGAGTACTTTAACCATATCTTGCGTTTATGGACATTATTCTTGAATCTTCATCACAAATCTTATATATAAATTGTAGAAGGTTTTCTTATGTGTGCAAAGACGTAACTTACAACCATGGCATTAATACTATGCCTTCCATTGTGGTTAAAGAAAAAGTGTTCGTTTACCTATGTTCGCATAAGCATTATGTGGGTTCCATTTATACAACCAATTACTATAAATAAACAATAAAATTGAACCTCTTTCGATTAATTACAAAAAATTATAACAAACAGGTATTTTGTATTTTTCACATAAAAATTGTTTGTTGGTTTGGGATTGTATTGGATGGAATCATATACTTGTTTTGAAAGTCGAAATTCTTTTAAGAATCTAAATATGAGATTTAGCGAAATGCTTGTTGTTTAATGCTAATTAGAACATATTTACACTAACATTGCATTTGGTAGCCCAAGGATATCTGATTTGTATCTTAGCTGGATCCTAGCAGACGCACACCTCTATAGTTTTCTTTGTCCTTGTCATCACTCCTTGAACTCAAAAATAATTCCATCGAGGTAAACATTTTCTGCGGTCTTTAAATCCAAATGGAATCGCAAAAAATAATTCAATTGTATGCAAGTGACACCTCTTCAGCTATCAGAAAGAAATGATCACTAAAATGTGATTACCACAGTAACTATCACCTTACATAGAGCAAAAACAAAATATGTGGCTATCACTTATCACAAATCACCTTAGCCGATTCCACCTCATGTAAAACTACTTTAAAACCATGAAAACGTTCAAATAAAAGATAAGTCCAATTGAAAATAAAAGGGATAGTTTAATCGTAATAAAAAAAAAGAAATAACATTAGTTGAGATTCATGTCAAGTTCCTTACAAAATATAAAAATAAAGATTCATTAAAGAAACACCATTTACAAAAGTATGCTTATAGTGGTTAAAATTTTTATTTTATAACTAGTAGTTATATAAATTCTTCTACACAGAAAAATCAGCGCCAAATAAAAACGAATTAATATTCAATTTTTTTGTTTTTATTGAGTTATTCAATGGCTACAAATCTTAGAACAACTTATTCGAAATGACTTCCATTTGCCTTCCAGCACGACTTAAGACGATGTGGCCACTCATCGATTGCGAGACGCACTTCATGCATGAGGAAATTGTCCACTGCAGGGCTCGCTTCAACGACTCAATATTTGAGTGTCGAGTAGAGCAAGCCATGCCCTCTAATACGGACCAAAACTTGAAATCCAATGGGTTGAGGTCTGGACTACCAGCTGGCCAATCATCCGTTGATATGAAGTCCGGAACGTTGTGTTTTTGAGCCACTGTTGAGTCGCTTTTGCTTTGTGAGCTGGAGCATGTGCAGGCTTGTCCATGGCTTGTTGTTGAATAATGAATGGTTGAGAGACTTCACAATGGGTTCCAAGCGGTCGATTGATATACATATCAATCCGATCCGATCCGATGTTTCTGCGAAATTTGCATTTTCCGCGACCAGATTTTTTGTTTTCGCAGCGGTTTTCGGTCAATTCGTTTCTTCACGGCTTTGATCGCTTTCGCAGTTCTCACAGTGCGCGGAGAGACGGATCTCCACCAGTATCCTCAAACAACTTCGCAGCACGATATACAAACTTGCGAGTGATTCCAAGCGGTCGCAACGTCCTAAAGATATCACTTTTTCCCATGTTGCATTTAAGTAGGCCAACTACAACAATACGATTTTCGATGTCGCCCCATTCCATGATTGTAAGCAATTAATGTCAAAAACTTTTTACGTCACAATGAGGCATAAATATCAACTGTCAAATCGCAATCAATACGAAATGGACGCCCAGTGTTGCATTCGCAATGAGTGAGTTCAATTGTGTACCAGTATTTTTGACTTGACTAGATAATGTTCAATATTTTGTGGGGTATCGTCCCAGTATGAATTCAACAAGATTTATTGTGAGATATGCGCTCATTTTTTTCCATTGTGATTGTAAAATTTCGCTGAGTACCTAATAAATAAATTTTCAATGGGGTAAATGTGCTGAAAGCAATCCATTCTCGAACTTGATACGCAGTATGCGTGGGGTCATTATCATGTTGAAAATTAAAACGACCAGGTAAGCCCAGTTTCTCAATACTAATTTTCAGATTGTTGCTTAGAATATCGAGATACAAGTTCTTATCCATAATTTTATTTATGAAAACTAACTTTCCTGTACCGGCTGCCGATATACACTCCCAAACCATGACCCCACCACCACCGTGTTTGACCGTAGCTTCATATCACATTTTGCCCATCCAACCAAAAAATATTGAACTTACTCTCATCGGAGAATATTACTATTGACCAAAACTCAAAATCTTTATGTATGTATTTTATTTTGCCAAATCGAAGCATTTTTTACCCTTAATTTCAGACACGTATGGTTTTTTTCTCGCTACGCAACTACGCTCAGCCCTCTGGAGTGCTCTAGATACAGTTGAAGGTTGTACCGAAATATCAAACATGGTCTCCAGTCTTCTAGCTATTTTACCTATGCTCAAACCAGGTTCTGGCTTACCTATCTTTTTAGGTCGATTGCATCTTTCTTTGTTCACAAGTGTTCCTCGGCCCTTAAAACTTTTTATAACAACTCTCTGGATTGTTGAGCGATGTCATTTTGTAATTTTGGATATGCCATCGTACGATTTTCTTTCTTCGTGCAACCCAACGATTATTCTCCTATCAGATACATCCAATTTCTTCCCTTTAACCCTTTCCATGGTTCTGTTAGGATTTCGGTCTGCAAGAATGTCCGTCTTGTACAAGGTTAAACAATCGAATGAGAATACAAAGGAATTCTGTAGACCACAACTCAAACTAACTGAAAACTTTTTAGTAGAAACATAGCAAAAGGAGTGAAAATATTATTGAACGCAACCTTTTGCAAAGCATTTTTTTGACGTAGTGGTACATTTTATTTTACCGTAATGTTTTTTTTTTTTTTAATTGCTTAGTCTAAATTAGAATTTGTAGAGGTACATTCCGTTATAAAATAAAAATTGAGATGTACCCGATTTGAAGTGCTGAACATCAAAAAATATGTATATACAAATAATGATGGAAGTGCGCAGGCTTGTGCAAAGCACTGTACGTAAATGGATTAAAAGTTACAAGTGCGAAAGTCTTAAGTGTCTTGTCGGATGAGTTTGAAATTCTATTGTAAGTTGGGACAGAGATTTTGTCACAAATACTATTAGTGATAAGTGATGTACTGCATGCAGCTTTGTCGATTAGAAAATTTGTAAAAGGGAACACATTTGAGGGAGTAATTCATTTCCCCACCCGGACATTTTTTTAAAAATTTTCACAAGAGATTTTTCTTTGAGCAGGAATTGTAAAAATTTTCAAATCAATTATATATTAAAAGTACTTTCAAATTCATAAAAGTTTATAAAAAGAGAAGAAAGATGAGCTTTACATTCGACCAAATTGTTCGCGTAATACAATAGAACTCATTAAACGCATATTACATCAATGAAATTGTAATAAAAAAAATCTAAAAATCTTCCCCTTCCTTTCCAATTTCTTTTTTGTTTTATTTTTTGTTATCGTTTTATAGTAAAACACAAAATTTTTGCAAAATTCAACTTTATTTATCAACACAGTTGCCCTCGAGGGTGATACACTGATTGAACGATTTTTCAATCTTTCGATACCAGTTTTGTAGTACGATTTCGGTTTAACCCCACAATAGGCCTCTGTTTCTGCGATTACTTCTTCGTCGGTCTTAAATCTCTTTCCGGTGAGCATTCTTTTGAGGTCTGCGAACAGGAAATAGTCGCTAGGGGCCAAATCTGGAAAATACGGTGGGTGGGGAAGCAATTCGTAGTCGAATTCATTCAATTTTGCCATCGTTTTCATCGGCTTGTGACACGGTGCATTGTCTTGATGAAACAGCACTTTCTTTTTCTTCAAATGCGGCCATTTTTCTACGATTTCGTCATTCAAACGCTCCAACAACGCAATGTAATGAAAATGATGGCAAAATTGAATGAATTCGGCTATGAATTGCTTCTCCACCTACCGTATTCTCCAGATTTACTGTATTTCCAGTATTTCCTGTTCGCAGACCTCAAAAGAATGCTCGCCGGAAAGAGATTTAAGACCGATGAAGAAGTAATCGCCGAAACAGAGGCCTATTTTGAGGCTAAACCGAAATCGTACTACAAAACCGGTATCGAAAGATTGAAAAATCGTTTCAATCAGTGTATCGCCCTCGAAGGCAACTATATTGATAAATAAAGTTGTTATATTGTTAAACGAATCGATAATCTGGGATATTGAAGTGCAACTTAAAATTTTCATAGATGGAATCCTACTATTATTATAGCATTATACTCGTATTTCAAAAGATATATGTTAGTTAATGAAAGTGAAAAGTTGGTGAAAATCTTAAGTTATAATTAAAGCAGGATCAAGTACAAGCTCTCAGCATTTTAACTTTCACCAGGTAAAACAGTCCTTTTGAAATATTCTGCTAGGAGAATATACATATACTCATATATGGTATATAAACTAAACTTATTTAATTTTTATTATCATAAAAAATATTAATCGGACAGCGATTCTGCCCTTGTAAAAATCAACTATAAAAGTAATGAACTTAAAGTTACCTTAAATACTACATTATTGCAGCGACTGCAATTACAGGTGGATGTTGGTCGTTATCTGCTGACCGTGAGAAACAATCCGCCCTTAAGAGTAAACGTCCGCGTTCACTTAGAAGAATTGAATTTGGTTGATACGAGCCGTTGTTGCTACTTTTGGTATTGGGGAAGGTGAAGGTGTGCTTTCCTTTGTCTCTGAAGGTTTTGTTGATGGGTCTGCATCGACGCTAGTGTTCTCTGGTGCTTTATTACTTCTGATAACCTTTCGGAATATTGCTATTACGATAATAAAAAGTAGTAGGCAGACTCCAATATTCAACATTGTATCATTTTTTGACTTTAGTTGAATGTAATGTGTGTTATTGGTGAGGAGTTCCTTAATCATCTCTAGCGATTAAATTTATTCTACCTCGTAATTTCTTGATGGTTGTAAGACTGTCGGGAGAGGGTGGAAATACTTCAGGTCGAAAACGTTTTTCCCAATTTGGATGCTAGTGTTTTGTTACTTGATGAGGAACGTACCATTAAGAGCCACCTGGTCTTTGTTGATTATGATTTTTCCATTGTATTGATTTAGGACATTGATGTCAGATGATATTTCTTCGAAAGCCGTAATATGTTGGCCGTTAAATGCAGTGCAGTTTGCTGGTGTGCTATTTAATAAATTTGAAATACAAGCTAAGGAAATTATTATTAGGACACATTGACAATTTATTTATTGTTTTACAACTTAGAATTACTCCATGTAGTTCGTCCTTACATTTTATAATCTCATTGAAATCGATTTTAATTATTTTATTTCCTTCTTTTACTTCTATTTCTTTGATCTACGGTTGGCAGGCAAACTGTGCATAAAAGAACATTATTATTAAAAGCTATTTTTATATCGGAAAATTCGCTTGTTTCTATATTCGTGAAAGGTATTTGTTTAGTTTAACATTTAAGTTTAATTAGATTATTTCTATCGTATTTCATTTCGAACATTCTCCCCCATTAACAAGCTCTCAATGAAATGCTGCACCTTTACTGCTTGCTTGCAATTGAATTCCAAGTCTTTTTACTACTTGTGAACATACTTCAATCTTATTGTTGTCGAAACGGCTGCACTCTGTTGACATAAGTCCGGCTTAACACATCCAAAGAAAGAAAGTAATAATTGGTATGAATGTACAAGATGCAGACATAAACAGAACGAATAGACCAGCCAAACAATAGTCACAAATTGAATTGAAATATTGCCCTATCGTTGTCCCTGTTACACATATTTCAGATTTGCGTGGGTATTTTTCTTTTTCCCCTACTCCTACTGCTGTAACCCTGGTAAGTTTAATTTGATTCGATTGTCGGATAAGAAATGTGTCGCGAGGTATTTATTATTTTAATTATATTTATAATGTCCTTTTTATTTGTTTCCCGCGTGAGCAAGCAATCAGCATTAGTAAGGAATTATGTACTGTACAATAGTCAATGTCGTTTCATTTAAGTTAAGTTTGGTTATTAGATGACTTCTTTATTTTTGCGAACAAAAGCACTTGTTTCTTTGATTTGTGTTCCTTCTTTAGAGGTGTGTGTATGTGTGTATTTGAGCATGAATTATATGTTTGAAGATAAATTAAAGTGAAGTCGAGTGGAATTTATAATATTCGTCCGCGAAGTTGTTTATAAGTGGACTGTATATTTGGATAATGATTATTGGTTTGAGTGAAATGTTTGACTTTAGAGAATTATGTATTATGAGTAAGATATTGAATTGATATTGATATTGAATATTAAATTCTGACCGGAATCTTATGATCTTTTCTTTAAAAACTTTTAAAGAAATATTTGAATTACTGTGTAGTTTCCTTTATTAATTTTATTGAAATGGTTTAAATTCACTGGTCATTTATATGTTAAGTGTTGATTTATGGTTTGAAACTGTAGATATGAAACCCGGTAATTTTATAATCCCCGAGCTCCTGCTACACCGGTGAAGTCTGAGTACGGTCGGGGAGGGGCCATTTGGCAACACAATCGTGATTCACTATAAGGATTTTCTGGGATCTGGAATGTTTGGTTTATGTTTTGTGTTGGGATCTATAATGCTTATACTTAAACATTATATGTTTAAAGCTAAATTTGACTTCGTGTTGTTTGCTCTCGTTCTTATTTGTATTATCATAACTTATGAAGGATAAGTATATTTTATCTAATTGTGAGTTAGACCTACCGAGTGCCGTGAGCGTGTTGGATTTTGTTATTGGGCGTTTTATATCTGCTGAACTAGTTTTAATGGTGGCTACTCGTGAAATGACGTCAGCCTGTGGATGAAAAGCCTTTATCCTTGCCAAACTCCATTTCAAGGGGGGAAGTCGTTCATTCTTGACTAGCACTAGGTCCCCTATCTTTATTTCTTCATTGGTGGTTCTAGTCCACTTTGGGCGTTGCTGCTGGCGTGAATTGTGTGTGTGTATCGTGGGGTCAATACGTAATGTTTTACGTCTCTTTTAAACTTTTTATTTCAATCGTAAACATAATGTATGTTAAATAGTGCATAATGCCTTATGTATGTAATAATAAAGTTGAACGCAATCAACCGAAAATTTTATACAGTAGCTGAAAGAATTATTTTCACTGCAACTGTGTAAATGTTCAACCGGCTGACATTGGTTTTTTTTTATAAATCTAATAAAAGTTTTCGGTGTAAAATTGCTCCGCTTCAAGATGGCGCTCCCTAAGCTCTCCTCCCGCTATGAGAGAGCAAAGGGAGCAAACATCACCTAATGTCAAAGACTCTCCTTTCTCTTCGATGTCAACTGGAGAACAAAGAAACCAGCAACAACGAAATTCTTGCACTCCGAGGTGACAATACTCGCGGTCTGTCTTTGAAATCGGCACCTCAGGAGGAAAAAAAAAATCGACTGCTTGCAGAAAAAGATAGATGTTGACAACAATAATGCTCTTCGCTGTGCGTTGTAAACTTTTCAACAGGGTGTCTCTACAAATGTATCCGAACTTGAAATAGATAAGTGCTTTGTTAAAAATATTATACATATATTCAAATAATTCTAATGTTGGCAAAAGAAAACCTATTTTAGTTGTGAAATTTGTTTCTAAGCTAAAAAAGATATAATGAAAAAGAAAACTAAAAGTTTTCCAATAGGGACTTGACAACTTTGAGAAGATGCGCCAAGATGATGAATTTCACCGCAAAATCATCTTCAGTGACGAAGCTCATTGGGTTCGTCAATAAGCAAAATATGCGTTATTGGTTGGGTGAAAACCCGCATGTGCTTAATGAATCACCACTTCATCCACAAAAAAAATAACTGTTATTTTACTATATAACGTTATTGGGCCATATTTTTTCGTCGACGATAACGATCGTCACGTTGCTGTGAATGGTCAGCGTTATCGCGCCATGATCACCGCTTATTTTTGGCCCGAATTCGAAGATATGGACTTGAACGACATGCGGTTTCAACAGGATTGTGCCACAAGCCACACAGCACACGGTACAATCAATTTATTGAAGAGTAAGTATGGTGAGCGTGTTATCTCAAGACATGGGCCAGTCGATTGGCCGCCTAGTTCGTGCGATTTAACGCCGCTTGACTATTTTCTGTGGGGCTACGTTAAGTGATTGGTTTATGCCAACACGCCGACGACGTTGGAAGAGCTCAGAGCCAACATTGAACGCGAAATAGCGGCCGTTTCGGCCAAAATGTGTGGCCGAGTCGTTGGCCATATGAAAGAAGTCGAGTTCCATTCATAAATGTTTTGATTGTACTTCAAGCCAATAATAAAATTTTTGAAATATCTCAAATGGTTTGCCTTTTATTTAAAAAAAAAATTTATCAAGTCGTTATTAGAAAACCCTATATAAATATTAAATTAAACTGTTACAATTTGAAAAGTTAAAACAACCAACTTAAAGGGAAATCCAAACAAAAAAGCCTTTATTAGGGGATTTTGTGGTTCTATATTAGTGGTCTGCATGAATGCATTCATTTGCTGTCTCTAAATGGGTACACTACTTTAGTGTACTCTATTCATTGCAATAATACGAACAAGTGTACAGCAAACTAGTGTACCGCATCGCGAGAGACAATTACTGTACCATACCCAATCGCCTGGTAGCAAATGAATACACTATTTTGTTTCTCTCAAACGACTGAGTGATTGAATTGGCGTAATGTAGACATATCGAATACAGCAATAACTGTATAAAATACAGTTGGGTACACTGAATACAATGAGTGCAAATGGTGCAGTAAATAAAACTATTGCTCAAATTCAGTTTATTTGGTTTCGAGATTAGGTAATGTTTGTTGACTAGGTTGCACTATTTGTTGTAGTGAAGAAAACGAAAAAATTTATGAACAGCTATGGTATCAAAGTTACTAAAATATAAAATGGAAACTTTTGACGTAAGTTAATTTATTTGCCTTAAGGAAAGGTTTTGATTATAATAACGTCTAAAATTTGACTAGTATTTAACCAAAGACTCCGATGTTTCAATGGCCAGTGTTAGCGGTATATTGAATAATTCAGCTATAAAGGCCAAAATCAAGGCGAGTGTAAAATAATAATAATAAGATGGGCCGTAGTAAGGTTTGGGATGTGTTTGGAACTGTAAAAACTGAAAACGGTGAAGAAGTTCAAAATTTAGTTAGGTGTAAAAATTGTCTTTCGATATACAAATTTAGCTGTAAAAGTACGTCAAATTCAGTGAAACAGAAATGCTATATGTTTAACAAAATGAGAAGTGATAATAAAGCAGAGAAAATGGTAGTTGACTCTGAAGATAAAAAAAAATGTATTGTTGGTAACAGAATGTAAAATAGAAAACTGTCGCCCGTTCAAAAGTTAACGTTAACGATACATTACGCGAGGGAAGGACAAATAATTACCAGACTTCTAGGATTAAAATCTATAAAGGGTGAATCATGTTCAGGTGACACATTTTTTTAAGTTCAACTAAATTATTCAATACCATTTCAGGCCAAAACATTTATTCAAAAATCACAACACTTGAATTTGGATGTAATTTGAATTAAGTACCGTAGTACTTAAATTAACATTAAAATTTTAAGATCTTTTGTGGAATCTTCAAAGATGTTAGAAGGTGAAAATTATCTAACTCTGGGTTTAACTATAGTCCACATCCACCGATTAAAAAAAAAATGTTCTGCCGATTTTGGAGATTTAGAAGTAATTATAAATTTTAAAACAAAATTAAGTTCTTTTTTAGATTCCATCGTTTTACAAAATTTGACAGTAAATCATAAAATTGCCTAATTTCTTTTCCCTCCCACAAATAAGTTAATTCCATTTAATGAAGCCGAAAAAGATATTATTATGAACGAATGTAAGAATTTAATGTAAGGATAGGTAGACGAATTATCGGAACAGGAAGGTCAAGCCCTTGAACGATTGTTAAATAAAGAACTGAATATCAATGTAACAGATGGTAACGCTTTGTTTGCAGACTTTGTTCAACCGGTAGAAATGGTTAATTCTAATGATAAAGTTAATAACGAACTGCTTACATATCAAAAAGTAAATGTAATTTTTTTTCGAAGATTTCAATGTCTTACAGTGGTGGCAGTGCTGCTTCCGAACGCGTATTCTCTTCAGCTAGAAACTTAATTTCTGAAAAACGTTCTCTAGTTGGATCCGACCCAGTTTTGGTTAACCAAATTATGTTTTTGTACTCAAACATAAACACAATTGAAATTTCTAAGAATTTAGACGAATATGAAAAAAATAAATAAAATAAAATAATTATATAAAGAAAATTAATTGAATTTATTCTTTGCTAAGAGATGGCGTAACTTGTATTATTCCATTGCTATTATTCCATTGGAACATGCGTTGGAAAGCTACTGTCATTGTACGTCATTTCAGTATATGTCATTCATTAATAAGTTTTTTTCACTCAAATATGTTGAACTTTGTGCCTGAAAAAGTGTTTTTGCAGGAAATTCGTCTTCATTACTTTAATATGAAGTTTATGGTGAACATGCGCTAGCTGAGCGAACGTGCCAAAAGTGGTTTGCACAATTTTAAAGTGGTGATTTTGGCTTGGAACCCCAAGCGCAAAAAATCATATGTGAAAGCCAACCAGCCAAATCAACGGCAAAGCCGAATATCCATGGCGTGAAGGTAATTCTCTGTATTTGGTGGGATCAGATGGGTATGCTGTATTATGAGCTGCTAAAACCGGGTGGACAATGGACATCGCTACCGAACATAATTAATCCGTTTGAAGAGAGCAGTAGCCGAAAAACGCCCGGAATATGCGACCAGACACTAGGCAATAATTTTCCATCATGACAACGCTCACAACGCCCACGTTGCTATTCCGGTTAAGAAATATTCGGAAAACAGTGGAATTCTTACCCCACTCGCCTTATAGCCCAGACCTTGCCCCTTCTGACTACCATTTGTTCCGGTCGATGCAGAACGCCCTCACTGAAATACGGTTCACATCAGAGCATGATATCAAAAATTGGCTTGATTCATTCTTGGCTGCCAAGCCGACGCAGTTCTTTTGGGATGGGATCCATAAATTGCCAGAAAGATGGGAAAAAGTCATAGCTTCAGATGGCCAATACTTTGAATAATACTATTGTTCATGTTTTTCTTAAATAAACGTTCAAATTTTGAAAAAAAAAACCGCACGAATTAAAATATATATATTTTATTACTAGCAGTCACATGTGGCATCACTGATTTTGTTTTTTGGTGCCTGATTCTACCATCATATCATCGTGGATACTTACTTACTTAGGAGGCACTACATTCAGAGATGGACCTGACCATCAACCAAAAGTTCCCTACAGTTAGCCTTGCCTTTAGCTAACTGCCTCCAGTCTCGGACGACAAGTTGGTTGAGATCTTCTTCCACTTGTTTACGCCACCTTAGGTGAGGTAACGGTCAGGGATACAAAAAAAAAAAAAAAACAAATATTTGGTGCAACAGCCCGGTGTGGGCCAAAGCCTAGCTTCTCGCACTCATTTGTGTTGCTCACGTTATCATTTTTGCACTCCTGAGTGGGGCATACTATTTATTGCCGATTCTGAATGGCACTCCTGAGAAGCTTTTTCATAGGCGGCTATTTTACTTTCGACGGTATTCCGTTGCCTGCCGAAAGGGTGATGGCGATCAAAAAAATTGTTCGGTGACCTGACCAGAAATTAGACCCCGATTGCGTGCTTGACAATGAGCTAACCATAACGCCATCGCTATCATCAGCGGCCAAGGATAGTTGTCATTAATTTCCCTTCCCTCTGCTCGAGATCGAGTTTCTACTTTCACATTGTGTGTCAAATGACAATTGAGCAAACGAGAGACAGCACAATAATTGCGTGTGTTTCAAATATGAACACCTACACTCGTACGCTAATGTAGAACCACGTTCAACAACAGTCGTTTTCGATAGTTGTTTTTGTATACAAAAATATGCACGGGTAAGTGTCGTCTAAATACTTTATCAAGCTTTGTTTGAATTGATAGACATTATGAAAATATTGAAAATTTAAAGAAAGCAAAATCAGACGAAAAAAAATCATTTATATTCTCCGTTATGGAGCCCCTAAAACGGTAAAACGGTAAAACATCAACCAAATGTTCCCTACAGTTAGCCTTGTCTTTAGCTAACTGCCTCCAGTCTCGGACGACAAGTTGGTTGAGATTTTCTTCCACTTGTTTACGCCACCTTAGGTGAGGTAACGGTCAGGGATACAAAAAAAAAAAAAAAACAAATATTTGGTGCAACAGCCCGGTGTGGGCCAAAGCCTAGCTTCTCGCACTCATTTGTGTTGCTCACGTTATCATTTTTGCACTCCTGAGTGGGGCCTACTATTTATTGCCGATTCTGAACGGCACTCCTGAGAAGCTTTTTCATAGGCGGCGATTTTACTTTCGGCGGTATTCCGTTGCCTGCCGAAAGGGTGAAGGCGATCAAAAAAATTGTTCGGTGACCTGACCAGAAATTAGACCCCGATTGCGGGCTTGACAATGAGCTAACCATAACGCCATCGCTATCATCAGCGGCCAAGGATAGTTGTCATTAATTTCCCTTCCCTCTGCCCGACATCGAGTTTCTACTTTCACATTGTGTGTCAGATGACAATTGAGCAAACGAGAGACAGCACAATAATTGCGTGTGTTTCAAATATGAACACCTACACTCGTACGCTCGTACGCTAATGTAGAACCACGTTCAACAACAGTCGTTTTCGATAGTTGTTTTTGTATACAAAAAAATGCTGCACGGGTAAGTGTCGTATAAATACTTTATCAAGCTTTGTTTGAATTGATAGACATTATGAAAATATTGAAAATTTAAAGAAAGCAAAATCAGACGAAAAAAAAAAATTTATATTCTCCGTTATGGAGCCCCTAAAACGGTAAAACGGTAAAACATCAACCAAAAGTTCCCTACAGTTAGCCTTGTCTTTAGCTAACTGCCTCCAGTCTCGGACGACAAGTTGGTTGAGATTTTATTCCACTTGTTTCCGCCACCTTAGGTGAGGTAACGGTCAGGGATACAAAAAAAAAAAAAAAACAAATATTTGGTGCAACAGCCCGGTGTGGCCAAAGCGTAGCTTCTCGCACTCATTTGTGTTGCTCACGTTATCATTTTTGCACTCCTGAGTGGGGCCTACTATTTATTGCCGATTCTGAACGGCACTCCTGAGAAGCTTTTTCATAGGCGGCGATTTTACTTTCGGCGGTATTCCGTTGCCTGCCGAAAGGGTGAAGGCGATCAAAAAAATTGTTCGGTGACCTGACCAGAAATTAGACCCCGATTGCGTGCTTGACAATGAGCTAACCATAACGCCATCGCTATCATCAGCGGCCAAGGATAGTTGTTATTAATTTCCCTTCCTTCTGCTCGACATCGAGTTTCTACTTTCACATTGTGTGTCAGATGACAATTGAGCAAACGAGAGACAGCACAATAATTGCGTGTGTTTCAAATATGAACACCTACACTCGTACGCTCGTACGCTAATGTAGAACCACGTTCAACAACAGTAGTTTTCGATAGTTGTTTTTATATACAAAAAAATGCACCGGTTAATGTCGTCTAAATACTTTATCAAGCTTTGTTTGAATTGATAGACATTATGAAAATATTGAAAATTTAAAGAAAGCAAAATCAGACGAAAAAAAATCATTTATATTCTCCGTTATGGAGCCCCTAAAACGTTATTGAAGCCGGGAATAAGTATCTCATCTCATTTTTTAATACTACGCAAAATTTTACATCGTTATGTTAAGCAAGTAGGAAATAAAAGGCATTAAGAAAGCAGTATACCTTAAGCATTTTATCACTTTAAAGGGAACATATGGGGGATAGAGGTGTTTTTAAAAATGGTGAAGCAACATTTGTCTATGTAATTACGTATTTTTTCCACCAACGTAATTAGTGTACTCATTGTACTCAGAATAGTGTACACCAGTTTTATGAATAGCCATCAATGAATACCCATCAATGAATACCCAATCATGATGGGTACACTTCACTTAGAGTTTCTTTAAAAATGGGTGCACCAATCACTTAGTAACCAAATATTAAGTGATTCATTTATTTAAGTTTTCAAGATGTGAGTGCAATGAATTATGTACCCGAAAAAACACTGAATTTCTTGAAACTGGTTTTAAGACATTCGTTGCAGAGGTTTATTCTATATATACACGGAAAGTGTTATACAATTGCAAGAAGAGTTGCCATGTTCAATTATATCAACTGATATAATTCCCCGCTTTCGTATCGCTCACGTATGAAGTGATAACGAACGTCTATGTGTTGTCTTGGTTGTCCATTCTCAGCATCAAATTGTCAATACCACCCGGAATCATCTCAGCTGCTGTAGCCATATCATGCCTTTTACTGCTTGTGATGCGGCGACGTATTCTGACTCAGTGGTTGACAAAGAAACAAATTTTGGCCTCTGTGATGACCAAGAGAAAGGGCCACTCTCGAGTTAAAAAATGAACCAGCGTCACTGAAACAAACTTACGAAAAACATTTAGTTCTTTTAAAAAATATACCCATTCGTCTGGTTCTACTGATATATTTCAAAATTCTATTCACAGCGTTGACGTCATGATTATTTGGCAAATCCAAATTTTGGAAAACTACTTCTACTGCAAAGGCAATAACTGCCCGAGTCGCCACTAGCAAATACATGAGAGTCTACGGCGTCTCTGTAGAGACATTTCACTGCTTCCGAAGGTAAAGTATTGATGAACACTGCTCCGCTCGAATTGACATCGGCTTGCAACAACTCATGTTGAATCGTTTCAATAACCGCTCAGTGTAGATTGGCCCACATGAATTCCATCTCCTGGTTAAACTGCGATTTTCATCCCGAGAAAGCAACCAGCTTCCAAAATTGTGACTTTGTAATTCTTCTGCAGAAATTTTACCAACTGAATCGCAATGTTTTTTTTCTTCGAAGCCACAAGCCCATCATCAACGTAAACAGCTGGTATGATTCTGCATTTATTATCTGCTGATAGAAAAATGCAAGGATACATTTTACTAGGCCTTTGCCTGAACTCCCGCAGAACTCCAGTCAGCTTTTGATTCCAGCAGCGGGGCGCCTGTTTGAGTCCATATAAGCTCTTTCGCAATTTGCAAACCTTATTTGGGCCGTCGATGCATGTAGATTTCCTCAGTGATATCGTCACGTAAAAATGCATTTTTGACATCAACCTGCACAAAACAAGTCCTTCGTTTGCTACAATAGCAACAATGGAGCGAGTCGAGGTGAACTTATCCACTGTACTGTACGTTTCTCCATAGTCGATAATATAATCCTGGGTGTAACCCTGCGCAACCAATCTCGCCTTATAATTTTGTTCGTTCGCCTAGATCCTTAAGTTTATAAACCCATTTGCTGCCAATAACTTTCCTATCCGAGATACCAAATCTCATGTGCGATTTTTGTAAAGACTACTTTTCTCGTCTTCTATTTTGTCATCTCTTCGCAGAAAATAGCTTCTTTGTAACATTGTGGCTCCCCTTGCATAAAATATGCATGCTTTTCTACGAAATAATAAGTCCCTAGTGCAGTATACTTTCTTTAGCGTAGCTGATTATTTAAAGGAATAGACTCTTTGGGGTCATAAACCATGTCCATAGCGTCCTTCTCACCACATTGGCAATCCTCCTTTTCCACTTGTTCTCCTGTTCTTACATCAACATCGTCTTGTTTTTCTGTATTAATTACTATTGGATATAACATTTTCTTGTGAAAGATTATTGCGCTTGCTCATATAGATAACAGATGTACTTGGAGATCTATCGAAATCACTATTTGAAAGCTTTTTGTTCACTATGCTGGTCCATTTCCCTAAAAACGACATCTCTGCCGATAACCATTTTATTTGTTACAGGTCTCCATATCCGATAGCCTTTGGATGTGTCCGAGTATCCCATGAACATACCCTTTTCAGCCTTTCCATCCCTTTTTTTTTTTTTTTTTTTTTTTTTTATTATTATTTCAATTTCTTATTATAAATATGATTCACAATAAAGATACTTGTATAAAATACAAAATAATTTTACTAAGATTTTTTAAGAAATTCTGTAGCAATTAAGTGACTAGAGGCGAATGATCCTTCAATTCAATACAATTTTTTTAGATTTCATGTTGAGTAAATTCAAGAATAAGATAAATAAAACAAGAATAATAACGAAAAACATGTTCAATAATATTACTTTACAAACATTTTAGATATACTATAGGGTTTTCTAATAACGACTTGACAACTTTTTTTTTTAAATAAAAGGCAAATGATTTGATATATTTCAAAAACTCTTTATTATTGGCTTGAAGTACAAACAAAACATTTATGAATGGAACTCGACTTCGTTTATATGGCCGTTCGTCCAGCGATCGATTCGTTGAACTTCGATATCCTTTTCTGAATAGAGGAATGACTTCAGCACATTTTAAAGACGCAGGAAATGTACCACAATTAACACTTAAGTTGAACAAGTGACTTAACACATCAACAATAAATAAAGAAATACGTTTTAAAAGACAGTTAGTTATGCTATCAGATGTGCAAGAATCTTTGTTATCAAGAGTCATTATACATCGTTGTGAAAAGTTGAAAAAAAAAAAACTGTTATTTTGAGAAATATATTCGACTATATTGGATATTGGTTTAATTCTGTTGCGATAGTAGCAAAAGATTTATTAAATTAATTGGCAATATCTACTGGGTCCACATTAATTTTAAGAATTTTTTTGTTTTTCTTTTCTATTGTTAAGGATGTTATTGACCACTCTCCACTCATATTTCACATTACTCTTACAGTTTTGCATTTTATTTGCGTAATATTTATCCCGACTTAATTCCACTTGCTTTTTAACCTCTTCACTTAATTTAAGACAGTATTTTTTCAAATTTTGGTTACAAGGATGGCACTTGCATATTTTACTTAACAAGTTTTTTTTTTGTTTATTTTCTTAAGCAAAATTCTGTCAATCCATGGCTTAAAGCGTTTTAAATATGAATTTTCTGTTTTTTTTTAATATTGGTGCAACTTATCGTAAGCTACTGAGGGATTACTTTCCTTATAAATAGACTCCCAGATTTCGAACATTAAGCACTCAACTAGTTTATTGTAATCAATTCTGTGGAGTTCTTTGAAAGGAATATATTTATCGAAACTATTTGATTGAACGATTTCTATGTTTACACTAGTCATGCAATGATCAGTAATTTTGTAGTCAAGTACTTCACCCGTTAATTTTTGTGTAAATTGCGAATTTAATCTCACAAAGATATGGTCAATGCATGTTTGTGTTTTTTCCGTGATTCGCTTGGGTTCAAGCCAAATGAAGACATTAAAGCCAGATAATTATCCGAGTCATTACTAATTTAAATTATTTTCATGCAGACGGTATATACATAATATAGTAAAATGTTCTAATTTTTAAAATATCAACGCTCATCAAACTTATTTTTTCCACTTTAGAATCGTATTCTTTTTTAATATACCGGGTAAGTTTTTTAACTTGAGACATCCAAATTACTCGAAAAATACGCGATATCGCGAAAAATGTTTCAGACAAAAGTCACAAGGTTCTGAATGGGACATAAGATGGTGACCACGAGTTTGACCTTGAGCCCCATTTTCAAGGTCGAACGAAAGTCACTTTTGACTTTTTAAATGGGAACCCCTATTTTTTGACAGATTCGTAATCTGCGTGAAAAATTACAATCTTTTACATGAAACACTTTTTTTCAAAAATGCGTTGTTTTCCGGTCAGAGGGCGCCATAAAACTTAATACATCAAAATTACTCGAAAAGTACGAAATATCGCGAAAAATGTTTCAGACAAAAGTCACAAGGTTCTGAAGTGGACATAAGATAGTGACCACGAGTTTGACCTTGAGACCTATTTTCAAGGTCAAACGAAAGTCACTTTTGATTTTTCAAATGATAACTCCTGAAGTTTATTGATAATATATTTGATAGGTGATTAGTTTATTCATGGAAAGAGCAGTATACTTTCTTGCGTTTGGTGAGCTACTTTGTTTCATTTGATTTTATGTTGTTATTATAATTGGTTAAGGTCTTCGAAGCACCTCACTTTAAAAACAATATTTCCCTTATTCTTGCGCAAGAATATTATGCTGTTCCTCATCCATATATATTTAAATTTCTTCTCTATTTTAATTTGTTTTCTTGCATTTAATAATGCTCTCTGTGAACCATCAGGATTTTTGCATAGCAGCTTTGTTGTTAGTTTTTGTTTCTTCTTCCCCTTAAGTTTCATGATATTCTTCTTCGTTTTGTGGTGAGTTACTTTAAGCGACAGAACATTAGTGGGAGTAGCATCATGGATCAGTACATTCACACACTTCGTATGAAAGAGTTTTTTGCAATCGTTGCAGTCGATTTTAAGTCACTGCAGTCGACTTTTTTTGCACAGAGACAAATCATTTTGGATTTAGTTTTGTACTTCAAAGTGAAGAATTAAGTTTACGATTTTTACAAAACTGTTGAGGAATGATTTCGACCAACTGCTTTACGTTTCAATTATTACTTAAACTATTCTCAATACATATGTACCCCACAACAATTGTCACAACACAGTTTTTGCTTGGGAACATGTATAAATGCCTCAATACCCTAACCTTTCCTCCACACCACATTTCGAAGGGTGTTTTACCTCCTATAGCGCTGTCCTCAGTGCGGAAGAAGCAATTTAATGCCTTCGTTGACAAATTCCAAACCATTTTCAGTACGGAGTGTTTTTACTGAGTTGTGGCTTTCTGAGTTAGCAAGATGCAAGAATTCTTCAATGCACGAACAAAATTTTGACTTCTTTTTCAAAAATTGTACGACTCTGTAATGTGAAAAATGATCCTTGAAGAGGACAAATTATTTTTCTCCTCCCAATGATGCCTCTTCCATTGGCCCACATACGTCGGCATGCACAAGTTCCCCTGGTTGACTTGCCTTAAAAGAACTCCTTGAAAACGGGATTCGATGCACTTTTCCAAAAACACAAACGTCACACATGAAATATTGATCATCTATAAAACTGATTCCATTCCCTTTAAGATGATCACGCACTTTCTTGATGTTTTGGTGAACCATCCTCTCGTACCATACCTTTTGTGGCAACGCTCTGGTAGTTGCCAAATTTGTCGTCGGCTTAACCGAAACCTGTACACGAAAACACATTCTGAATAGCGCCTCACGCTCTCCCACTGCCACGATAGCTCGGTCTACGTTAGATAAATGATTTTTATACCACCCTTTTCCATTAAACAACAACATATTGATGTCGCCCGTGCCTAACGCACTCCTTTTAGCTTTCGTTGAATTGGATTTTTTCCCTATTGGTACCTCGCCCCTGCTTCCAGTTCCACACGATCATCCCACACGATCATCCTTCTTTGAATTTGGCTTCCTCACCACTTTTTCCGAATATATGTATGTGCATGTATATATGAAACGAAAGGCAGAAAACTAGGTGTTTAACGGACTACCGGTTAAAACAACCGACTTAAGGGGAAATCCAAACAAAAAAGTCTTTATTAGGGGATTTTGTGGTTCTATATATACACGCGAAGTGTTATACAATTGCAAGAAGAATTGCCATGTTAAATTATATGAACTCATGCTTTTCTTAACAAAAACTATACATAAAAATGACTTTACATCTAAGAGTTTTGACTGTACTGTACTGTACTGTACTGTACTGTACTATACTGTACTATACTGTACTATACTGTCATTAACGCGTCTCATTTTTAACCAAACGTACTTCCCAAATTATTTTATTATCCACCAAAACATAAGAAGCATGCGTAAGAATTTCGACTGTTTTCTTGCTCATTTAAATTCATTTGTAAACAAGCCTGATTTCATTTTCTTGACGGAAACTTGGATATATGACGACGAAAAATCGGATGGGTACCAGTTATTAACTTGCTGCAACAACAATATTATGCGTCTGGTGGCGTTGCAGCCTTTATAATTGATTCGCTTCACCCTAAATCTTAAAGCTTCAATTTTAACACATGTGATGTACTCAAAGTTATAATTATGGAATTAAAATTATCGTTTCTTTGTGCCTATAGATTTATTGAGTCTTCGTCAATTAATATGTTTTATGAGGAGTTAGAAGACTTATTGTCTGATGTTTCTAATGACGTTATCCTTTTGGGAGATATTAATTTAGATATCTTACAAAAATCAATTACTAATTGTAACTGCTTAGCTCAGGAAGGCTCAAATCCCCAGAGTTTTTTCTTTGAGCGTGTAACATCTTATGAAGTATAAAAAAATAATAAGTCTCTTAAAAATTCTAACACACAAACGTCTGATGGAATTTCTAACAACTTCGTTAAAAAAATAGCTTTAAACATTTGTGATGTTCTATGTTTTATGTTTAACAGGAGCGTTATATGTGGTGTGTTTCCAAATTATTTAAAAATAGCTGAAGTGATACCTTTGTATAAGAAACGCGAAAAAACCTTAATAAACAACTTAAGGCCTATCTCGTTATTGTCAGTTTTCTCGAAAATTTTTAAAAAAGTTGTTAAAACTAAAGATGGTTCTTAGGAAGAAATAACTTGGCTTTTGTTCTGGTTGTTCAACTGAGAATGCCCTACTAAAATTCTGCGTTGAAATATATAACGGTTTTAATAATAACCGCTGCACTCTTCACAGACATAACTAAAGTCTTTGATACAGTAGATCATGATATACTTCTGAGTAAACTCTACAAATGTGGTTTTTCATGATTGGTTTCGATCCTACATTTCCAATAGAGTACAAAGAGTAAAAATCTTTCTGTCCCTGTAGGTGTTTCTTTTTTTTATAATCAGAGCGCGCTCAAGGTTTTTGTACCCTTAAAATGTTCGTACACAGCACGGGCGAAGGAAATTTAGGGAGGAAGAAAAGACAGGTACCGATGTGCATTGTTTTTAAATGTTTGTAAATTATTACGACCAGGAAACACAGAGGTCGGCAGGACATTTCATAAGCGAGTTGTACGGCTTAGGAAAGAGTCACGATATTTTAGAGTGCGTCCGAAAATGGGATTGAGGGTATACTGATGACCATTCATAGTGAAACGGATGTTACGGTTGAAAGTCTGAATGAGCGGAATGCTACCAGAGATTTCAATGGAGCACTGGTGGTGGAAATAACGATAAAACAAAGTGAGACAGGAGACATTACGTCGGTTTTCGAGGATGTCAATTGATTGACTGATATTACTATCACCAATGAGTTTTATCGCACGGTTTTGAATCTTATCTAGTAGGTGCAGAGATATTTTAGTAGTACCTGAACATATGTGAGCATTGTACTTGTGGTAATGTGTTTACTACCAAATAAAACTACCGAAAGCTTTTCAACCGAATTAAAAAAACTTTAATAAAAACTAACAAAACTCAATTACTATTCAAAATATTAAGAAAAATAAAAATGCGATTAAATTGGAGACAAGCAGATGCTGCTCGACGACCGACGGCTGGCAGTGATCAAAAAACAACTGGCGGCAGAAGATTGAAAATTCGTTGTCAAAATGATTGAGTGTGACCAGAATAGTGTTGTTGTCAAAATAATGGAGTGTGACCAGGTTAATGTTGCCACAGTATTCCCTCTCTAGTCCGCATTGTTGATATCTACCTGGGATGTTGACTTTTCGTAAATATCGTGTTGTCACTGGTATTTTTAATCTCAGAATTGGTTTTGCCTCTCCATTATGGGTTCGTTCAAGATGAAAGCAGGCCTTAGCCGGTCCAATGAAATATTTATGGCCTCTCCATTAACCTTGATTTTGTAGAACTTCTCCGTTTTGTCTAAAATCTCCAATAGGCCATCGTAAGGTGATCAAAGTGGACCTTTAACTCTAATGCATGACTGGAACTCTGCAAATCCAGATGAACAAAAATCAACTGTTGTTTTTTGTGAGTTATTGGAATCGGTGAAAAGATTCGCTGAAGCTTCATACAACCCATATTCCGTTTGATTGTGACGTTGAACTTTTGATCTTTGACACTGTATGCAGTGTTTGACGAGTTATGCAATGCTTTTTGACATATTCGAAAAACAATGTGACGAATGTCAGTGCAAAACTGGCCGATGTAATCCAACTGGCGTTGCTGTCTTGGAGATGCCTTGTCGAGCTTTTGATGGAAAGCGAATGTTATAGGTTTATAACGTCTTCCTTCCAGAAGGTGCTTGAAGAAGTGGATGGCTTGATAAATTGCAGTCAACTCTCGATCGTACGTACTGTATTTAAGTTGTTGAGGTGTTAGCTTTTTTGAATAAAATCCGAGTGGTTGCATAACGTTGTCTATGACTTAATGTAATGCAGCACCTACAGCGAAATCGAAGGCATCAGTGAAAAGAACTAATTCAGCATTAGGAGCAGGATTATGTAAAAGGGTGGCATCAATTAAATCCTGTTTGCAACCTACGAAAGCCTTCGTAGGCACATCATCACATCGGATGGGAGTATTGTCATTCTTCTTGTTCCCGAGAATGAGTTTCTGCAGCACCATTTGATTTATAACAGCGTTCGGTATAAAAGTTTTGTAAAAATTAATAGCTCCAAGAAATTTCTTCAAGTCTTTTGTAACTCCTGGTTTTTTGAATTTTTTAATAACCTCAGTCTTCTTCGCAGTCGGTCGTATTCCGTTTTTATCCACCAGGTATCCCAAGAAACTGACTTCCTCTTGGCCGAAAACACATTTAGCGACGGTAATGGTTAAGTTGTTTTCATGCAATTTTCGAAAAACTCTGCGTAAATCTTGTTTGTGTTGCTTGACGTCACTTGATGCTATGCAAATATCATCCAAATAAGAAAAACAACAATTGGACTAGTCTTGTAGCACCAGGTTGATATGCCTTTGGAAAGTTTGAGATGCATTTCTTAAGCCAAAGATCATATATTTAAACTCGAACAGTTCAAACGGCGTTGTAATTGCTAATTTTGGAACGTCTACTGCTTCTATCGAGATCTGTTGATACGCCCGACGAAGATCTATGGTTGAAATATTCTTTTGCCATATAGTACGTGGCAGAAATCACGAAGAAATGGAATCGTTTAGCGATCAGGTAGAGTTCTTGCATTAAGTGCCCGGTAGTCACCACTCGCCACTCGCCACTCGCCATTCGGTTTTTTTACCATATGAAGCGGGCTCACCCAAGGGCTCTTCGATGGTTGACATATGCCCTTTTCCATGAGGTCTCTGTATTCGAATCGAGCGGCTTCAAGCTTATCTGGTGGCAATCTGCGAGACCGTGCGTAAATTAGTGGACCGGTGGTGATGATGTGATGGGTTACATTTATGCCAGTGGGCTTCTTTAATGCATTAAAATTCGTGTTGTCTTTGAATTCACCTAAGATGGGTGCGAAGGTATCATTTTTCTTAAATGTATAAATTGAAGTTCTACCTGATCTAAATTGATCCCTCGATGATTCTAGCTGCGTCTTGCGGTCGATGACCTTTTCTCTGCGCAAATTGATTAAAAGGTCGAAATGAGTCAAGAAATCAACACCTATGATGGGACTTCGGATATCTGCGACGATAAAATCCCACGTGAACTTCCTGCATAAACCGAGATCGAGAGGGAGCTGCTGAGTTCCAAAAGTTTTGATTTCACTTCCATTTGCTGCGTACAACTTTGTCGTGTGTGGAGATTTAAAGATATGAGAGCGTTGTGGCGGTATCAGGGACACATCTGCGCCAGAGTCAACCAAAAATTGTTTTGCAGATTTTTTGTCGTTAATAAACAGACGTGCAATTTGTAAGCCACTGTTGTTCGACTAGTCTGACATTTCAAACAACTGGCTTAATAGTTTTTTGACACGAAGCTACAGGAAGAGCGACATTTAGGGGCATCTTCTCCAAACTTACGGTGATACTAGCAAAGATCGGTGATGTTCACAGCAGGGGTTCGGTCACGACTACGGTTTCTGCTCAGGAATCGGTGAGTTGAGCGGCCATGGCGATCTCTTCGGAGGAGTTGTTACAATTGTCGATCAATCTGTTCGATACGGCGCTCGATTGCTGACGTTGGAACCGAGACCGTTGTACTCGTAGCCATATCAACTTGATATTGGTCACTTACCTCCAAAATTTTATCAGCAAGAGCTGCCTTCCCCCTTAAGTCCCCCGTTAATGCTTGTAAGATGGCACGTGTATTTGCAGGTAGACGATTAAGCCAAAGTGTCTGCAAAAAATCATCTGTCAAGTGACCTCCCCCAAGCTGCATCATCTTCTGCAATAATTGCGAAGGCTTTTTGTCACCTAATTCGATTAAACGACGAGTATTTTCTTGTTCGGACGCACCAAAACGTTCAAGTAACATCTTCTTGAAATATGCGTGTTTTCCGTCTGGCGGTGGATTGAGAATTGCGTCCGATACTTGTGCCAAAATTCTGGTTTCAATAGCTGCAACCACGGTGTTGAATTTAGGAACGTCTGATTGCACTCCTGAGTTCGCAAATTGTGCTTCCACTTGTGCAAACCAAATTTTGTGATTCTCATCCCAGAACGGTGGTACTTTTACGGACACTCGACACACACAGTTGTTACATTTGTTTCATTGTTCGCAGGTTTTGGTTCTTCACTGGTGTCGGAGTTCGTGTTCTGCATATTTCAATATATATTTTCGTAAAGAAATCTGGTGGTACAAAAGAACGGTTATGAAAAACCGATCTGGCGATTTTTTGTTATTCCGTTTTCTCTAGCAAATTCGCAATAGCCCGAACAAACAAAAATACATTGCGGGGTCACTAATTTGGTAATGCGTTTACTACCAAATAAAACTATCGAAAGCTTTTCAACCGAATTATAAAAACTTTAATAAAAATTAACAAAACTCAATTACTATTCAAAATATTAAGAAAAATAAAAATGCGATTAAATTGGAGACAAGCAGATACTGCTCGACGACCAACGGCTGGCAGTGAACAAAAGACAAAATGATTGAGTGTGACCAGGTTAATCTTGTTGTAAAAATGATGGAATGTGACCAGGTTAATTTTGCCAAATACTCCAATTTTGGGCGGATGAATGCCTTATATATTATGGCCAGACCAGAGGGGCTAAAATATTTATTACATCGCTTGAGGAAACCTAGACATTTCGCAGCATTTTTGGCGATATCGACTATGTTGTCATTCCAACGTAAGATGTCACTGACACACATACCGAGAATGGAAAGTTTATCGGTTTCGACGATGCAAGTGCCATTCATGGATAATGGCTAGGTATTTGAATTTCACTTTAATGACAGCAGATAGCATTGAGTTTTGGAAGCAATAAATTCCACTCGGTTGATAGTTCCCCAATTGGTTTATGTTGCATTTATTTTGTGAATATCAGACTTGAAACCGTCCAAGACAACTTGAATTGAACGTTCCGATAGGTAATTTCTAATCCATTGAAGAAGAGAGTCATCGATCCCAAAAGCACACATTTTCGACAAAAGAGCCTGATGCCAAACTCTGTCAAATGTTCAGGTGATCCTCAAGGTTCTGTTTTGGCTCTCTTCTATTTCTTATATTTATTAACTCATTATTTTTACAAAAATTTCATAGGAAAATCATTACATTTGCGGACGATATGGCGTGTGTTTTCACAAACAATTCAGCATTAGATCTTTGTGTTGACATCAGTCATGATATTGAAGCATTCAGCCATTGGTTCAAAATGCATAAAATTGTTATAAGTGACAAAAAAAAATGTTCTTAAATCAGAATGGTATAGAAGTAGGTAATGAAGCTTTCCAGTTTCATAGTGGCAACTGTAAAAGATATAAGCATAGTTTGACTGTTTGTAATTCTGACGTAATCTCGAAGACGTATTTTGAAAAAAAAATCTTGCTTTGACAAATGTTTTAGTAGTAAAAGTTAATCAGTTCAAAATATCTTGGAGTTTTGCTTGACTGGAAGATGAATTGGTCGGCACACACAACTGCGCTTCAGAAGTATCTGATCGCAACTACTAGACATATCTATTTTCTAAAGTCTTACTGCTCACAGGATCTTCTAAAGCGTATTTATGTACTATGGTTTAGTGCATTCTAAACTGGAATATGGTTTATCTTCCTGGGGTGACTCTCACTATAATAAAA
Source organism: Volucella inanis (assembly GCA_907269105.1). NCBI lineage: Eukaryota > Metazoa > Arthropoda > Insecta > Diptera > Syrphidae > Volucella > Volucella inanis. The sequence goes on along the minus strand of OU026155.1, from coordinate 44,115,961 downwards.
TGCATACTCTCTTCATTACCCAAAAACATGTTATTCGTCTTATTTTTAACAAAAAACCGACGGTATGTTATTATCTTAGTTCTCTTTAGAAACCTTAACTTTTACCTTAACATTTTGAAACATTTAAATTGTTATAAAGTTTTGAAGGTATTCTTAAAAAGATCTGCCTTTTAATTAAATAGACGCTCATCTAACTACTGACTTAAAATAAATGAACAAAATCTCGTCCAGGTACCTCATTACAATATGCAAAAGGTTTTTTAATTTTTTTTACGACAACCGCTCCTAGACTTTTTGTTATGAATCCAGTTACCTTAAACAAATGAAATCATGGCTTTTATTCTTAAACTACAGAGATGTTCTTGATCCGCTTTTTGTATTGACATAGACAATTTTCGCTTCTTATGTTTTGTCTTTAACTGTCTCTTTTTCTTTCTTTTATTGCCTTTTATGTTAATTTCTATTAATTATCATCTTTTCATTTTTCTATTACTGCTTTTTATGTTATTCTATAATGACCCCACTGATTCAATTTATTATTTAATCGTTAATCTTTTTTGGTTGCGAATCTGCTTTTGCTTCTAGTTCCTTAAAAACTACGGATTGCAGATACTTTTTCTACTTAATACATTTCTTCCATTTGTATACACTGTTCCTTGTACTTTCTTTTTATAACGTATTTGTAAAAAAAGTATTACTCATAAATAAAATACTCAGTACTCGGTACGGTTGTGGTGGAGGGACGAGAGGTGTTCCTTTTAATAGGATAGTCTGGTGTTAGTGGCTGAAGATCATTGACATCGTCTGATTGAGGGCACAATGGTCTGGAGTTCAGATAGATACGCTTCAATTTGCGTGAGAAGAATGGTGAGCTCCTCAAACGTCATTTATTGGTTACCAATTAGGGGGTGGCCGTGGTGTAGTGGTATATGCATACACTCCTCAAGCAGAGGGTCGCGGGTTCGAAACCTGTGCGAGGCAATTCTCTAAAAAAGTCTTTTCGGAGAATTTGCATGTAGTTATATGAGAATCCCGTCGGCGTCAACTCTGACATGAAGGCATAACACTGATGTTGGAGTGGTTTCTGGCTGTGCTAAGTGTAACGAACTAACAACTAGCACGTACTGAGACGCACTGGTTGAGGATGCACTTGCTTGTTCCGTCCAGTTTAACAACCATCTCTGGGAAAAATATCGAAACCTTATACACCTAAGTTTCAAACAACTACACCACCCGCCCGCGCCCTCGAGAAAAGCCAGTAAAAGGGTATTCATATCCCCTTGGTGCGTGCGCGGGATTATAAAAAAAAAAAAACACCAGCCATGCGTTTAAGGTGGAATTTTACGGATTTCACCACAGCTTCCTAAAGACCTCCAAAGTGTGAAGAAGCCGGTGGAATAAATTTCCAAGTTGTGCTAACGCTTGCTAGATCGTTTGCGACCTCTCGCCAATCCAACTGTGCCTCCTTGAATAATAAAAACAGTTCTCCATCCGCTCCTATAAAATTTCTACCGCAGTCGCTCTCCTTGCCACAAAACGTCAAAATGCTGCTACGAATGCCTGAGTTGTTATATCTGTTACTAACTCCATATGAACAGCCATCGTGGCCATGCACACAAAAATCGCAAAATACCCCTTTTACTGTTTTGCATTGAGACCCCTCCAGGTTTTTACGTCAATACGCCCAGCATAATCAACTCCTGCATATGTTAACAATCTGGATATTTTTGTTCTAGCTTTTAGTAGATTACCCATCAGCTGCACCATTGGTTTTGTCCTGAATCTGTAGCATATAAAGCGTTTATGTAAAGGATGCTTAACAGCGTTTTTAAGATTGAAGATCCAGAACCGTTGTCGTATGTGTGCCATGACCTTTTGATTCCCTCCGTGAAGTGTCTTCTCATTATCCACATGAGAAGTGGATTCTCCACTAGTATGGGAATGGTATGGGAATCACTTATTTTGGACTTTGTATAATGAATATGGGTATGACTTAAAATGTACTAGTTGCTATTGGAAGATGCGAGTGGTGCTCATGGAGTGGAAATATAGTAGTGTAGCGGAGTGCTATACCCCATCCCCCTAATAAGAAGAAAATTACTACCTTGAAGAGGTCAATTTTCTGAAAAAGTGGCAGTGGGTGTGAAGGTTTACGTTAAAAAAGTTTCTCTTAGTTTCTAGTATTTACATTATAATACCTGATAAGGTTTCTTTTTTTCTCTTAATCATTTGATTTTATCTTTTAATTAATCGATACTTTAATTACAATATGGTTGTTTTTTGTTTTTTTTTTTTCGACATTTTACATACTTTAATTACATGACAAGTTTGCTTTGGATGTTTTTTTTTATACATTTGATTCAATATTTTAATTATAAAATAGTATGTGATAAGGTTTTTTTTTCTTATTCATTTGGTTTAATCTTTTAATTATTACAATAAGGTTGTTTCCTTGTTTTTTTTTTTCTTATTCATTTGATTAAATCTTTTAATTATAACAATAAGGTTGTTTTATTGACCGTCAGGGTGTTAATGGAGGAGTAAGATAGGAATTTTGAGATGTTCAGGCGAGAAATGAAGGAGTTGTTTATAATTGACGAATTTTCGTGGTAGGCGTTCAAGGTTTTCAGGTAACAGCGTCCCGACAATGTTATTATTGCCGGTTCTTGGAGGATGTGAACCGTCATACTAATTTGACAGATTTCGTTTGCCACATATGGTTCAAGGGATGAAAATAAACATCTTTGTGGCTAATGCATTTGTATCCATACGGTGGTTAAATTAGCTTGTTTGACTATACAAGACTTGTGAAGATTGGGATTTCCAATTAAAACTTGGATTTCACATTGAGGATTAGATGTGTCGGTGTCGAATAAAGGGTGTGTTATGGGGCATAGAAAGCTGTCGTTCTGGTTTTTACAGGTATTGAGTTCGTTTAGGCTCAACGGTGAAAAATGTTCCCTTTTATAATCTATAGTGATGTACTTGCTTGTGGGTTGTATGTATATAAAATTGCTTTGGTGTTTCATTGGGAAAGGGATAACTTTGAAAATTTGGAAATTGTCTATTTAAGACAGGGGTATCCTGAATTCATAAATTACTTTATCCTGTTTAATGGCGACGTTGGCGTTACAAATATGATAGAGTGACATGATATTTTATTATTTACTAGACGTGGTAATTTTAGACCGGAGGGTATTTGTGGTTTAATAGTATTTAGGGCAGAACTTAGTTGATCGGGGGTTACTATAGCTGGGTGTGGTTATACGTACAGTGTGTTGCTTTACACTTTCTTTCTCGATCGGTAAGCGACTTAATGCGTCTGCGTTCGAATTGGTTTTTCCCTCGTATTCGTCGAGTAGAGTTCTCCATCGCGCCAGTCTTGACGTTGGATCTTTAAGGTTCATAAGCCACTGCAAGGGCTTGTGGTCTGTACATATTTTAAATTTGCGCCCATATATATACGGACGGAATTGTTTGACGGCGTATACTATAGCCAATAATTCTTTCTCCGTAGTACTGTACCGAGTTTCGGCGTCGTTCAGAGTTCGGCTGGCGAAGCAAATTGGTTTTGGATAGGATAGCACCTAATTCAATATCACTGGCATCCGTGGTTACTATGAAGTCCTCCTTAAAATCTGGATAAGATAGATAAGGATTGGAGGTTCTATTAATTTATTTTTTTAGGATTGGAATACTTCGTCACAGAATGCATCCCATTTAAAATCGACATTCCTTTTCAATAATTTAGTTAATGGCTTTGCCAATGTAGAGAAATTTTGGATAAATCTCATGCAGTAACCTACGAATCCTAAAAACGATTTTATTCCCTTCACAGACTTAGGTATGGGGAATGTTTTAGCTGCTTTTATTTTCTCGGGATCTGGTTTGAGGCCGTGTTCTGAAATGATATGACCTAAATACATCAATTCTTTCTTTAGAAAATTGCATTTGCTGGGCTGGAGTTTTAGGTTATTTTGACGTAACCGATTAAAGACTCGAATTAGTTTGGCGTTGTGATCTTTCAAATCGTAGCCGTACAAAACGATGTCGTCGACGTATACGAAACAGTCGAATCCTTGTAGACTCGTCAGTACTGTATTCATCAGACGTTGAAAAGTTGCTGTGACGTTTCTCAGGCCGAATGGCATATGATTGTACTCATATCTTCTTTGTTCATACGGATTTGATGAAATCCGTTTGCCAAATCGAGGGTGCTAAAATATTTTGCCCTGCCCAGTTGATCTAGTATATCCGTGATGCTGGGTAGTGGGTATGCATCGGCAATCGTCAATTCGTTTAGTCGACGAACATCTACCACTATTCTCCAACGCTTGTTGCCTTCCTCGTCTGGTTTCTTGGGAACCAGAAGCAAAGGGGAGTTCCACGGGCTTACACTAGGCTGGATTATTCCTTCCTCTAGCATTTCGTTCACCTGTCTGTGGATCTCGCTCCTGCTAGCATCAGGAAGTCGGTAAGGTTTCACGTATAATGGAGGCTTATATTGGTCAGTTATGATTCTATGACTTAAAGCTTCTGTACACGAGAGTTTGTCGCCTTCAAGAAAGAATAAGTCATTGAATTCAAATTTTAAACACCGTTTCTCTTTCTTCCCCGTTGCAATGACCCAGGTCTATGACTGATTTGAGTTTGTCTAGTCTACCTTTGATCTTGTCGTTGGGTTTATCGGTTACCAAACTAAAATTGTCCAGAGTGTCCCACTCGATATTGATGTCCTCTCTCTTTATGACTTGTCCCTTGTCTAGGGTATTCATCATTAGAACTTTGAGCATTGTGGGCTCGGGTCAGGCTCTCGCCGAGATAAATGTCTGGAAGAATTTGCTTTTTATGAATTAATAAGTCTCTTTGGTTTATTTCATCAAAGGGAATTTCATTACTTATCGAGATCGGGGTTTCAGCCTTATTGTTCGGCTGGTGACTTTTTTTTTCTATTTCATTTTTTAATATTTGTTTTCTGCTAGTACTATCATCTGCCTCAGTCTTAACTGCTAAACTGTCTCTTGACTTAGTCTTACTGTTGTATGCTGGGAGATTATTATTATTCTCCTCGGTCCTAACTGCTAAGTTCGCCTTAGTCTTACTGCTGGCCGGGAATTTCCTCTTATTCTCCTCGGTCCTAACTGCTAAGTTCTTCTTAGTCTTACTGCTGGCCGGGAGTTTCTTCTTATTCTCCTCGGTGTTTGTTCCATTACAAGTGGTTGATTTAACAGTGGCTAGGTCAAGGCATGAATTCCGTAAATCACCAGATTCGGTGCGTAGACAGTCGGTATCGGGTATCGATTCCCATCGAGTCTGCATGTGTTCCACACCGATGCCTAGTTGGCAGTCGGGGTTAATTGCGGAATCAACAAAGTTCGTATGGCCAGAAGCAACGGCTTCTGGTGTTGATCAAGCCGATGGTATTGGATATACCTCGGGTTATTAATGTTACTTGTCGTTTGAGAAAATCGATGTGACATTGAAACTTGGTCAGGAAATCGTTTTCAAGTATGCCATCGAATGATATTTTTAGGTGGCTAGGTACCACCTGAAATGAATGCTCTAGTGGGATCGAGTATTCCTCAGTCCTTAGTTCTATAGTTCCAACTATTTCCCCTATATTTTGAACCGAATCACACGCTATTGTGGCTAAAATACATTTGTTTGATTTTGAAATTTTGGTTTCCGTTCTGGTTAATTTGATTATGCTGATGTCAGCGCCTGCGTCAAGCAAGAACGTTGCTGAATATTTGTCCATGGACTAAATTTTACTCGTATCACTGGCTCTTTATATTCAGGACAGAATGATACGAGCGTAGTCTATTTGACTAGTGGATGTCGGCTTGGGCCTGTACTCGGGATAGATTTTCGACTGCATCTTCCCGAGTCGTCCCGTTTCCCATTATGGTTCCGTTTAAGAATTTCTGGTTACCATGCTCGCTGGTGGATTGCCTAACTTCGTGTGGAGCGTTTTGCGAGTTATTCATTTGACCAGTATCAGGAGTGTTTTTCCGAAAAGGGTTTAGTTTGGGCAAAACTCCAATGTCTATCAGACGCGTCCTACATAAGTCTTCGCCATTATTAGGTTTTTTGCAATAGCTACGTTTTAGGAGTTGTACCTCTTTCTTGATATTCTGTGAAGCGAAATTTGGATAATTTGTGTTTTGGTAACATGTGGCAGAAGTGTGTCCCACCTTGTTGCAGGTTTGGCAGACGGGTTTTTTATTAACGACGTTCGGGTTCCTGAAACATGAAGGGGATGTGTGCGCTGCCTTATTGCAGGTTTGACAAATAATTTTATTCGAGGGACTGGTAAAATTTGGGTTGTTGTAGCAGGTGGCCGACTTTATTACATGTCTGACAAACGGGCCTTTGATAAGAATTTTCAGTTTTCGTCTACATGTTTGGTTGCTTGAGATGCAGTGGTCCGTTCGAACCGAGCCGAATGCTCCTCCGCGTAGGAGACTTCTCGTTTTAGATTTTTTTCGCCGTGTGCTTGAACCATAAATTTGAGGTTCTGGTTCCTTAGCCTGCCTTCGAAAACTTGGATGGCCAGACGATCGTTTTCGTCGGGTAGGAACCGTCGGACAGCTTAGTCGTTGGTGGCGAAAGCAGCAGAGTTCAGGGAAGTCAGTAATCGGCTGATGCGATCACCGGATTCTCTGATTGTTTCGTCTGCCCTTTGTTGAACCCTCACCAACTCATTCTGTACCGATGAATGTTACCCCACACGATGAATTTGTTTATTTTTTCCGGGTCTCCGCTGGACGCCGGGATTAAATTGTATATGTCGTTTAGACTGATTTTATATTCTGACATGTTGGTGTCAGGGTCTGAATGATCGACGTTGGGAAAAGGCAAATGTTCTAAAAGCTGCAGAATAGTAGCCTGTTTACGGGTAGTAATTTTGGAAAGGGAAGGAGGAGCAGCGTTAGTAGGTTCAAAGTTTTTAAAAGATTTTTGTATTTTCTTAAGAATGTGAATGTAAAAAGTTTTTTTTTATGACTAAAATTTACTTTTTCTTGAATAGTGAAGTCCCTGTTGCAGCTGTTCTGTTCTGCTTATTGTTCTGCCTGTGTTGATAAAATTTTTTTTTTGCTGGTCTGCTCCCTTTTCTTTCTGATAGTGATCTGCCAGGTAGGCTTCACGCCCTAAAGTTGATAATTACAAACTGGTCTTTGACACTGCCCAATTTTTACCTCCGGCGTCCGATGTGGAATTCGCCAGGTCTTACTTTTTGTGGGACTTTTTTCTTCACTTTTCACTAATACTCCTGGTGTTTAGCCCCAGTACGCATCGAGTTCTGTATAGACTCGTAGTTGGTAGCAGGATCCGTTCGTTACGGGTATCCCACCGCTGCCACCGATTGTTAGATTACGCCCTGTCTACCGTGCTTTCCGCGTTCAAAATGCGGAGTATACGAGCGAAGAGAAAGACTTTAGTTTAATCGTTATAATGTTCCTTATTAAATTTGTATAGTTAAAGGCCCTCTGTGTAACCAAGGCTGCGACCTTTACTATTTCAATAGATTTGTATAATACAATAAAGGCCCGCTGTGTAACCAAGGGCTGCGACCTTATTGTTTAGAGTAATTGTAAATATCTGATCTTGACCTTTTATCCAAAATTCTGTTTGTATACTTACGCAGTAGCTTCGGTACAGAATAATTCCCACGATGCATTTTTCATTTATTGATAAGATTTCCATTTAATTGTTCCAAGTGTCCCAGTTAGTTAACCTTTCGTGTCAGCACCCATGATCGTTCGTACGATCGGTCGGTAATTTGATCCATTTGGCATACAACGGCTTACTGCCGACACTTAATTCCTGCACTGTGTTGTTATTGTTGGGTCGGCATTTTGCCTTTGACCCAAATATCACACTTTGGGGTGAATGCGTTGGATTGCTTACAAATGTTTCGCTTGTGGCAGCGTAAAGTGGATTCTCCACTGGGTTATGACGTTGGTATGGAAATCATTTATTCTGGATTCTGTATCGCGATTATGGGTATGAATTATAGTGTACAGTAGATTCTCCACTGGGTTACGACTTTGGTATGGGAATCACTTATTCTGGATTTTGTATCACGATTATGGGTATGAATTATAATGTACTAGTTGCTATTGGAAGATGTGAGTGGTGCTCATGGGGTAGGAATATAGTAGTGGAGCGGAGTACTACACTAGATCTGCAGGATTTAGTTCCTAGGGGATATGATTCCACGTAGCACAGCTTTTCAGTCTCTGTATCTGTGAGACCTTGTTCGCAATGAACGTTTTCTACTTCGAAGGAAGCGCCCTTATTCAACAAAGTGTTATTTCCGAGTCGATCCATGCCCACACGGTTGCAGCTCCTTATTTAAACACCCGGGTTACTTTCGCCATCAGAACCGCTCCACAAAGTTCTAGCATTGGCAGTATTATCGACGCAAATACAAGCGTGTTTTGTTGTCTTCTCCTAACGCCCGCAAATATATTGCCGCTGCATTCGGCTTTTCAGAAGCATCACTGAAACCATGAATTTGTAATTTTGTGGTACTCTTGGTGCATCCCACCCTAATCCTTTCCACCAAAGCTTTTGCATCATTATCTTTACCTTAATTATGTAGGGCGAAATCCAACCCATGGGGCCATACAACCTAGCTATGGAGGAAAGAATTGCTATCTTAGTCGGTTCATCTTCAGTCATTCGGCCCGAATGGGAATGCATCTTCGACCGGAAGCCGCCTCACTCCCAAAGTCTTGACATTTATTTCATCAATCGGGACTGAAAATTGAAGGCCTTGCTCATCTACTGGAACGTGTTGAAGTACCTTTGCTGAGTTGCTAACACGTTTTCAAAGCTTAAAGCCTGCTGTTCCTTATAGTTTTTTATCGCTGTTAGTTTGTGTCGTGCCTCGTCTATGCTGTCTGCTCCGCTGATGACGTCCACATAAGTCTCATCTCTTATTATTGGTAGTGCCAAAGAAAACATTGATACCGCATTTTTAGCCAGTTTGCGTAGTACATGAGTTGCTAGATACGGGGCCGAAGTTGTTCCACATGTCACCGTTCCCTGGCGATACATTTGTAGTGGCTCTCTCGGATTTTCTCTCCATACTATCATCTGATAGTAAGCATCTATGTCGTTGACTTAATCTAACAGTACATTTTTCCAACATCTCCTGTGAATGCCTACCGATACAACTGCCATATCAGAATGATGTCCATCACGTTTTGCTGTTGTTTCGGTCCTATTAGTGAGTGGTAATTTTAAGAAAATCCTCCAAACGATTTGAAAGTTGCGTCAAACACAACTCGCAACTTCGTTCTTGTAATGACCGCATGATGTGGGATAAAATAGTGGAACGGCGTTTTAAGAACCTTATAATTTTCTTCCATCAAATTATATGACCGGTATTCTGAAATACAATTAACATTATCTTTGTGTTGTGCTGAGTTACACTAAGTTAGCTGCAGAAAACGTTTGATGTCACCTTGTTTAATTGGGCCCATGATGGGACGTTTACCACATTTGAATGGCAGGCGCACTTCAAAACGACCGTCTTGTAGGCTCCCTGTGGTTTTGATGAAGTGTGCTTTACATTCTTTCCTTTTTTTCCTTTCTATGCCTTTGACGGCTGATGGTTGAAAGGATTGAGAAGATAAAGAAACCTGTTTCATTGATTGCGTGTAGCTATTTGTATTTTCATGTAGCAGTGTATGGTGTCGCTGATCACAAAGTGACAGCATTTCGCACTTGGGCACCTTTGTTTATAATAACTATATGCTAAGCAGTTTTCGCAAACCTTAGCCGTTCATACTGCCTGTCTTCTCTGGGGTACATCCATACGTAAAAACTTCTTGCGCTCCTTCATTGCATGTTTACTTCCTGTTGTATGTGCAACACACGATTACTGCCGGATTTTTTTTTTTTTTTTTTTTTGTGCAACCTTACTACCATCAACCTGTTATTCTACGGCTTTAAGACAACGAAATCTACATTCCAAGAACTCTACAAATTCTTTTAATGTAGGAAGCTCCTCCTTTTTACCCGAAAAGGTGGGGATACTATATTTATCACAGGTAATCACAGCTCATTTTGTTCTTTCATTCTAGTATTATCTACTTCTTTTATTTCGCCAGAACTACCTGCACCTTACTGTGCTGAAAGCGGAACCGTATCCAAAGCATCTAACAAATCTATTTTGTATTCCGAGTATATATGGTATGTTTTATTGTATTTTATTGAAAGCTTCGGATAATACTTCCGTTTTTTCACCAGTTCCAATGGCAGTGAAACTCTACCTAGTATGATTTCATGGTACTTTTTTGCCTAAACCAACTGTTCTTCTAAAATTTTTATAAGAGTTTGCAATTATTGCAATTTGCTTTTTTAAAATTGTCGTAATCTTTTGTCATATGTTCAAGAACATTTATTTAAAGTTCTTGAAGTGCGGCATCATTCTACCTTTATTTTAGCAAACAATTAACATATGATATATTTATATAGGTACGTATATGGTATATTTGTATTAATAGTTTTACATACAGTATCAAGATTCAACTATTTTAGGATTTAGCATAATATTTAGAACGGACTTACTTGAGTTGGCTTAGCTTCCTTCTTCCGCGTTGGTTGGCTTCGCCGTAAGTAACTGCTAAGAAGGCTCTTCTGGACTGAATGCTGGTAGCTATTCGTTGTTGCTATATTTGCTGGAATCTTCTGCTTGTGATGATGTTGTTATATCTATATATACAATATATTTTTTTTTTTGCCGTATACGTACATAGACTGTATTTTAACTTTTAATTTATATCTTTTACGAATATTTATACTGATTATCTATTTTTAAAAGTACAGTGACTTCAATTGTGTTGATATTAAACAATTGTGTTTTATGTGATTTATACAAAAAGGCTTAATTGGACCAAAAAATGTTTAGTGTTGGAAAGCTAATCTTTTTAACTGAAAAGTTTTTGTCTGTTATTGTTCTCTTATACATTATTAATGTTTCCTGGATTATTTGGAGGTCGTGTTGCGCGGGATTCCAAGCGCTTCTTTTGGTTTTCGGTTGGTTGGGATTAAACGTTCTAGGAGGGATCTTATGGACGATATTTGTAGGGATAAAAGGTGGAAGCTGCATTGGGAGGTTTGTGGGTGTTTTCTCATAGATAACACTATATTGTCTAAGGCTTGCGAATATTGTGATAGATCTTTTCGTGAATTATTTTGTAAGCTCCTGTTTACATTCTAGATGTGCCTGTGTCAACAGTCACTAGTCTTGAGTTCGTATAGTCCAGTATCTGTACGTCTCATACGTAATTAGTCAGTAGGCACCTAAAAAGAAAGATTTCGAAAGTCTATTACGATTTCATGTGTGACTTGTGAACAACTTTGCCGGATTGGGTGAGGACAGGGGTTTTTCTATTTTCTTTGACAACTTCTTTCGCATATCTGGGAGAGACTTTTGACCCAATTCTCTTAATTTTGCTGACATAAATGGTTTTTCCTGTTGAGTAGTTTTTATTTTCTCTTGTGTGGTATGTTAAGTCATGTTCTTGTTTGCCTTTAAGTGTGGCTTCGCTTTCGGAACGTATTTTATCAACTTGAGAAGGATCTATCTTTCTGTTAAAGAATAAATCTACTGGTTTTTCGTTTGTTACTGAGTGTATCGAGAAATTGTAGGCATTAACATTTTGTGAAAATTTCAATGCCGAATTCATTTTGAGCACGAATATGATTGCGGTTGAGTTGAAAGACTTCTCATTATCGAATACTATATTATTCGGAACCCCGTAGGTAAATATGGTCTCTCTAAGAGGTTGTCTAATATCCACAATTACTTTAGATTGCATGATTTAGATTTGCAGTTAAGAAAATGTCGATATGTATAATTTGTCCGGGATAAGTTGGTATTGGATTGGCTTGAATTTCTACCTTATCCATATGACGATCGTATTTATTCTCCTTACAAATAGAGCATAGTTCTATTATTCTTTTTATTTTGCGGGACATACCAGGGAAATAATATTTTTTAGAATCTGTAGTTCATTCTCGTGGTCACTTTAGTGAACACGTTGGTGGGTTTTATTGATTATTTCTTCTTGTTTAGGTTTATCAGTTACATCTTGTTTTATGGCTTGAAAGAATCTAACACAATAGTTACCAAAATTAATAGCCTTGTTTTAAGAATTTGGATCAGCTTACTAGGTTTGTAAGGTTGTTCAGTTATAAGATGCCTGTGATATGTTGGAAAGATTATTATTGTCAAATGGGAGGCCTGGAGGGTGCTTTTGCAACTGCGTTTGTTCTGCCAGGCTTATATTTAAGCTCGTAGTTGTACTCCTCCAATATGACTTTCCATTTTGTTGGTTTGATATTATTATTTTCATTACCTAGAGAGTAGGTAGTAGCGGTTGATGACCAGTATGAATTACAACCTTTACTGACCCACACACCCTGCCTGACTCGAACTGCAAGCAACTTCAGACTGCTATAATTTCCAAACCGTTCATGACAGTGAGCTTAAATTTTGACACATGACAGATAATTATTATTTACAAGCATTTTAAACGATTTGCGTCTCAGTTGTGTTGAAAATTTTTTATACGTGATGGAATTCAAACGTGATAGTGTGATTGCTCAACGTGAATAAATTAATTGTGTCTCGAACCATAGCTCGTTACCATGATACTGGCAGCGTTGCAAAACGCCATGGAGGTGGTCATAAAAAAACAACAACATCGGCAGAAATGGTTCGGAATATAAAGGTTCGAATTGAGCGAAATCCGCGTCGAGGTGGAAGAAGAATGGCTCGTGAGCTCAACATATTGTTGGAACGGATGCAACACATATTGAAAAATGAGCTTGGGTTCAAGCTTGAAGTTCCAAAACGCACACGATCTTACACTGCAACAGAAAAAAGTTAAAGTCGAAAGAGCGAAGTAGTTGCTACGCATGCACGAAGTGGTGAATTGCCGAATTCGGTTTTTTCCGATGGGTCGCCATTTGTTATCGAGCAATATGTCAACAAACAAAATGACCGAGCTTACTTGCCAGAGAGGTCTTTCGAAAATTTACACCTTCGGACGGCCACCAGAAAACAGGTAGCACCGATGGTGATGGCTTGGGCCGCCATAACCGCCGATGATCGATCTCCGCTCGTATTTTTGGATCGTGGCGTCAAAATTTATGCGATCGTATACCGTGAAACTGCCTTAGACGAAGTATTAAAGAATTGGCCAAACAATCTTTTCTGTCGGAGACCGCGGACATTTCGGCAAAACTCGGCACCATCTCACAAAGCGCGCGTCAACCAAGTTTAATTAAAAAACAATGTTCCACACTTCATTTCTTCGGCACAATGGATTGCAAATTCTCCGGGTGCAAATCTGTTGGATTTCTCTGTCTGGAGTATTTTGAAGGCGAAGGTTGGCACTAAAAAATACCAAAGTTTGGACCACCTCAAACAAGCACTTCACCGGGAATGGGCCAAAATACCGAAGAGCCACTTGCGGCCGTCTCAAGGCCATTATTCGCGGCAAATTATTTTTTGCTTGAGAGGTTTTGGACAGTCGTCCATCCTCCCGCCTTAAGAGGGCTGTTAGGGGCTTTATTTGCTTAGCGTAGTCCCAAATGAAGCGGCAGTAATACCCTGACAGGCCGAAGAAAGAGCAAAGTTCCTGCTCTTATTTTTGCTGGATTTGTTTTAATGCCTTCAGGCGAAATAACAAACTCTAGGAACTCTACTTCTTGCTAGTAGAATTTGCATTTGTCCAGTTGCAGCATGCAATTTTTGGAACATTTTTCGGATATTTAGCGCATGTGTAGTTTCGTCTTCACCGAAAATGACTATGTCATCTACGCCAATGTGTTCACGAAGAATGTTGTCAAGTGCTCTTTGAAATATGGACGGAGCATTCTTGAGACCAAAAGGAAGTCTTGTAAATTCGTATTTTCCATTGTTAACCGAAAAGGCCATTTATTTTGGCCAAGTTGTGCAAGAACTTCGTTGATTTGGGGAATCTGATATCTGCACTGGTTATGCTGTTTAGTTTCATATTATCGATGACGAGTCTGTATTTTTTCTCACCAGAAGCATCGGTGTTTTTTAGGGCACTACCTATACAGAAACGTGAGGGCGTATGTAGAATAAGGGTAAAATTTAGTATATACGGGTGAATCAGAATAAGTTAGTTTTTACTCTGGTTCATCAAAAAGTTTATGATGAATGAAAAAGAACTTGACTTTACTGTTTTAGAGACTAAAAAAGACTAATGAAAATATGATGAGTAACTTTTAAGCTACCCCCGATTGAATTGCAATAAAATAAATTTTCATTCGATAAAGGTTTTTTTTTATTAAGATGACTGTATAGCGTATTAAGTTCTTTTTGGATCCCGTACCAATCAATAATTTTAGGATGTCTCTACTCTTCGTTGCACATTTGAAATATGGCAGCGAAGAGTTGTTTAATTTAAAAAATATATTTTATTTTGTATCTATAGTATATTTTTTTATTTTACAATAATTCAATAGTTCACAAACGTATTTCATACATACAATATAAGCATTGTCTCTAGTCGTCAGCCAGAAAGAGTTTAATAAAAGAGAAAAATAAAAAAAATAAAAATATTGTATTGTATTGTATTGTATACAATATATTATAGCATAAATAAATCTTAAATTATTTTTTAAAAAACTTCATGAAGTCCTATATTTTGTATAATTTTATTCAAAAGATGGTAAATCTGCTGCCTATACTTTAAAGCTGATTTTGTGTAGCTAATCAATGCTGTCCAATTTTGATCGCCATTTAATCGTGCAATGACTTCATTTCCCGGTAGGATATTTTTTCCCGAAGTAAAGTCTTCTTATATCCTTCAGTACGGGGCAGATTCCTATAAAGTGGAGTACATCTTCTCTCGCCCGTAGGTTGCATAACGAGCATTCCACATTGCGCTCTGATCTATGGGGCATGTATTGTAGTAGATATTGTATCTAAGCTATGGGAGTCGATAAAATAATAGTTTTATCCCAGATCATATTGGAGTATTCGGTAGGTGCTTCTAGTTTTACTTTGTTGTGCTCTTTTTGTATATTTACCACGGATAGAACTGTCGATCTTAACCAGCAACGACTGTAGAGCGCTCTTCCAGAGTGAAGTGTTCTCTTCCAGTATTGGGACATCGTACTCGCCATTTATCCTCCCATTCATTAAAAAGCTGCAATTTTCGGTCTAGAAGGTGTGTTAGAACGATTAGTTTAGTAACTTGAATACTTAACATATGAAACTGAGGTGCAACCTTAACGTAAACATGTAAAGCGAAGATAATTCAGTTTCGAGATGCAACATGTAATTTGGTGTATTTACCGGTAAATGGAATATTTTCTTTATGAAGTATTTCAACAGCTTCTCCACTTCCTCATACTGTAAAATTCCCCAGACCTGAGCCGCGTACCACATAATCGATCTCATCACAGTTTCAAACAGTTTATATTTCACACTAGCAGCAATGTTTTTTTTCCTAGAATGCCTCTCCAGTTAGAATTGATTGCTTTTTTCGCCTCCTTCAGCTTTTCCTGCAGATGTTTACTAAATGGTATTCTCGGTGTGATGATGACTCCAAGGTATCTATACTCCTTCACCTTCTTAATTTCTACATTTTCCCAATGCCATTTTTCTTCTCGTGCTTGGCCGTTACGCACAAGAAGAAAATCGTTTCTGCATTTTGGATTAAAAGTTAATATTAAGGTTCCATAATCTTCAGTAATGATGTAACTTGTTTGTCATGATTTGTCATGATCGTTGGCATTTCTGCGAGTATCACGATGTCATCAGCGTACAGCAGAAGCTCAATATTGAGATTACTGAAGACAATTCCCACAGGCAAAAAAGTTGTGAGGTCATGTAGGAATATTGAAAAATGTAGGGGACTCAAGAGACAACCCTGCTTCACTCCCATTGTTGACTCGAACCAGCTAGATATTTTCTTTCCCTCCCATACTGCCGTTTTGTTTTCCTTATAGAGATTTCGTATCGCCCCCAGCATTTTTGTCGATACTCCTAGGTTGCTAAGTTTGTAAAAGAGAGCGTTTCTGTCATATATATGTGTTAGGCAGCATGGTGGATTCAATAGGCTTGCAAAATGTTCTGCCTCAATTTGAATGCCCATGGCGCTGAAAGAGCCGGTGAGAGTTCTTACTAATTTCCAGAAACCACGACTGTCTTTAATTCACGATAGCGTGCATGCTTGATACTGCGAATATAATTGCTGTTTTTTCATGCATATATTTTTGTACGCTTTGTTTTGCTTCTTGATACAATTGTTTAGTCAAGTTTAGTTTCGAGCATCTGGTCAATCGCAGGTAAGCGATTATTTTGTTTCTAACTGTATTCATATCTTTTGTTTTGCGCTCTTCCACCATGAACTGAACTCACCTGGTTGACCAGAAAATTCGCGTAGGCTGCGTACGACATCAGGTATCTTGTCAAGATCATTGATATTTTGATTAGGAGATATCGTTTGACCAATTACCGTGAATTAATCCGCGTGTGAATTTAAGATAGAATGGATGAGTGCTCGGCCCTCAGAACTTAGAACTTAGCGTATCATAGAGTTAATAAAAGATTGTAGCAGGGGACTTATTACAGGATTTTCATTAATTCTACTAGAGGGACTGGGACCTGCCTGTGATGTTGATGCTGCTTGAGCACCTTGTTCAAGCACAGATGGTCGTAAATTATTTTCGTTATTCATTTTTCCTTTGCAAAGACGGAAAACGACACCCAAATAATACGGATTTTCTAACGAATAATTTCTTACTTAATACAGATTTTTGTTTTTTTTTTCTTACGAATAATAAAGTAAGAACTTACACGAGATTTAGAGGTAGCTTATCTTAATTAACAGTACATATTTTGTCACAACGTTACTTAAGTTTTTGAATTATATTATATTATAATTGTGGTTTTCACTCCCACAATTTATTTCCGCGAATATACTACTTGAATATTCTGTTCCGCACCGCACTAAGTGTTATCACTACCGGTGGACCCAGAGTATTATTTTTTTTTCGCGTTAAGTACCAATACTTTTTGATGATGCCGACTTTACCGTTAACGTTGATGTTACTTTAGGATCTTTGCGAATAACGACTTTTCTCGTGGGTCCCTGCTCGGGCGCATATTAAACTTATTCAATTTTTATTATCTGCTGACCGTGGAAAGCTGCTGCCACATTGAATTGAAGACGGTTCGTGTAACAATCGTCTGCGCGTGTTTCCAATTCGGTGCAATGTTGTTTTGCATTAACTTATATGTGCAGGATTGCAACTGTTGTATAAATAACTAATTTATATTTATGTAATGCATAGACTCCTCAAGCAGAGGGTCGCGGGCTCGAATTCCATGCGAGGCAATTCTCTGGAAAAGTCTTTTCATGGAATTTGTATGTAGTTATATGTAAGTCCCGTCGGCGTCAACTCTGACATGAAGGCATAACACTGATGTTCGAGTGGTTGTGGACTGGGTTAAATGTAACGAACTAACAACTAGCACGTACTTAAGACTCACTGGTTGAGGACGCGCACTAGCTCGTCCCGTCCAGTTTGACAACCACTTCTGGGAAAAAAAACGAAACCTAACACCTGAGTTTCAAAACTACTACACCACCCGACTGCGCCCTGGTGAAAAACCAGTAAAAGGGTATTTATATCCCGTTGGTACGCGCACGGAATTATTAAAAATATATATATATATATTAATGCTCTTCTATGAACCATTATGAATACCAATGCAAATATGTTTATACGCTTAAACATAAAGAGTCAGTTTTTGACAGACTATAAAAGAAACCGCACATGCTTTATTAAACATGGCGCAGGCGATTACTTTAAATCTTTTATATGGGATAATTACTAAAAAGTGTTCCAAGTGAATGAATTTTGAAAATGGAGTCCACTAATTAAATGGAAATTTAAACAAGAATTGGGCGAAGTTTAAACAACGCTACGAACTCTATTCAGTGGCAACGAAGACCGACAAAAAAAAAGGAAGGAATTCAAGTTGCAAAATTTCTCAGTTGTGCTGGATAATAAGTAATTGAGCTTTTCAATACGTTATTAATTGCATAAGGTGATGCTAAGAAGATTGTTCCAACCAAGAAGCAACGTGGTATACGAGCGATCTGCATTCTGTCAACAGGAAAGAGAACTGTTCGATCATTTCATGGCAGATGTAGCTAAGCTGGTCGAGAGTTGCGAATTTGGAAAGGAATCCATTTTGAGGGATCGTTCGGTAATTGGCATAGCGGACCATAATTTGCAGTCGTAGCTATTAAAAATAGACAATTTGGATTCGGCGAAGGCAAAGAAATTTTGTCGTGTGGCAGAGATAACGGCGATTCAAGCGAGGCAGATGCAGAACCAGCAGAGCAGCGTAGATAATATTAAACGCAAGAGGTTCAGTGGAGGTACGAGAAACACTGGTAAAGTAGAAAGAAATAGAAGTGAAAAGAATAATAAAAGTAATGACAGAAATAGTATGTGAAGGAGATGTTAAAAATGTAACAAAAGACATAAGTTTTATAACTGTCCAGCTCATAACATGTTTGGCATGCAATCAGTGGAACCATTTTTAAACGGTTTGTGATAAGGAGTGGAGCTGAGGAATATATTGAAAACTAGTGATAATAAGATAGATTTTTATATTGATTCAGTTAGGAAGATAAAAAGCACTGAGTCCGTTTAGGTAGAGACCTTGAGGATTGGTAGAGATTACACTGATTTCAAATTAGATAGTGGTGCAAATGTAAACGTCCTACCTTATATATTTAATGCAATGCAAATGGCAGATCGTGCAAGAAATATGAAATCATCCTAATTCAAAATGGAAGCATATGGGAGGTTTAAGTTTGCGACAGTGGGTGAAGTAGTCTTACCAACAACACATAACATAAAGGTAAGTGTGTGAATACGCGATTTGTGCTGGCAAAATTATTCTAGAACTATAATATATGGGCAGCACTTAAATCCATACCATTTTTAGTTAGCACTAACCTTCAAAAGATACGTGTATAAATTTGACAGCTGTCGGACGATTAGTTCTCGAGATATAGCTTTGTGAGTGAAGCAACTTTTGTTATTGTGAAAAAAATGGATTCAAAGCAATTTCGTGTGTTGATAAAAACATCAAAAAAGTCCACAAAATGATTACGAATGACCATAAAGTGAAGTTGATCGAGATAGCTGAGGCTCTCAAGATATCAAAAGAGCGTGTTGGATACATCATACACGAATATTTGGACACAGTCGACCAAAAACAACAACGTGTTGATGATTAAGAGGAGCGTTTAAAGCTGTTCAACCGCAATAAAGCCGAATTTTTGCGTCGGTATGTGACAATGGATGAAACTTGGCTCCATCACTTCACACCAGAGTCAAGTCAGCATTCAGCTTAGTGGCGAGTAGGCGACGAACCTCGTCCAAAACGACCAAAAACTCAACAGTCGGTTGGCAAGGTTATGGCATCCGTATTTTGGGATAGACATGGAATAATTTTCATCGACTATCTCCAAAAGGGGCAGACTATCAACAGCGACTATTACATTGCGTTGTTGGAGCGTTTGAAGGACGAAATCGCAGAAAAACAGCCGCGTATAAAGAAAAAGAAAGTGCTGTTTCATCAAGACGATGAAAAAAAACGATGGCAAAATTAAATGAATTCGGCTACGAATTGCTTCCTAACCCACCGTATTCTCCAGATTTGGCCCCCAGTGACTATTTCCTGTTCACAGACCTCAAAAGAATACTCGCCGGAAAGAGATTTAAGACCGATGAATAAGTTATCGCCGAAACAGAGGCCTATTTTGAGGCTAAACCGAAATCGTACTACAAAACTGGTATCGAAAGATTGAAAAATCGTTTCAATCAGTGTATTGCCCTCGAAGGCAACTATATTGATAAATAAAGTTGAATTTTGCAAAAATTTTGTGTTTTAATATAAAACGTGTTTCTGGGACTTAAGTCCTGTGTTAAATTTAATTTAATCGACAGGGTTAGTGCACCTAAGGTCTCTGATCTTGATAAACACCAATTAATAAAAAATAATAAAAATGTAATAATAATAAAGTGCTGCTTTCCTCACAAATACCCTCTAGAGTTAAAGTCTGTAGCGGTTCAATGCAGCCGACCTCCGCGTAGAATTCCACTTAGCCTAAAACCTAAACTAAAACAAACTTTAAAGGCTATGAAGAACAAAGGGATAGTTTTAAAATTGACAGACAATTGACAGGCCTTCAGTATGGCGTCATAATTTAGTGATTGTTGAAAAACAAGATGGTATTTTGCGTATTTGTCTTGACCCACAATCGTTAAATTCCAATCTTATCGGAATCTTATTGTTCTTGATTTCAAGGAAAG
Organism: Volucella inanis; assembly: GCA_907269105.1. Classification (NCBI taxonomy): domain Eukaryota; kingdom Metazoa; phylum Arthropoda; class Insecta; order Diptera; family Syrphidae; genus Volucella; species Volucella inanis. The sequence continues at coordinate 44,095,558 of OU026155.1, read as the reverse complement.
TTTCTGGCAGCTAGATGAGCCATATACAGACTTATTTGTGTTTAGTACTCCATTCGGGAATAAAAACTCAATGTTCGGTTTTAAAACTGCACCTAAAATGTTCCAAAGGGTCAATGTCAAGTATTTTGGTGGCCTCCCAGGTGTGTTTGTTTACATTGTGGGAGGTAAGTTAAAACAAGAACATGGCGAGAATCTAGAAAGGGTTTTAGACCGGTTAAGAGAAACAAATGTTAAGTGTTAATAAATGTAAAGGAAACTTCAGTACAGATAGAGAAGTTAGATACTTAGGACATGTGTTTTCAAAGGATGGTCTATCACCTGATCCTGAACGGATTTAAGCCATTCAGGGGATTAAGGGTCCAGAGAATAAGAAAGATCTAGCGAAAATTTTCGGAACTTTCCATTTCATAAGGTCTTTTATTCCAAACTTCGCTGAAATAAATGCACCTTTCAGGTAGTTAAATAAAAAAACGTAGAATTCGTCCAAACAAAGATGAATTGAGAAATTTTACGAACTATAGTATAAAGGAAAAGCTAGCTAATGCTACAATATAACATAGTTCTTCTTCTGATGATCCAATTGGATACATCGAAGAACGGTCTAGGTTGTTGCTTGTTTCAAAACAAATTATGTACAAATAAAGAAAGAGTTTCTGGGTATAGTGTGCGCGTGTAAAGAATTCCATACATTTATTTATGGTCGGGAAATAACAGTGCATACAGATCATAAGAAATTAGTGAGCATAATGAAAAAAGAGCTTAGTCAAATTCATTCCAACAGATTACATTGTATGAAAATAAAACTACTGAAATACGATTAGTATAGGGTTTTCTAATAACGACTTGACGAAAACTTTTTTTAAATAAAAGGCAAACAATTTGAGATATTTCAAAAACTACTTCAAAAACTAATTGGCTTGAAGTACAATCAAAACATTTATGAATGGAACTCGACTTCGTTCATATGGCCACCGAGGGCACGTTTGCAGCAGTCGATTCATTGGACCCAATTGTCAACGACTCGGCCACACATTTCGCCCGAAACGGCCGCTATTTCGCGTTCAATGTTGGCTCTGAGCTCTTCCAACGTCGTAGGCGTATTAGCATAAGCCAATGACTTAACGTAGCCCCACAGAAAATAATCAAGCAGCGTTAAATCGCACGAACGAGGCGGCAAATCGACTGGCCCATGTTTTGAAATAACAAGCTCACCATACTTACTCTTCAATAAATCGACTGTAGCGTGTGCTGTGTGGCTTGTGGCACCATCCTGTTGAAACCACATGTCATCCAAGTCCATATCTTCCAATTCGGGCCAAAAATAATCGGTAATCATGGCGCGATAATGCTGACCATTCACAGTAACGTGACGATTGTTATAGTCGACGAAAAAATATGGCCCAATAACGCCGCCGGCATGCAAACCGCACCAAACAGTTATTTTTTGTGTATGAAGTAGTGATTCATGAAGCACATGTGGGTTTTCACCCCACCAATAACGCATATTTTGCTTATTGACGAACCCATTGAGCCAAAAATGAGCTTCTTCACTGAAAATGATTTTGCGATGAATATGACTCCGAATATCTGTAGAAAATTTTTATAATTTGCCAACGTTGCTCGTGAGTGTACTTAACCATGATGAAAATGTTGAGTTTACTGAATAAATTGACAGTGACAGTTTCATTAGTGAAAGAGTGCGTTCACAAATTAAATTCAAAGTTGTCAAGTCCCTATTGGAAAACCCTATACGTGCCAGGGAAATAACTTCATGTAGCAGATCTGTTGTCAACAAACTCATTAAAAGACAAAAGTGTTGTAACTAATAGTTTACTGTCAGATGTTGTTCATACGGTTAACCTAAGCGACTCGAAAAAGCTTTATTCCAAGACGCTATGAGAGAGGACAAAATTGTGCAATCTATTATACAATTATACAAGAACGGATGGCCTAGGTCAAAGCATATTTTGCCGGATGAACTAAAATTGTACTGGAATATTATAGATTGGTTGTTTGTTGAAGAAGGTCTGTTGTTTTTGAAGAATAGAATCTTTATTCCCAATTCTTTAGTAAAACGAGTTCTTGGTCTATTGCATGAGCAACGTTGCTTCAAAAAACTCATAAACAAAATGTAGATATTGACACCACTCTATTGGAGTAACGGTCAAGAACAATTACAAACCTTGGTTGTTCATCGTCAGAAGTATTAATGAGTCGGGTCCGAATAACAAAACTTCCCGTTAGCAGAGGAGTATTGAAGCCAAAATTAAATTCGCATATCATTTGAAAGGCAGATGAAGAAAAAGTTAGTTATTCTAAATCAGATGATAGGGGAAAGAAAAGATCAGAAATTTGTTTTGATAAAGGTGACAATGTAGTGTTTTTATAGACGGAAAAACTTGGAAGCCTGCAGTAGTTGTAAGCAAACACTTCTTGGCGCGGTCATACATGATAAGAAGTGAAAATAATACGCTTATTCGCAGAAACACTAAGCATATAAGACCGTCACATCATAGAGCAACCATACATGATCCCTCTCAAAATACCACGATTTTCTTAGAGCGATCTAAGGCGGTTTCAAATGAATAAGAGCCAAAACCAAATAATGCACCTGAAATCAAGGAATCGATTCATTCTCCGGGGTCCCTACCAACAAACCAATTTAGATAGATAGCGCGCTACGATAAAGAAGTGTAAAAGCCAAGTCTTTCCTGCTAATGAATTTGTTCAAAAGGAATAATTTGTATAAATAACTAATTTATATTTATGTAATGCCCTTCTGGCAGTATTCCTTAGCATGCAATTATATGTTATTGCCCTCCTAGGAACCATTGTGAATACTAATGTAAATATGTGAATACGATTAAACAATAAAAAGTCAGTTTTAAAAAGACCATCAAAGAAAGCATACGCTTTTTCTAAAACAGCAACTATGCATTGTAGGTCATTTGTATAAGCATTTTGTATGTTTGAGCACAAACTCTGGATTCGCTTGGCATTTGTTGACATCAAGCTCCAAAAAGTTTTGCATGCACCATACCGAAAAATTATTAAAGTCACCTTGCAAGCAATGGGAGTCAGAATGACTTTGTAGAAATAGAAAGACAGAATTCGTTAATATGAGATTTATATCGTTAATCGCTAGGATAATAAGGTCCAAAGCGTGCTAGAGACGTACTCCTTTTACCTGAGCATCCAACTTGTCGAGTTGCAGGGGCTGAGTAAGGTCAATGAATCTCGAGAGGTTTTCTCCAGGCGAGTCCTGAAACCAAAGGATGCCCCCCCTCCTCATTTTCCTTCCATCTGGATCAAGATGTCATACAACCCGTTCCGTTAAAAATAGATCAGTCGCAAACAGGGTATCCGGATACTGACGACCTCCGGATTAGCTAGCCTTATCTTAATATATCGGCTCTGCACAGATGGACCACCCTTTCTCCGTTACTCGTGGGATCTAATATGGATAAATCCTCAATAAAAAACAAAACCCGATGTCGGTACTCCTTCAATACCGGGCGGTAGAACGGTGACTGCACCCAATACCGACAAGGCTCCTGCATTGTCTAGAGGAGGTAAAACTGTGGCAGGCCATGGTGCACTACTCTCAAAAGGCAAACGCATCGAGACTAGAACCAAATTTTCAAGAAGAGATAAGACTGTGGCAGGCTACATACTTGCTGTTGCTACAAAAACTACTCCCCCTAAGGAGAAATCAGTAGCTCAGCCGCATCGGTAAGGCCCATCAAAGGTGATCTACTCAAGATCAAGCAAGATCAAGTAGGCCAACAAAATCTAAATGACGGATTGTCCACGGATCCCCCTACTCTTCAAACGCTAAACGACTGTTCTAAGCGCCAGAGATCGCTAGAGGAAACTATGCCGATTCCCGAACGGTCCAAAACTGTAAACACCCTCGGGCCATCCAACACAACATCACTGAGGTCCTTTAGCGAAATCCTAGAAGACGCTATGACGAAAGCGGTAATTGATGAAAGCGATACCAATGGATCGATCGCACCTGAGCGGTGGCAATTGGTCAAGTTGAAGCTATCGGACAACATTTTGCCCATTATGCGGGAAAACCCCGGATCACCTCCTATCAAAAGCGACGCTGGCTGACACCAGAGATCTCTTGTTTTTTTTTAAAAAGCCATAGGTGGCTTAAGAGAAGTTTGGCCAGGTGCAAGGCTTGAAGTCGTGCCTAGGGAGAATATCCCTAGCAGACCTAGAATCCGCACCTATTGTAAATTCTAGCCGAATCCTCCACTTTATAAAAAAAAGCAAATGTAAGATTAGAACTTGTATACTTGTATGCTACGTTTCTTAATGTTTTTTTACTTCCTAACGTCAGCGACCCCGACTTAACCGTTGCCAGGCTGGAGACTGTCAAAGCCTTGACCACGATCAGGTGGGCCTTCTCCCTGGTGATAACCTAAAAAGTGTGGTACTGGAAGCTTTAAGGCAAAAAACTGGCCTCATCGTCGGATGCGACGCTAAGGCTCATCACCGACATCAACGATAGAGGTGAGTCACTTTTTGATTAAATTTTAACTACTTACCTCATTGTTTGCAATATTGGCAATCAGCCCACTTTTATAACAAGAAATTGTAAGGAAGTGCTAGATATCACTCTTGTCTCAGACAACATTACTCAAATGCTAACGAACTGATAGTATCGACTGAACACTCGTTTTCAGATCACAGATACATCCAATTCGACCTGGGTTATGCCCCCCAAAACTGATTGACTAAAATATAGAGGAATACTGTCAAAAACACTCTGAACTCTCATGTCCCCCGCGAGACACCAATAAGCTTGACATGAAAGTCAGGGAATTCACGCTGTCTCTCAATAAGGTTATGGCTGCTTTCTGCCCTCTAATCCAACTTAGGGGCAAGAAAAAGCCGCACTGGTGGCCTTCAGCATTAGGACAGAAAACTTTTCCACCTTGCAAAAAGAACAAGAAAAGCGACTGACTGGGACTCATATAAAGAATCACTCAAAATATATAAAAAAGAACTGAGAAAAGCAAAGCGTCAATCTTGGAAATCATTCTGTGACAAAATCACAGAAACCTCTGAGGCATCGCGGCTAAGAAAAATTCTCTCTACAAGCCCTGTGATGCCTAGTTGTTTGAAAAAAATCGATGGCTCCTGGACAACCTCAACTGATAAATCACTTAACTTGCTACTGAATACCCACTTTTCATGTAGCTCCTCATTCGCGGCATACAGTAACCAAAATAGGACTACTGCAACCGTGAACAAAATTTATGGTCTAATGACAAGAGACAAACTGCTTTGGGCGCCGCATAGCTTTAAACCATACAAGTCTGCGGGTCCGAAAGGTATAATACCGGCCGAACTACAAAGGTCCTTAGATATTATCTTGCCCATGCTAGAAAATATCATTAAGAGCTGTGTAGAATTGACCCACATTCCACTGTATTGGAGAGAAGTTAATGTAGTTTTCATTCCCAAGGCAGGAAAATGCTCTCATGATTTTTCAAAGGACCTTAGACCTATAAGTCTATCATCCTTCCTTCTAAAAACCCTAGAACGACTGATTGATATCCATATTCAAACTAAAATTGATCCATGACTTTTGTCAAAGGCTCAACATGCCTACTGTAAATAAAAATCAGTGGAAACGGCTCTGCATTAACTGACTAGCCACATCCGCTGCAAGGCGGTGTCATTTCTCCCCTTCTTTGGAACTTAGTGGGAGCAGAGCGATTGCCTATGCGGACGATGTTGCTATAGCCGTTTCAGATAAGCATTTTAATACCATCAAAGAACTCCTTCATCTAAATCTTAGCAGATTAACCCGTTGGGCGGATCGCTGTTGATTGGGAATTAACCGCCATAAAACTGATCTTGTCCTCTTTTCCAGGAAATATAAAGTTCAATCTATAGACCCTCCTTCAATAAACGGTACCAGTTTAGTGCTTTTCCGATACAGCAAAATACCTGGGTCTCATTTTTGATAAGAAACTAACTGGAAACCTAATATTCAAGAAATAGTTAATAAAGGTACAGTAACTTTATTCTCTTGCAGGAAGTCCATATTGGCCTCCAACCTTGAATAACCCACTGGCTATACATCTCGTTCATAAGACACTTACGGTGTGGTCGCCTGGTAGACGGCCCTAGACATTTCAGTCAATTGCAAAAAAACTAAACCACATCCAAAGAACAACATGTCTGTGCGTAAGCGGAGCTCTACGTTCCACGTTTATATTCTAAATAAATTAGGAATCCACATAGAAACCATCGATTACACCATACCTAAACTTCCGTCTGACAAAGACTTTCTAGATCCTTCTGGGAGGAAGATGCTGTCATGGGTGACAAGTCTATCCATTTCTATACAGATGGATCTTAAACCGATAACGGGGTTAGTGGAGGTGTTTTGCCAGATAGGGTAAATCTAAGCCTCTCCTTCCGTCTTCGAGACGGAAATTTTGGCGACTAAAGAAGCTCTGAAGAAAAACATATCTGCAAGGGTTATCCGCATCTCTTCGGACAGGCAGGCCGCTATCAATTCCCTGGTCTCACTAAATTCTAAAACTGCTTGAATGCCGATCATCTCTTACGGAGATGGCAGAGCATTTCAACCTTCACCTTTGTTGGGTGGCGGGCCACAGATATATTCCAGAGAATTGTTGGGCCGACGAACTCGCCAAAATTGGAACCACACAACCTATTCTACCGGAAAAGGGCTGCGTAGGTATACCAATAGCTACGTGCAAATTATTATTCACTGGATGCTAATAAAAGAACAGACCTTAGATGGACCGGTGGGCCAACATGTCTAGCGACTAAGCAGATCTGACCAAAGCTGGATCTGAATCGTTCTAAAAATCTGATTCTTCTTAATAGGAAACATCTCATCGCCATCAAAGGTGTCATCATTAGACACTGCCTTATAGGCAAACGTGCAAGAAGTATATTAAAATTGGTTACTAATAGGACAACGATCCCAAGCATGTCGCACAAATGGTGAAGATGGGATTTTAACATAAAGTACCTCACTTGCTAGTAATACGAACACAGAGCCCCTATCTTAGCCCAACAAAACGTCTTTGGAACCATTTACGGAAAAGTTTACAAAAACAAGTTAAGAGCCTTAATTTTAGTGGAATGGCAAGAAATAACAAGTGAATATCTCAAAAAGTTGACGTAGTCCGTACCAGACCGGTAAGTCAATATCTTTTTGAATTAGTTGAATAGTTTTTTGAGCTACAGCCTTTTAAAGAGTAGCAGTCCAGTGGTCAGAAAGTTACGTTTGCTACGGGATCTTCCATAGTTATTGATCGGGCTCTGCCGTCATCGTACACCGTTATACGTAATACGATTCTGGTTTCTATTGTTGACCTTCATATGCATGCACGAATAGGTCTACTCTTAAGGGATTTTTTATTTACTATTACTACGTATGGTACTGAATATGAGACGGATGGGGATGAGTTGGCTAAAAAAACTGAATGGATTAGACAAAAGAATAAAAGTAAAAAACGAATAATTAACACAGCGCCCTCACCAACCACTTTGAAGAAAATCACGCAGACACCTAGGGAAACTAATAAGGAACCATCAATAACTCCTATTGTTGTGAATGGAAATAAATGATATGAAAACTTTTATTGCAACAGCAATTGAAACAACATTTAAATAAAATTGCGTTGAAATTAAATTAATCAACGATTCAACAGTCAAAATGGACTCTAAAGAGTCATATGGTTACAAAAGGCTAAAAGGATTTTCATTCATATCAAAATAAGAAAGGAAGATCAATAAGCCTTATAAGTCAATAAGAAAAATTTAAATCATCTCTGCTACTAAAAAGTTGTCATGGAAAGAAAAAAGGCCATTGAAATTGTTTATGTTGACATTTAGCAACGACGAGAACATAGATAAAATAATGGGAATAGGCCACATACTTGGGTGTTAAATGGAAATCCAAGCAATGAAAGGAAATAAATAAGCGTTCAAAATAAACTAATATATGCCACTGTAGCTGCACAAGGCATTGGAGTACAGGGTATAAGTACCAAACAGGGTAATATTAACCTTATTCTTTAACTTTTCCTTAATAAAATGACCAAACTAGAAGAATCGTTCTCTAAAATTGATAAAAGGGCCAAAAAAAAATTTAGGGCAGTACCAAAAATTATGTTATGAATGGAAACGGATTACTCAATCATCAACATGAACTACTACAATCTTAGACATAAGCAAAATAGATGTGTGTCTAATATTAGAAACACATTTTACAAAACAATCTTTTATTAGATTTAGAGGTTACACAGTTTACCATGTTATACACCCAGAAAATGCAGCTAAGGGAGAAAGTGCGGTAATAAAAAAAAAAAACTCTCCCATGATGAGAAAATTAAATTTAAAGCAGAATATATCCAAATGATGGCAGTTAATGTTCAAACAAGTAATGGTAGCATTTCGGTGGTTAGCTTGTATAGCCCTCCAAAACACAACATTAAGTATGAAAGATATAGAGAATTCGTTAGAAACATTAGAAATCGATTCATCATTTGTTAAAACTACAATGCTGAACACACAAACACCGGGGATCGAGACTCATCACAACTAAAGGAAAAGAGTTATTTAAAGCGCTTCAGGCATATGGATGCGAAACTACATCAATGGGCAAATCCACATACTGGCCTACCGACCCGAATAAGTTTCCTGATCTGATTGATTTCTTTATCTTGAAAAACGTTTTGAGCAATCACATACAAATAGAGAATAATTTAGAGCTAAACTCGGATCATTCCCCTACTGCCCTAGCTCTATATGAACACATAATATATTTGACCAAATAATCCATATTTGACTAGCAAATATGTTAGATTGATTGGGAAAGCTTCAGAATTATGCTTGATGAAAAAATTTAATTAGCAGTCCCACCACAATCCGAAGAACAACTAGACTGCGAGATAGAAAAGCTGATCAATGACATCCAGTATTCATCGTAGCAAAATACATCTGAAGTTAGTAGAAAAGTGAAAGGTAATAATTATTCGAAAGAAATACTAGAGAGCGAGAAAAAAATGGTATCAAACTAGAGCCCCACAAGACAAAAACAAACTTAATAGTATAACGTCTCAGTTAGGAAATGAAATTAAACAACTTAAGAATGATACTATGTATAAGTGAATTTCTCCATGAGCTCACAAATGATCCCAGAACTGAATATTCATTCTGAAAGTCGACCAAATATTAGAAGAGGTCTATCATGCAAATACTCCCAATAAAAAACATGGATTTAAGCTGGGCTAGAAATAATGAACAGAAAGCATCCAGATTTGCTGAATATCTTGAAGCGATTTTTCAACCTAATACAGTGGATTGCAACATTTTATTATCTAACATTATTGAACAAGGGGTTATGAAAATACCATTCATCACTCTAACTGAAGTCAAAAAAGAAATTAAAATTAACGTAAACCCAAAAAAAAATTTGAATAATTATTCAAAAAACTCCAAAATAAAGTACCTCGTGGTATTGTTAATACACCTAAATGTAGAAACTGTCAACGACGTCATCAAAAGTTATGCTCAAAGTCATGAACAAAGACTTCAACAAGTTGTCAATATTCAAGTTCTCCATCTCCTAAATAATGATTAATGAAATTAAAGCGAATCAAACCTTTTAAATTAGCGTAAATTAATAAATAAAATAGTATATTCTCAGTTCAAATTAAAATAGTGACCTAAATAAAAAAAAATAAATAAATTGTCAGAACCAACATTAATATCATAGGATAAATATTTTGTGATTTTCAAAAACCGTATTAATTTAGATCAAAATCAAATAGTTTATGTGTGTTCAATAACTACATTGCTATAGAATAAATTCACCAATAAATAGAAATAACTACATCACAAGTTTTTGGAGCTAGACACATTTAATTTTACTGTGAGTTATTTTAGTAAAAACGAGTGATCAACCTAGGTATTCAAACCAAAAAGTTTCTCACGATATTCCCAGGTATAGATCAGTTTCAAGAAATCGAAAGTTTACAGGAAATCAACATAAAATCGAGGAGATTACCGTGCGGAAGCTGAAAGAATGAACTTGACTAAGTTCAAGCACGATTATCTTCCACTTGATTCAAATGTTCAAATAGCTCTGAAGTCAATATACGACGACTTGTCTCGGCTTGAATTCCTTGATAGATGTAACGCATAATAATATTGGTGGGGCCGAGCGTTGTCATGATGGAAAATTATTGCCTCGTGTCTGGTCGCATATTCCGGGCGTTTATCGGCTACTACCCTTCAAACGGATTAATTATGTTCGGTAGCGTTGTCCATTGATGGTTTCAACCGGTTTTAGCAGCTAATAATACAGCACATTCATTTCATCCCACCAAATACCGAGCATTACCTTCACGCCATGGATATTCGGCTTTGCCGTTGATTTGGCTGGTTGGCCGGGTTTCACATATGAGTTTTTGCGCTTGGGGTTCCCCGTAATGGATCCATTTTTCAACACCAGTAACAATCCGATGCAAAAATGATTTCCTTTTGTGGCGTTCCAGCAGCATTTCGGACATGCAAAACCGCCTTTCGACGACTCTCGGCTTGAGTTTATGTATAACCCAATTTGAGTATATCCAGCTGCTTTTAAACATTTTGAAATGGCTGCTTGGGTGACACCCAAAAATTCTGGGAGCTCTTCTTGTGTTTGGCAAAAATCTACATAGAGTAATGCTTCCAGTTCTTCATCTTCAAACTTTTTTGGCTGCCCAGAACGTTCATCGTCTTCCAAGCCAAAATCACCACTTTTAAATCGTGCGAACCACTCTTGACACGTTCGCTTAGCTAGCGCATGTTCACCATAAACTTCGACCAAAATACGATGACTTTCGGCAGCAATTTTCTTCATATTAAAGTAATGAAGAAGAACTCCCCGCAAAAACACTTTTTCAGGCACAAAGTTCGACATATTTGAGTGAAAAAAATTATTGTTGTTTACGCTTCAAATGAATGACATATACTGAAATGACGTACAATGACAGTAGCTTTCCAACGCATGTTCCAATGGAATAATAACTATGGGATAATACAAGTTACGCCATCTCTTAGCAAACCGCACGTTTTGCGATCACAAAATTCTTCAGAAATACATTAATACAAAATCACCATCAGCCAATGTAAAATGTTCCTACCTTCTCGCCACAAAGGTAATCTGAACTTTAAATTCGACCTCTCTGCTTGATACGAATGGTTATTTAAAAACTCTGCTGGTGCTAATTTCAAGATTGGAAAGATGTGTATCTGTAAATGGATCAACATACCTACCAAGAATCAGGATAAAACCAATCTTAGCATTCAATCTAATTCTCAGTTACTAAATCCCATTTTCAACTCCCGTCCCAAACCGGACTCCATATCTAGCAATAAGATACCGAAACCTATCTGAAAAACCTGACTATCTAATTTTATTAAGAAGAATAAGAAAAGTGCCCTATCCCATCAACATCGCGACCCGAACCGGTCAATTCAGACCTAAATCCTTCTACTCCTTAGTTCCACCAAAATACTTCATCTATAAAACTCACCAGAGCCGCGACAGCGATTTTCTTTCCTAATAAGTTGTTTTAAAACAGAGTTTCATTTAACCTTAATTTAATGTTGCACCATCGGTCAAATATCCTAATTTTATTAGCTCCCATGTACGAATACCAAACCCAACAACCTCTTCCTCATTTTTATCTACCTTTCTCCCTGATCCAACTCCCCTCACTAGTCAAAATTCTAGATCTAAAGTGCTTGCCTAACCGGTTCCTTCTTCATTTAGACGTTTTCTTAATTCGCTTGCTTCCGATTCTCACCCGAAATACCTTGACACACTCCGTTCACCAACTGTCAAACTCACTAAAAGATTTTCTCATATAAATGCTGACAGTCGTTATGTATGTAGTATCATGTTTGAGAGACCGCCGTATTCATGAATATGTTCGGCTCTACATTGCCTACTTGCACGAAAAACCCAACTCCGTTTGCATTGATGGTATAACCAAAATCAGTAGAAGGTCTTCCTATAAAGCCAAAGGAACTGGTGCAAATTTTCGTTCGCCACCATGAGAGCTTTGACATCTCTTTCAACGAAGCTCATAATGATCATTCTACGCTGTCTTCGCATATCAACTCTAAACTTCTTTGGCACTTACAAAGAAGTCGTACAAATTTTAAAAGTTATTACAGTTCCTAACAAACTGAATTTTGTATCATCAAGTCCAAAATGCCTGTCCATTTACTACCAAAATGTAAAAGGTTTGCGTTTTAAAATCTCCAACGTATATCTCAATTCTTAAAAGCTTCCCTATGACCTAATTGGTCTTACTGAAACAAATCTAATTCCTCACATTAAAGACCATGAGCTGTTTTCTCAAAACCTCGACGTTTTTCGAAAAGATGGATTTGAAAGAGGTTATATGTCGGAAAACATGGCAAAAGTGTTTTACTAGCAATCGGGAACTGTTTTTATGCAACTCCTGTTGACATTCCTCACACTGACAACTTTGAGTTAGTATGTTTCAAATTAAATTCCCCAAACACTGTCTTTACGTACTTTGTTGTTACATTCACCCATCTCAACCAATTGAGTCTTATCGACATGAAGTTCACTCAGTGGATTTTTTGATTGATAGCGCACAACCTGATCATAGTATTACTCTAGTTGGTAATTATTAATGGTGAACTGCCTAACCAACTCAAGTCTGTATCAGACTAGTGAAATATGGTACCTAATTCAATGAACAGACAAATCGATCTTCTCCTCACATCCGATTCGGAAAACTGTGTCGTTATAGAGGTGATAATATTCTTTACAACCTAGACTGCCTTCATTTCTCCTTGTCAATTATATCCACATGTGTTGATTCGGAGAATTTATTTTCATTTAACTTCCAAAGTACCGACTTTAAATAACTTAAAAGCCTCATCAGCAACTTTAACTTTGACTTTATTGGAACTTTGACTATGGAAGAAATCTTATATCATCCTTATTCATAAAAAAGGAAGTAAGGCGGAAGTTGATAGTTATAGGCCCATAGCCAAACTGTCTTTCATACCCAAACAACTGCTTTCGTGCTGTAGGCCAACTATCTGCTCAAATCAGCACGGTTTCATGAAAGGAAAATCAACCACCACTAACCTAATTGAGTTCATCTCTAGGTTAGGTTAAGTTAGAGTGAGGGTTGGAAAACCAACCCATTTAGGCCTATTGGCCCGTTGTGCTGCCTCGTGGATCTATCTATCTATCTATCCCCTCACTCATGGAACCAATTTGAACTTACGATGAAGCGCAGGAGATTGATAACGACTGTATTTTTTAGATCATTTAAATCTTTGAAGAAGAAAGCTGCTAGGTGGAGTTTTCTTCTCTAGCAAAGAGCTGGACATGTACAGAGAAGGTGGAGGATTGTCTCCTCTTCCTTCCCATCCATGCAGCTTCTACAGAAATCGTTTGTAAAGGGCCCTCAGCCAGGTTGATCATCGGCACAGGTTGTCTGATACTTTGATTCAGCCCAGGGGAAAAATGAATTTTCGGGAGAATGGAGGGAAAAGGAGAGGAGACCTTTGGTTTCAGGACTCGTCTGGAGAAAATTTTCGATATTCATTGACCTTACTCAGCTCCTAAAACTCGACAAGTTCGATGCTCAGATAAGGGAAAATTTAGCATTACACCGTTATATTTGTGAAAGGTAAAGCGTTGTGTTAACATCGATTTTTTTTCTTCTCGGAAATGTTCGGATACAAAAACTGAGCAACGAATTTGGAAATGTTGCGTTAGTATTCAAATTAATGGCACAAACACATTAAAAATGTATTTTCCAACTATTTTTTGAAGAAATCAGGAAGCAGCTTCGGAAAACATGTCTTTTGAAATGCTCATGTACTACTTTCCTCTGTAGGAAATTCAAGTTCCTCGACACCAGCTTCGCAGTGGCACGTTTTTTTATGTAGATGGACTGCCAGAACGATCGAGGAGTCAAACGATAGCGTCAGACAAATACCATAGGTATTTAAAAATTAAAATTGTTGATCGTAGATAATTTTTTTGAAATTTAGAAATTCATATAAGTTAATAACCATTTGACGTGTAATTCAGTTTTTTTTTCTGCATTGTAAGCTAAATGTGTCCAGTCACACCCATATTTTATTAAAAAAAGAGTTGGCCAATATCTTAATTCAAATTTTACAAAAGGTTTGTGTAAAGCTATACAATATTTTTACAAATAAAAACAGTCAAATAAGTATCAATTCTTATCTATTACTTCTTATGAAAAGTTAATACAACAATTGTATGTATTTTGCATCTAATCTAATAATCCACATCGTTGTGGAATGAACAAACGTCAATATTTTATTGAAGAAAGAACAAAAATGTAAGTGAAAAAAATGTTTATTTTCTCAGATTTGTGAAACTAAGTTTAGGGTGTAAGACCCACATCGATTTGTACCGCGCGGAATACGAGAAAGTCAGGTAAGTTCGTATTATGCATAATGCAAACATTTTCAAAAAATTAAATTCTGCTTTTTCAGGGAAAATCTCCGCCCAACATATTACGGGACATGGAGATACTGTTCATGCATGATCATCTCAAGAAGGCTTTCTCCAGGTAAAGTTTCTTCTTATTATTTATATTTTCCACTAATATTTATGCACTCATCCAATGGTCGATTCTTTCTTTTTGATATAGACTCTTCGTTTTAAGCTGATTCGAATTATGAATAGTAGGAAGAGGAAACAGGTAAATCAGTTAACGGAAGCGGAAATGAAAATGACGAATCAGAGGATGAGGTTGTCATACATGGGCACTTAATTGGCGAAGAGCTCCAAATCGAAAAAGAAGTTTGACCCGATACGTAACTTCAAGTAAAGAAAATAGAAAAAAACCAAACCACAATTAATAAGTGCAATTTGGAAGCCTGGAAATGGCAATTAAACAACAAAAAGAAAACAAAACGTGAACTCGCTGAAGCGTTTTTAAGTGATTTGGTCCGTGTAATTCATGTCAATTTATACTCAAAAGTTGTTCTCATAATAGAATAGAATCCAGAACTCTCACCGCTTTTTTTATAGTTTATAGTAGTGCTATCTGTACAATAGAAACGGATAAACTTACGCGTACATATGTACATACTTTTTTATATAAATAATAATTTAAATTTAAATCTTTTTTAAATGTCTTGAAAAAAATATGTAAAAAAAAATTAACCAAACCTGACGACTCCATAATATGGATTCTAGACATCGAGTTCCTTGACAAAATGTAATGTAAAATGATTGTATGGGTACAAATGATAGAACTTATACTTTTATACAATCGCTCTATTCTATACAATTACAATTCACAATTTAATCGCCTATATCAACCCTTTTACTTTTCTTTATCTTTTACCTAAATATCTTAATCACTGTGTTAATTCACACTTCAAATTTAAATGATGAACTCGCTGCATACCTTGGGAATGCTGATATTTATACTCCTATGACATATTTCTAGAACAATCTGTGCATTCCAGCTTTCCATACAATTTTCGATTTTGCTAGAAAGTTCGATTATACTCTCCACTTAATATTAGTTGGTGCCTCCGCTAATGAAATCTTCTGCTGTGGAAACATGGATATCACAACATTCACAATATGCGGGTTTCAGGATGATCTGCCGAGGGATCAGATATATGTACCAAGTACTTATCTTATTATGTGGAAAAGCTCTTCTCACATTAATTATAACCATTCTGCATCTAGAAATGGAATTAAATCGTCATAGTGTTTGGATTTCTTTCCGTTGTTTGAATGGTAAATCGGCAATATTGAATCCCAGTCAACATTTGTTAAACGAGGAAGACAGCAAACTATCTAAAGTGGTACGACAAACAAATAATCTGCTGAGAGATATATATGTAGTATCGGAGTTGTTTATGTTACACAACAGGTGCCTTGAATTCCGATTTAAAAAGTGTTTTGATGATATACTGAGTTCGTGGCGTTTTTCACCAAAATTCAAACACATTTGTCTTATATATATTTTGAAAAAACCTTATTAAACTAAATATATTTTTTAATCGATAAACTTTACCAATTTTCTGGTAAAAGCATTAACCATTATTGTAGAATTTGTGGGCGAAAAACTGAACCAGGTAATTTCACAGGGTTGTTCTGAAGTCGGCTTTAATTAATTGTGTGGTACTTCTGCAGAGAGCGAATAAAACTGTAGTAAAACAAAGCAAAATGATGACTATACGGTGGTTTCATCTTCCCAACAAGCTCTCTAAATTTTTGTTGAGTTATTAAAAATGTGTGTGGCTTGCCATTATCTGATGAAAAGAAAACGTCTTTCCTTCTGTTCAATTCTGGTCGCTTTACCTCAGTTTCTCACTTTAATTGGATGGCCGTAGTGGTAGTGTATTGGCTTCAAAATAGAACACCAGAGTCAGAGTACATAAAATTCTATCCTAACGAGGTCTTGCACAATAGGGCGAACCTAAGTGTGGACAATTTTGTTATTAAGTTGACTCGAGGGCACAGTGCAAGAGCAATGATCTCGTCGAATAACCTGATCTACGGGCTAACTACCCCAAGTATATGTATCACGAAAGAGTGCTCTTTGACGGGTTCATTCCCCCAGAAGAGTTCCTCTACCTAGATAAAAAAAAAGGTCTGATTCAGGATAGATTAGCGGTGCCGTTAATCTACCACGTCGCTCGAACAGGCGACTCAATTACGACAGAACCTTCACACAGTGCAGTGCGGAGCGTCTCCTGTTCAGTAGGGCGGTAGAGAGTAGCAACATGAACACCAACAATTTAAGTGGCTTGTTAAAACAGAGGAATCTACTTCGTCGAATTCCCCTAGTACAGGATATCTCTATTAAGGAGCAGAGTTGGTCAGCCTAATTTTTTAGCAGTGGTCGGCTTACATAGCTTTAGGTAGGTTTAATATAGTCGTTAAGAACAAAAAATTTCAAAAAAAAAAATAAAATAAAAAATACAAAAAAATAAGAATAATACCTATAACAAGATAGTTTAAGTAGGCTGAGCAGATTAAGATTTATTTTAGGTAGTTTTTAGACTTAAGATTTGTTTTGTAATAAAAAATGTTAATATACTAAGTGTTAAATTTGAAAAAAATGTTTTCTTAGTTTAAATTATATTTATTGTAAAAAAAAAAAAAACGGCACGTCAAAAGACAAAATTTCTGTGTTAGAGTTAACTTAGAGTGCTAAAAATGTAGGCAAATTTTTAAGCGTTTTTTTTTTTTTTTTTTGTATAGCATATAAGAATCAATGAATTGAACTAAATAAAAATACATAATACACGTGTTCATTCTGCAGAAAAAAAAGGTAATTATTGTATGGCTAAACTAAAATTGACTATGCTTTTTACTCACATGTGCTTAGTCGGCATACGATGGTTCCAACCTTGGGACGCTTTAGGCGGGACATTTGTACTCAAAATGTTGAATATGCAAAGAAAAAGGTATTAAATATATACTGAGTATGTAATTTAATTCGTCCTAGTTTTTTTCAAAATTTGAACGTTTATTTAAGAAAAACATGTACAATAGTATTATTCAAAGTATTGCCCATCTGAAGCTATGACTTTTTCCCATCTTTCTGGCAATTTGTGGATCCCATCCCAAAAGAACTGCGCCGGCTTGGCAGCCAAGAATGAATCAAGCCAATTTTTGATATTCTGGTGTGATGTGAACCGTATTTCAGTGAGGGCGTTCTGCATCGACCGGAACAAATGGTAGTCAGAAGGGGCAAGCTCTGGGCTATAAGGCGGGTGGGGTAAGACTTCCCATCCACTGTTTTCCAAATAGTTCATAACCGGAATAGCAACGTGGGGCCGAGCGTTGTCATGATGGAAAATTATTGCCTCGTGTCTGGTCGCATATTCCGGGCAATTTTCGGCTACTGCTCTCTTCAAACGGATTAATTGTGTTCGGTAGCGTTGTCCATTGATGCTTTCACCCGGTTTTAGCAGCTCATAATACAGCACACCCATCTGATCCCACCAAATACAGAGCATTACCTTCGCGCCATGGATATTGCCGTTGATTTGGCTGGTTGGCAAACCACTTTTGGCACGTTCGCTCAGCTAGCGCATGTTCACCATAAACTTCCACCAAAAACGATGACTTTCAGCAGCAGTTTTCTTCATATTAAAGTAATGATGAAGAACTCCCCGCAAAAACACTTTTTCAGGTACAAAGTTCGACATATTTGAGTGAAAAAAAAAAAAATATTGTTGCTTTCGCTTCAAATGAATGACATTTACTGAAATGACGTACAATGACAGTAGCTTTCCAACGCATGTTCCAATGGAATAATAACAATGGAATAATACAAGTTACGCCATCTCTTAGCAAACCGCACGAATAAATTATAGACCCAATATATATAGTAATTTTTGCTTACATACCTTTGGTCAGCATACGTTGGTGTTCGAAATAGCTTCAAATGCATGGCTAAACTAAAATATATACTTTTTATTCACATGTAAGTATAGGGTAAGTATAGGGTTTTCCAATAGGGACTTGACAATTTAATTTGTGAACGCACTCTTTCACTAATCATCAAACGGTCACTGTCAATTTATTCAGTAAACTCAACATTTTCATCATGGTAAAGTACACTAACGAGCAACGTCTGCTAATTATAAAAATTTTCTACAGATATTTGCATGCCCGCGGCATAATTGGGCCATATTTTTTCGTCGACGATAATAATCGTCACGTTACAGTGAATGGTCAGCGCTATCTCCGCCATGATCAACGATTATTTTTGACCCGAATTGGAAGATATGAACTCGGACGACATGTGGTTTCAACAGAATGGTTCCACAAGCCACACAGCACACGCTACAATCGACTTATTGAAGCGTATGTATGGTGAGTGTGTTATCTCAAGACATGGGCCAGTCGATTGGCCGCCTTGTGTGAGCGATTTAACGCCGCTTGCTTATTTTCTGTGGGTCTACGTTAAGTCATTGGTTTATGCCAACACGCCGACAACGTTGGAAGAGCTCAGAGCCAACATTGAACACGAAATAGAGGCCGTTTCGGCCGAAATGTGTGGCCGAGTCGTTGAAAATTGGATCCAACGAATCAACCGCTGCAGACCTGCCCGCGATGGCCATATGAACGAAGTCGAGTTCCATTCATAAATGTTTTGATTTTACTTCAAGCCAATAATAAAGTTTTTGAAATATCTCAAATGGTTTGCCTTTTATTTAAAAAAAAAAAAAAGTTGTTAAGTCGTTATAAGAAAACCCTATATATAGTAATTATTTCTTCAAGCTCTTGAATATCACATTCACATTTGATATAATGTATACTTTTTACTCACATGTCTTTAGTAAGTATATAGTAATTATTTCTTCAAGCTCTTGAATAGCACATTCACATTTGATATTCTAACTGTAAAAAAGATGTAAAATAAATTATTTGGCAATTAAAATGTTTTTACTTAATCACAAGGAAATAAATAATTGCAACTGCTTTTGCCACGTTCACATACACCATTCCACCCTCAAATTGGTTTAATGGGGATGTGGCAAACGCAGTTGCAACTGTTTGTTTACATTTTCTTGTGAGTAAGTAAAAATATTTTAGTTTCAAAATAATTTATTTTACTT
Organism: Volucella inanis; assembly: GCA_907269105.1. Taxonomy (NCBI): domain Eukaryota; kingdom Metazoa; phylum Arthropoda; class Insecta; order Diptera; family Syrphidae; genus Volucella; species Volucella inanis. Next base: position 44,075,875 of record OU026155.1, on the reverse strand, counting down.
CTTTTTTACAGTTGTAACAATAAATGTAAATGTGATACTCAAGATCTTGAAGAAATGTGGATAAATTATACTAACTGAAAACATGCGAGTAAGAACTATACAATTTTGTTTAATAATGCATTTAATGCCTTTTTTCTTGCAGATTCAACATTTGGACTAGAAGGACAACGCATTCTTCTTACTGCATATTAGCTATATGATTTATTTATTCAATAAATAAAATAAATTTAATAAAATTGTTTTTTTTTTTCTTTCCTGAATTATGCAATTCCGCACCAACTTTAAGGTATGCACAGTGGCACATTATCCGTTTTTTATTTTTTTACTGGGTGTTTGGTTTACCCTGTAGGCCTGTTGCACCCATTCTGCATTCTGAAAAATAAGGAATAAAAAATAGTTTCACAAAAATGGACAGCAGTTTTTTTTTTTTTTTTTTTTTTTTTAAGATGGCTCACTGAAAGTAACTTTTTCTATGCATAATACAAACTTACCTGGCGTCCTCGCATCCTGGACGGTACAAATGTATGTGCGTTTTACATCTTAATATACATTTTTTTGTTTTCTCCATTTTTATCCTTCTAATTAGTTTTATTAAATTAAAAGAATAGAAATTTTTTTACTTACAATACATATTTTTTTCTTCTTCAATAAAATATTGACGTGTTAATTTCACCACGATGTGGGTAAATTTTTCTTTTCACCATCAATGCTTTTGCCCGGAGAGCATGTTCCGAAAAAATGGTATGTAAGGATTAATGATTATTTGGATTGTTTTTATTTGTGAAAATATAACTTCACACAAACCTTTTGCAAAATCGAACTTAAAATAATCGTAACAGCACCAAACAAAATAATAAACAAAGTAAAAAAATATTGTGCTTCATAAGTCTGTTTGGTACAAATAAAATAAAAATAATATGGGAGTGACTGGACACATTTAGCTCAAAATGTAGAAGAAAATCTGAATTACACGGCAAATGGTAATAAACTTATATAAATATCTAAATTTCAAAAAAATTGTCTACAGTCACCGATTTTAATTTTAAAATATTTATTTCTATAACGCTATCATTTGAATGAATTTTTCCAAAAATTTCCGAGAAGAAAAAAGTCGATGTAAACACCACGCTGTACCTTTCAAAAAGATCCTGTTGTAATGCTAAAATTTGGCGGGATTGTCGTGAATGTCAACGATATCAAATTGGCCTAGCGAAAGCAGCATACACATTACGTAGATGGACACAACGATCGGAATATAAATGCTATACTGCTAAAACAAAACCTTTCGTCAGCAAAGAAAATAAATGAGAAGACTTTACTGATAAATACAAAAACTAAGGATTTTACTTCTAGAATTGTTTTCAGAAGATTAAAATAAGCATTAACATGACATCTATGGATCAAATAGGTTTTAATAAGCTTGAAGACAACCAAATGAAGCTTTGCATTCAAAAGCACAAGGATACAAGTAAAGCATGGATATGGTGGTTTTATGATCTGTGGCCAAATGTCTACTTTTGGGATCGGTAATTAAGTCTTAGTCATTGAGATCATGACAAAAGAAATATATTTTAAAAAAATTTCAGGAAAATTAGCTTCAAAGTACACAAAAAATGATTATCGCGAAACATAATTATTTCCAACAGGGCAATGATCCCAAGCATGTCGCACTCATGATGAAGATGTGGGTGATACATGTCCCCCACTTCCTATTAATACCATCACAAAGCCCTGATCTTAACCCAAAAGAACGTCTTTGGAATCATTTAGAAAAGATCATATGAAAATATGTCATTACATCAAACCTTTAGTTAAAAGCTTTATTTTTAGTGGAATGGTAAGAAATAACAAGTCAATATATGTAATAGTTGACACATTCCATGTCAGACCGGCTTAAAGAAGATATAAGGCTTAAAGGGTACTCAACAAAATATTAGGTAAGTTATTTTCTGCAAAATTTAGATATAAACTAACGGTTTTCATTAAGGGTATTAACAATTTAGCTGGGCTCATTTTGCATGAATCGGAACGTTTTTATTTCTATTTTATTATTATATTTTTTTTTTTGATAGAAATAGTATTGTTTTTGTTTTTGCCTCTAAGAAGGTACAAATAAACATTGATTGCTTATAAAGAAACAGATTTGTTGAAAACAATTATAAACTTAATTCCCTTAGACAGAACTAAATTAAGTTTGGATATCAAAAGTCTTGCTGCGCATTGTATGCTGGCTATTCTATTTTTTTAACAAAAAAGCCATTAAAATACCACTCCTTTTGTACTTTATAATGTGTGAAAAGAAAACATTGTGGACATTTTTGGAAAACCTTTAAATTCAATGAAAAATACAAATGTTTTCCTAAAAACACTAAAAATGATCAAAAATGTTGATTTATTAGTTATAAGTATTATTTAATTAGTTTTTTTACTTAACACATGTGAAACTAAAAGACCAACAGGGAAATTGAATTTAAAAGATGCCCTTAATTAACAATCCTTTTCATTGATGTCCAGAGTCCAAAATTTGTGGCTAAACATGAAAAATGCTAATACAAATGATTAACAATACAAGCTTAAGTTTGATTTCAAAATTGTAGTAGTTGCTATCCATTTATATCTTCAAATGAAAAGTTCAGAATATGATTCTTAGGTCCATTTTTAATTTTATTCTGATACCATCCTCTGTTTGCGCACTTGAGACAAAAAAAGAGGTTTTTTCATATATTCTATTATCTTTACCTTTTCACCACGTTGAAATAAATATTCACCAGCTAAAATATTTTATATAATAATATTTTATATATTTTATTATACATACCTAGTGAACATTACGTGAAATTTTTGTTATATGGCCATTCTGACAGGTTCTAGAAATGGAGAATGTTTTCGAATTCACTTACAGTGTGTCTGTGCGTAATTTTCGGGTTTGCAAATGTTTAGTTGAGTTTGGCATCTAGTTTAATTTATCTATGGACTCGAGTGCAATGAAATAAACGTCACAGATTTTAACAACGCTAACATTTATTTATTTTTTTGTTATAGTAAGTCGAAATCAAAAATCATTTTGATTAAAATATGAATTTGCATGTTAATACAAAATTGTATTTAGATGATGACATCAACAAAAAAGCGTATTGTTTGCTTGTGTTGCATTCTTATTCTGATTTGGCTTCTTTTTCGGTATACAATTGGCAGTAGCTTCAATCTATCAGTAACATTGTATCTTATTACAAGTGGTTCACTTAATTCTCTACACCTTTTATAGGTAGCTTCTTCCACTCGAATACCTGGGACTCCAGTATTAGTAACAGTGTTTTATGAAGCATTATGTCCAGACTCAAAACATTTTATAACAAAGCAGTTACTACCTACCTATAGGGCAGGTCCTTCCTCGTTGGAAATTGTGCTTGTGCCATATGGAAAAGCTTCTGTAAGTTACGCGCTTAGAAAATAAAACTAAAACAGTTGGGTCAAAGATTTTAACTAGCAAAATGTGTTTGCATTCGCTTAATTTTTGAGAAAAAAATATAAAAACTCTCATAGAAATAGAAAGGACTAAATTCTCAGATTTTTTTTGCGAAAAACTTCAGTTTGCTATTCACAGCGTATGCTTAAGTTATCAAATTTGTATATAATCTTTTGGAAGTATTTATAACATCCCAAATCTGACCCTTTTCTAATCTCACATATATACAATCAACTTTTTGGGTTAGAATGTCCCGACTCAGAAAATTTTTGACAATCGTGCCTGTATCATTAAAATTTTTTTTATATTTTTTTTATTTTATTTTTATTTTTATTTTTATTTTATCTATTTTTTATTTATTTATTTATTACCGGTAAAGTACGCAACGTGTGCAAATACATCTAATGCTACGTGTTCAACGGATGTATGTAGGTGAAACCATTCTAGATTCTGTGTAATTTCATCTGGGTTTGATATACATTCTGACATCCGCCTTGGTGTGTACGTACGGAGTCTCGTTTAAGGTAAGGTTATGGGGGTGTGTTGCAAGAGATTGTGAGAATGTAGAATGTAGAGGCAGGTCATGAGGGTGTGTAGGTTGCAAGAGGTTGTGTGAATGTTCGGTCTGATTAACCTCAGCATGTGTTCTCCTTTTCTTATATTGCAAATCTAGCTACTGCTCTTAGTTGGTAGGTTACTACTCGGTCCAAAATAAGCTGTTTTTGGACCGTTTTGTCACCTGTTACGAAAAGTGGATACAGTATGATAATCCTAAAAGATCTGGGCAGTGGTTGGATGCAGATGAAAAACCAAAACGCACCTCCAAGCACGATCTTCACCCAAAAAAGGTTATGTTGACAATTTGTTAGACATCAAAAGGACTAATCAACTTGTCGACATATTGCATGCCAAAGTGCCTGAAAAGCAACCTGCGTTGGTCAATAGACACGGTCCGATCCTTTTTCATGACAATTTTAGACCCAACATTTCTTCAAAATATCCTATTTTGGAATTTGGAATTTTGTATTTCACACCAATAGGAGCGGACCAATTGTGTTTACCGTTTGTCATCGAATCACCAACAAAAATTTTGGTTACTTTAAGCACATAAATCATTTCTCTAAATAACAAAGCTGCTTAAAAAGCTTTGACTGAAAAAGTGAGAACAGCCCCTTAATGAAATGCCATTTAAAATTCTTCTTTTTATTTGTACCCAACTGCACTTTTTTGTGTTCAACTTCACTTGTCTCCAACTTCAATTTGTCATGCATTTAAAAATTGAAAATAGAATTAGATTTTTGCGCTAGTGCGTTGCGTGAGTTTGGCTATGGCTATGGCTATGAGACGATTTTGACATAAACGCATTTGTTTAGGGAGGACACCTAGTCGAAGTTTGAATCTTGAGTTGTCAAAATCTATCGCGAAATTCTATTTGATTGAAAATCCAAGTCGACTCGGCATTCAAAATTTTTACTGACTACATATGTTTGGTTGTTCAATAAGTTCTGGGTTTTTTTTTTAGGATTCAAGTTAAACAAGCTTGTTGGTATAAAAGCTTATATTAAATTCATCAGCTATTGTCCATCAGGGTCTATTACTTTTTTCCAATGTTCTGGAAGAGACACAATGCCTCTTTTCTAAAAGTCAGCAGACTTATGGTTAAAAAAGTTATCCAGGTACATTTATATAGGGACTTGACAAATTTAATTTGTGAACGCACTATTTCACTAATCATCAAGCTGTCACTGTCAATTTATTCAGTAAACTCAAAATTTTCAAATTGCATTTTCTGCAAATTTTAAAAGTTTTCTACAGATATTCGGAGTCGGTGACTGCAACTTTAAGAGTGTTAACTCCAATTTTCGGTCGTAATTCTCGCCCTAGTAGACAGGCAATAACAAGTTTAGTGCGAAAATTTGAGTTTACATATTCTTTGTGTGATGTTGCCGTCTCAGTGAGACAACGGGTTGTTCGAAGTGTCGAAAATATCACTGCCGTTCAGACGTCCTTAGCAAACATTCCAAATCAGTCAATTCCACGGCATTCTCAAGAATTGGGCATCGCTCAGACCACATTATGGCATATTTTGCGTAAGGATATTAGTTTACACCCATACAAGATCAAGCTGACTCAAGAATTGAAGCCGATGGACCATTAGAAGCGACGTACGTTCTCCGATTGGGTTCTGGAGAAGATGCGCCAAGATGATGGCGAAGCTAATTTTTGGCTCAATGGGTTCATCAATAAGCAAAATATGCGTTATTGGTCGGGTGAAAACCCACATGTGCTTCATGAATCACCACTTAATCCACAAAAAATAACTGTTTGATGCGGTTTGCATGCCGGCGGCGTTATTGGGCCATATTTTTTTGTCGACGTTAGCGTTACCGCGCCATGATCACCGATTATTTTGGGCCCGAATTGGAAGATATGGACTTGGACGACATATAGTTTCAACAGGATGGTGCCACAAGCCACACAGCACACGCCACAATCGATTTATTTAAGAGTAAGTATGGTGAGCGTGTTATCTTAAGACATGGGCCAGTCAATTGGCCGCCTCGTTCGTGCGATTTAACGCCGCTTGACTATTTTCTGTGGGGCTACGTTAAGTTATTGGTTTATGCCAACACGCCGACGACGTTGGAAGAGCTCAGATGAAATATCATTGAAATATCTCAAATGGTTTGCCTTTTATTTAAAAAAAAAAGTTGTCAAGTCGTTATTGGAAAACCCGAAACATCTGAAGTGCGATCTGTAGAAAATTACATTCTCTGCGTTTTTTCTTGGTTTGGAAGTATGGACAAACTGGCAAGGTGTCACGTACCGTGAACCGTCATGGCCTGTTAGAGGCTGTCACGCTTTTTTTTAATCGGCAACTATCGGTTAGGGCTGAGGTCATCTGCCTTTCGTAGTGCTAAATGTTAATTAAAGTGTCTTATTGTTGATAAGGTGATTCATCGTGAGGTTTGATTTATAATGTAAAATAAAACACATAAATTTGAAAGTCAACTTAAAATTTTTATTATCGGTTAAAAGAACAATTCATGGCATTTACGTTTTGAAAATGATATTATGTAAATGTTGACCACGACTACATCCAAAGGAAAATCCAATTGTTTATATCCTTTGAATCCAACAACAAGTACCATCTAAACTCAAAGAGTAAAGGAATGAAACTATAACCGGTCATATAGGGGAACTTACAATTACGCACAAAATTCTGTTAGAAAGTTACAAATTGCCTGATAATGTTGCCATAAAATGGCCTTTAAATGGAATCTTATAAAACAGATACAAATTGGTCAAATGCGAAGTTACCAACTTCAAAAATACCTAACCGGTGGATTGAAACATCTCGCATATAAAACACCATTCTTTGGCAAAATTCGAATTTATTCAACATGGTCTTTTTGACACAATCATTTCAGCCCCGCTCTAACAATTCTATCCTCTTCTTATAGAACGATTTGTCCAACCCTTGAATATACAATTCATTTTCGGCGATCACCAAAATACTCGTCTAAAATATGATGTACACTGTCTGTTGATATCTCTACGATATTTCATGCATTTTCGCTTAACGGCTGTTTACTGGCGTAGAAACCTCGATCAATCAAGAGTGATCAACATCATTTGAATTCAACAAAACAGCGACAAAGACAACAAAAAACAAAAAACTTTTTTTTCATGGTTTTGAAAATTTCAAAAGGTGCGTCACTTAAAACTTCAATATCTCGATGAAAATGGTCAAAATGTAATCAAATTTTGACACGTATCGTTATAAGGTTGGTACTAACTTTGGATATGTTATTAGAGCTTCTATCGATGTGTCAGGCTCGCACAATGTTATATTCAAAGGGAACTACCTAAAATGGTAATCATTCCACGATATTTTCTTCACCGAAGATTCAAGCCTCTGCTGTATAGAGCGGACCGAGATGTTAAGGGTCTTGTATAAATCCAGTTTCGGCTTACGAGGGACGGTTTTGTTACTAAATTGCCCCCCAAACACAAAGAAACAGTGATTGAAACTGCGGAGCCAAGGTAAACAAAGTCCTTAACTACCTCGAATTGGCGATGACAAAGGCAGTGGAACTTTCAATGGTGACATCTTGACCAAAACCGTTATGGTTATTAGAGCATACGCTTTGTTTTGCCTTCGTTTACCATGAGCCTCATTTAGGACGCCTATTGCTAATTACTCACGGACTTATATTGAAAAGATTGTACTTATTTTTTTGACCAGTGAGTTTTGAAGGATTCTTTCTAAAGTGATATTAAAAAACTCACATGACAGCACGTAGCCTTGCCTAAAACTTTTCTTAATATTGAGCGTCTAAGTTAATCCATTACCATTATATTCAGCACAACCCGAATATGGTTGAGGTAAACAGCACAGCAGATTGCCACGATACAACTACAGCAGATTGCCACGAAACAACTACAGCAGTTTTCCACGATGCAACTATGAGTAGGGCAATTTCTGCTGAATAATCATTATTAGGTAATAAATAGGTTTAAACACCAGTAGTAGTAGCTTAAGTTTTACGGGTATTTTAATAAATTACCTTTATTACTACTAAATTGGTGTATTATTTAATTTGATTTACACATCATCGGTTGTCTTCTTCTTCTTTTTTTTTTTTTTTTTTTTTTGGTGATGTTAGTAAAACGGTAACGGATATACTGGGCCTTAGCAAAGATTAACTTTGCGGAAAAGAAATTTTTCAATTGTGGAAAATCTGGCCATATTGTGAATAATTGTAGATTGCGAAAGAGAGATTGGGGAAAGTCAAAACCCTAAGGAACGAAGAATAATACACAAGGTGGGTCTCATCCCCAACCGCACAAAAGATAGTTTAAAAGTAAAGCAGACATTAAAACCATCCAGGACCGAGAGCCCACGCGTTAACACCATCGTAAATGACGAAATTAAAAATTGGTCATCGATTACGGTGCTGAGGTATCAATGATATGCGTTGGATGCGTTTATAAGATGTTGACACAACGACTAAGGCAGACCCCAAACAACAATAGGGATAATAGCGAATTATGGTAGCCGCTATCACAATAGATTATAAAGAGGGTATTATAAAAAAAACAAATATGAGGAGATTAAATTAAGATACCTTAGTGAGAAATTGAAAAAAAAGGTCAATTAACCTATTGGTTTTATCGCATTTTTTGAATCCTCTCTAGCAGGTGCACATAGGACCCGATGTGGCATTGTACTCCGATTTTGGGCGAATGAATGCCTTATATATTGAGGCCAGATCAGAGGGGTTGAAATATTTCTAACATCGCTTGAGGAAACCTAGAAATTTCGTAGCGTTTTTGACGACGTCGACAGTGACAACTTACGTTAGAATGACAACATAATTCCCACGTAAGTCGTCACTGTCTCATACCGAGAATGAAAAGTTTTTCGTTTTCGACTATGTAAGCGCCATTCGTGGATATTGGCTTGGTATTTAAATTTCGTTTTAATGACACCAGACAGCATTGAGTTTTGGAAGAAATAAATTTCACTTTGTTGATAGTTCCCAATTGGTTATGCGGAATTTAATGAGCTTAATATACGCTGTTGTTCCCGTTTTACAGCCAGAGAATAGGGACGTGGGCCCGGAAACGAATATGAAAATTAGAGAGTATTGTTATAAGCAAAGGAATATATTAGAAGTAGCAGACTAGAAATCATTAATGAATGTTAAAAAAAGTATCGGAAACAGAACGGAGCCCTGGGGTACACCAACATTTATTTTGTGAACATCCGACTTGAAACCATACAAGATAATTTTAATTGAACATTCCGAAACGTAATTTCTAATTCATTGAAGAAGAGAGTCATCAATTAGAAAATCAGATAGTACCCAAATAGTATTCACTAAAACTTACATAACAAGAAAGTACGCGCTCAAGTGGAAAAGCTATAAAACGAAGAGATCATTAAGAATAGCAGTTCGCCATTGAGCTGAGAAGTCAGATGCCTGTGGCAAGAAGAAATGGAAGATGGTGATAAATTATCGCAAGCTCGACGAGTTGACGATTGCAGGTAACAATCTCCTTCCTAATATAAACGAGATTTTAAGATTTTAGTAAGAAAAAACAAGTCTCGACTTGACATCGGGATTTCATCAAATTCCAGTTGACGATAAGAATATAGAAAAATCTGCATTTAGCCTTTCAGTCATTCCTGGGAATGGTAGGTTACTACCGAAAATTATACAAGATTTTAGTAAATTAGCAAAGCCTTTGAACAGATTACTATAGAAAGATGTCCAATTCGAATGGGGTTGTGAGCAACAGGAATCGTTCAATAAAGTAAAAGAAGCTACTACGAAATTTCCGGTACTATAACAGGACATCACAACCGACACATCAAATAAGAGTATTGGGGCTGTTCTAAGCTAACAACATGACAGAAAAGATCTACCAATCCAGTTTGTTAGCAGAACCTTAACAGAACAGAGCAAATTTACAGCACCACCGAATCGTGGCAATCGTCTGGGCCACTTAACAATTCAGGCCATATATTCAAATGTATATAGTCCAGACAGATAATAATAACCACATGAAGAATCCTGGTTAACCTAGGTTAGTTAGAGAGAGAAGAATTGGAATTGGAAGAATTGGAATACGAGATAAGGTATAAGAGAGGTTATAAATACAACCGTTATCAGTGGAAAGCGTATTTCTTATTTTGAAAAATGCAGAACAAGATTTTGAAATTCGCTTTGGCCACTCATTAAAAACCTATCATTATGAACTACATGTTCCTTAATAAGTGCGGGCTGAAGAAAAAAAAATTATGCCAACTGTCTCTACATCTGTACTACCTTCGATTGGCAAACAAGAGAGACCATCGGCGTTTGACATGAGCGACCCCCATTAATAGGATATTGTATGATAGCTAAAGGCTCGAAGTAGCTACAGGTGTAGTTCCCTTTTTTGGATTAAAAATCTTTCGGAGCGCTTGGTGATCTGTATAAATGATAAATTGTTGAATTGTTGTTGTTGAAATTATGAAACTTTTTGACTGCGAACATGATCGCTAGAGCCTCTCTGCGAAGCTGGGAGTAGTACACCATACGGACTGACGTCAGTTGCTACGATTATTTCTTTTGACGGGTCGAAAAGTTCAGGAATATTGTTTTAAACATTGTTTTTAAACATTGTTTTGCAATTTTGGAAGGCATTTTGTGCCTCAGCACTCCAAATAAATTCAACATCCTTACGAAGTAAATTGTACAACGGTTTTAGCTTTGTAAACAAATGAGGAATAAATTTATTAAAATAGTTGTTAAGACCTAAAAATGACTGTAATTGAGTAACGTTTTGAGGTGCAGGTGCCCTAGAAATAGCTTTGACTTTGTTATCTTTTAGACTAATACCTCGGACAGAAATATTATGGCCCATATATGTGACTGACTCTTCCAAAAATTTACATTTATCGATGTTTATGCGAATATTATGCTTATTTAATTTTTTTAACCCCTCAAACAATGTTTTCTTACACTCATCCTCTAAAGTACCGTCAATGAGAATGTCTTCGATATAACAAACCTACAATCACGATTAACTTTAACACGAAGTTTTCATACTTCCTACTTCTTTTATAATGTTGCCTGTAACAGAACAAAGATCGTTATCAGAATTTATTAATTTTTCTTAAGGGAATCTTAAAATAAACTCAGCTTCGCTAATAATTGATGCACTTGCACCGGTGTCGATTTCCATTGTGATAGGTTGACCATTTATCAAAAGTTTACACTGAAGTGGTCCCTGTGTACATGTTGTTGATGACTCGATGGTATTTATGCACACCGCTGGATTTTCGATATCAATTGTGTTGACAGCATTTCCTAGATTTCGATTTTTCTTCTTACAGAAAGTAGATGTGTGACACTTTGCGTGATAAAGAAAACATTCCTAATTTTGTGTGGGGCACGTGTGTTAGGGTTATGATTTTTTCCACAGCGAAAGCACGATGATGAATTGCTGAACTCGAAACGGCGATTGGATTGACTGGACTGATAGGACTTCATAAATTTCAGCTCCTACAATTGTGATGCAAAGTAGAGTCTTAGCTTCTTCAAGATCATTCACTAAAAAAGCTGTTGAATTCTGTCTTCGTATGCTTGAAAATTTGCATCTGGCACAAATGGCTCGATATGACCTATTAATTGATTTGACATTTTGTCAACATGTCATTTTGTGACATTTAAGATTTATTGTGATCGTGAATTAAGGACACTGTTAATTACTAAGAACAATTTATTATTTAAGTAATTTAGTTAAATATTACATGGTTGTGGCTTGTTTATCTTACAAGATTCAAGTGAGAAAAAAACCCAGTTCAAGTCAATTACATTCTTTACTCAACGAAATACAGTACATAATGAGATGATTATACGGTAATATGATCATAGGATAAATGTAAATATGCTACAACCTTCCCTTTCTTAGATTATAACCAACTAGAAAAAAGATTCGAATATCTAACTTATTTTATATAACTTTTTTTAAATCAAATTCATAAACTAAGTAGGTACAAATCTATCAGGTTTTTATTTAGTTCTTTTAGAGCGCTTTAATGGCCGTAAAATCTAATTTTTATTTTCTTCTTTTGGTTTTTTGTATCTTTTTAATTCAGTTTTATTTTTAATTTCATTTTCACTATTAATTTTAGTTTCAGCACAAATATCTTTTAAATTTGTTGAACAAGAATCTGCTATAAAAACTACATCGTTAAGTTAGAGTATCTTAACTGATTTTCATGTACAAACTTAATATACATAATCAAAAACTTTTATTAAATATGTAAATCTGCTCAATGTTTTTTCGACTTTGCATATACATAACCAACTCTCATAATTTAAATTTATTGCTTTTTTTAAATTTTGAGCTTTTTAAATTTTTAACATTTTTTAACATTTCATTAGAATTATTATTGGTACAGAATTTTTTATTATAATCCAAATCTAATTCAAGGTTTATAAGAAAATATTAATCCTGAATGTGTCTTGGATGTTGAAGTTGTAGGCGAATTCCTGTACGTGTATAAGGTGCTTTTCATAATAACGTGCCCGAATTTCGTACCCAGTTTTCTGCGTATAAGCGTCATTTGTACAAGATTCATTATTACTAAAGAAATAATTTGTATCCATATGCATAGCTTAAGGTCTAGGATCTTATAAATAACAACACTAATATGATTTGATTCTTAAATAAATGCTATAAGTAATTGGTGTTGTGTAACGTTACCGACATTAAAACAACTTAAGTTTTCAGGAAATAATTTATTTGTAATATTTTAGCTCCATTTGTCTATATCAAATAATTTTTTTTTTGTATTCCCTGATTTATTTATGGTTAACATAATAAACAAAAAAAAAAAAAAACTTCAAAAACATACGTAATATCTGCACACGCACGCATTTAAGAGACGTAACGTGCCAGGTAATGTTGTAACGTTCTAGATAGTTACGAATTTAAAACTTGTAATTAACAAATTTCTGCTGAAAGACTGATTCTTCGTCATCTAATGCATGTCTTTTAGCCCTCAAAGAGGGCTGGCACTAGTTTCTCGCTACTTTAACTTTATTTTGGTGTCATTATTTTTGCTACATTCCTTTCAGTAAACGTCCTTGGATGTATCTATACCAGAAATATCCATTCTTTTCAAATCTTTGCAGTCATTAAAAATATTTTTCCAGCATCTTGAGTTCAAAGAGTTGTCACACAAATGATCTTGCCAAAACTTCTGGGAATAATTGGTTTTTAATCCTTTTTATTTCATCATAAAATTTTCGTGCAATTTACAACTGCACTGCTCCGACGGGGTGTCTTTTAAGAACAAAACATTTTTAGGACATAAGTTACAAAATTTTGAAATTTAAATTTTTGTTTCTGGGTTTTCGTTTTTAAATACTGCGAAAGCCTCTCTAAGAAACATGGTCATATAATGCTTTTGCAATGTGCTTTTTTTACCTTTTTCCCAAACTACAATAGAATCTTTCATTCCGGGGCAAGTGTATACGATGTCAGGTCTAAAGAAAAAGTCCTTTACATCTTGATCTACTGTACCATTAATAGATGACACATTTTTTCTTTAACGGACAAGTGGGTAGGCTTGGCAGACACTTTAATACTGCCTTGCTGAATGTTTGTTTGCATTTATATGGATAGTATTCCATCTCTCTCGAATCAATTGCTTCTGTTAGTTTCGACCTATACATATCTTCTTCTTGATTTCTTCTTCTTTGTCGTTAAAACCTTTTTTCCTCCCGTTTTTTTTACCTTCAATTTTTCCAATTCCCCTTTCGACAGAGACTCCTTTTTTCCTTTCTTTTTCTTTTTTTCGATAATTAGGATCCAGTGTTTTTTTTCTTTTCGCGATATTTTTTCATTCTTTCCGCAGCTGTTTTTGGTTTAGAAGACTCCATAATTCACAGTTAGACACTTTTTCTCTACATGTATCATAAATTCAAATTAGTTAGATAAATTGTAAAAATTATGTTAAGATTTTATTAATGAAATAAAAGTGCTTAACGTCCCCGACGAATTTATAACTACCCGTATCTTCCGTAAATAACACAAGGTATATCAACACATTATATGGAGTGATTGCCAACTTGATAATTCATTTTGACTAATACTACAATAACAGAAATAACAGTAAAATATGTCCAAAAAGTAACGTGCCCGACAGTTTAAAATCTAGAACTTGAATTAGGATGAAACGTGTAAACCATTAACTGTTTACAGTTTATACGATGTCTTAACAGTGCTTCTGTATTTAAAATTCGAAGATAAGATTAACAGTGTTACAGAAAAAGGAGTGCAAAGTTAGTTAAATTTCGAGTTCTTAGAATTTAATTTCATAAATTATATTATTATATGTGCTACAACCACAGCTACGATGAGGTTTTAAGGTTGAATGATATTTGTCAGAGAAAGGCTGGATGGTGCACTATAAGGTTCACATAAGGTTACTAGTAAAAATTGATTTTAAACATTGGGCTAAAGTTACCGCTTTGCGTGGAAAGCACCATAGATAATAATTTATAATTTCCTCTTGACAAGACGTTTCCTTTTCAAGACAAAATTTTTTCAAAACATTTCTGACATTTTGTACGGCGTGTTTTACAAGTCCTTTGGACTGGGGGTGGTAAAAGTGGGAATGAGTTAATTTAATGTTGAATTTCGAACAGATATTTTGAAATCTAAAGGAACCAAACGGTGGTCCATTATCACAAACAATTTCTAAAGGAAACCCAAAAACGACAAAAAATTCTTCAAGTTGCACAATCGTTTTTTCAGCAGTGGTATTTTTCTTTAATTTGAAATCACAATATTTGCTAAAAGAATCGACAATATTAAGAAAGCCTTAACCCGAAAAATAAAAAAAAAGTCTATATGAACGGGCTCTAAAGGCGAATTGGTCTACGGCCATTTAGTTGTCACTATTTCTCTTTTTACGTTTTGAGCCTGTATGATTTGTATGCAAAATTTTTAAACATGAGCAGCTTGGTAAAAAAATGCGATTTCCTCTATAAATACAACCTTTATCTGTGGAAAGCGTATTTCTTATTTTGAAAAATGCAGAACAAGATTTTAAAATTCGCTTTGGCCACCCACTCATTAAAAACTCTTTGTTTGTTTGCCACTTGCTCTTTAATAAGTGTGGGCTAAGGAAAAAAAATGTATGCAAACTGTCTCTTCGTCTGTACTACCGTTAATAGGATATTGTATAACTAACTGTACATGGACAGTATAACTGCCCAACCTTGACCATGTGCGAAAGCACAGCTCCTACACCATACGGTAGGGTGTATTTTTTTTTGACGGGTCGAAAAGTTCAAGTATTAAAAACAATGTTTTGCAATTTTTTAAGGCATTTTGTGCCTCAGCACTCCTAATAAATTCAACATCCTTACGAAGTAAATTTAACAACGGTTTTAGCTTTGTAGACAAATGAACAAATTTACCATAGTAGTTGATAAGACCTAAAAATGACTGTAATTAAGTAATGTTTTGGGGTGTAGGTGTCCTAAAAATAGCTTTGACTTTGTCATCTTTTGGACTAATACCTCGGACAAAAATATTATGGCCCATATATGTGACTGACTCTTCTGAAAATTTACATTTATCGATGTTTATGCGAATATTATGATTATTTAATTTTTCTAACCCTTCAAACAATTTTTTCTTACACTCATCCTCTGAAGTACCGCCAATGAGAATGCCATCGGTATAACAAACTCTTAATCACGATTAACTTTAACACAAGGCTTTCATATTTCCTAGTCCTTTAATAATGTTGGCTATAACAGAACAAAGATTGTTATCAAAATTTATTAATTTTTCGTAAGGGAATCTTAAAATAAACTCAGCTTCGCTAATAATTGATGCATTGCACCGATGTCGGTTTCCATTTTGATAGGTTGACCATTTACTAAAAGTTCACACTGAAGTGGTGCCTGTGTACATGTTGTTGATGACTCGATGGTATTTATGCTCACCGATGGATTTTTGGTATCAATTGTGTTGACAGCATTTCCTAGATTTCTATTTTGCTTCTTATAGAAAGTAGGTGTGTGACCTTTTGTGTGATAAAGAAAACATTCCTAATTTTTTGCTGGGTACGTGTGTTAGGGTTATGATTTTGTCCACAGCGAAAGCACAATGATGAATTGCTGAACTCGAAACGACGATTGGATTGACTGGACTGATAGAACTGACTGACTGTTCTGATTAAACTGGTCTGTTGATGAAAGCGAATTGCTTTTTCTTGCTGCATTTTGATGACTTTTACGATTGAAATTGTGGTAATTTCTTTGTTGACGATAAATTATGGCTGTGACACAGCTTGCAATGACCTTGATGTTTTTGTGACAATTTCATATATAATGATTTTTCGCAGTATTTGTGGAATCTAAGAGACTTATCATTTAAGAGCACTTGTTGAATTTTTTTCATCGCGGAGACCAATAATGAAACGATCAGTGAGATTTTCATCCAAAATTTTTAGCGTGTGATCAGCCGCCATATTGTCTGTGGTATTGGTTTTCAGAAAACCTCCAAAATCACATGTTTGGGCCAAAGAGTTTTATCTTACAATGTAATCTCTTATTGGCTCACCTTTATCCTGTTTAACTTTGTAAAATTCATACCTTTCCGCTCGTTTATTTTACTTTGGTGAAAAATGATTCCGCGGCAAAGACATCAAGGTTGTAAAATCCTTTGTGAGGCATCGTGAGAGACATTAAGACTTCATAAATTTCAGCTCCTGCAATTGTGATGCAAAGTGGAGTCTTAGCTTCTGTTGGATTCTGTATTCGTATGCTTGAAAATTTGCACCTGGCACAAATGGCTCGATATGACTTATTAATCAATTTTACATTTTGTTAACATGTCATTTTGTGACATTTAAGATTTTTTGTGATCGTGAATTAAAAACACTCTGTTAATTACTAAGAACACTTTATTATTTAAGTAATATAGTTAAATATTACATGGTTGTGGCTTGTTTTCTCTCAAGTGAGAGAAAAACCCAGTTCAAGTCAAACACATTCTTTACTCAACGGAATACAGTACATAAAGAGATGATCATACGATCTCATTGACTTGGTACATAATATACATAATGTAAAATCATAGCTATATGTACGCTTATATTACACACATATATCAATCCTTTACGCAAACTGTAGACTACGACATTAAAGCGTGAAACGGTCGAGGTGGCAAATTATAAAAAGCGTATTTCGCCATATTTATATGTCTGACTACCAAGGTCATACACACAGAATTGGTAAGCGACTTAACCACACAAGCTTGTATTGCAGCCTTACGCAGATTTACGTCCAGAAGAGGACTATGTTCATATATCTTCAGCAGCAACTGGGAAAAACTTCGTGGGAGCCAACAAAGAGTTAAAGAAATCATTCGAAGAAGCTGAGTTCATGTGGAAGGACGTTGCTGAAACAATCTCAGTATACACTGACATTTTATTCCTCCGGCTTCCCCCCACTTTGGCGGACTTTGGGAAGCTGGATTGAAATCAATTAAATACCACCTTAAAAGGATCATTGGCGTCGAGACATACACGTTTGAGGAACTCACAACGCTTTTGCATCAAGCGGAAGCATGTTTAAATTCGATGCCTCTATGTCAAATAAACGACAATCCACATGACTTCGCAGCCCTTACTTCTGGACACTTTCTCATCGGCCCATTTATCGGACACCAAAATCAACGATGCAATGATGGCAGCAGCTGCAGAAGTTACAATCACTCCTCTGGAAAAAGTGGAAATCCAAATACCTGACACGACTTCAACTGCGTCCAAAGTGGCTGAAAATTCTGGATCAACCAAATATCGGAGATTTAGTTTTGATCAAGGATGATCAGTTACCACCAGCAAAGTGGAGTTTAGCACGCATCATAAAAACTTATTCGGGACAGACAAGCTAATTCGGGTTGTCGCCCTGAAAACATAGAATGGAGAAATCAAGCGGTCTATCACTAAAATTTGCTTCTCTCCAACAACACAACAATCAATTTAGAAATTGTCATCAAGGCAAAATACACAAAAACTTTCCCATCAATATCAAATTTACCGACGGCAAATACAAATCTCCAAACATTACCCTAATGTTCTTTCATTCAAAATGACAGTTATAAAACACAAAAGGGTAACAATCCAACATAATATTTCAACTATAATTTCATAAATATAAATATTTAATCAATATTTGTTATTCAATCGCACATACAAATCCACACAATTAGTGAAAATACATTTATCAAATATAATCGAACATTAAAATACATTACAGAATCTTACATGCATTCGCTCTCGTGCAATAGACATCAGCTTAGATATCTAAATATCACACTCTCACGCTATATAACTAGCATGAGACATATTCGCAGTACAACTTACGACTACATACAAATCCCATATGCCTTGACGTAAATCAACAAAGCACAAAACCGTCACACTTAATCGGTATGCACGCACAGGTAACCGCATCTCAATCGCATTCATTACATTACCCATAGTAATCAAACCGTCGCGAACCGAAATAAGAGTACATCAACACACACAAACGCGTTGCCGTTTCTTTTTACCAGCACTTATTCTTTTCTCATTTGAGAAATTTGAGAAATGTATGCACTTCTTTAAGTTTTTATTCCAGGTACAACATGTATTGAAGCCAAAAAGCGGCACAACACTTCACTTAAACTTAGCAATCGTTAGCAAAATAATTAAAATCCTTTTTTTGATATAAAAGTTCAAAGTTGCTGAATGTACATCGTAATGATGATACATTCATTCTGGCTCAGTAGAGCAACCTATCTTCCAATCCGGGTACTTGCCAATCAGCCCTTGCACAAAGTCCTATTTCCGACATACGGAGTCTACGTAGCTACGCAAACCTTTTTGTCAATGTTCCTGCCTTTCGTACTACCTATTACAGAAACTCATACTCAATTGTATCATACAAACTAGTTAACGTTCTTAACGTCTGCGTATGTTTAAAAAATTAATAAAAATGTGGCTTCTTGATTTATTTTGCTTGTCTTTTGAAATTAAATTGTATTTAAGAATATAGGAGTGAAATGAAAATGAATATGAAATGTCTCCAGTCAAACAGTCATTAATATAAAAATCGTTAAATAGAGACTAAGTACCTGTCTGTGCCGTATGTCACCGTGTTGAGTTGATAGTAGCGTAAGGGGTTGTTTTTGTAATTTTTCATACAATAGTTTGGTATCTTCAGTCATCTGGATGCATGACTATTTGCCGATACATTTTGTGAATATCGGTACAAAAATAAAATCCTGGTAATCTAAAAGGAGCCGTAATGAAAATAATACATCCCGCACTGTTGGTCCTTTGCATATGATGTCGTTGAAGGATAATCTTGATGATTTATTTGACTCGGAGCTTGGTGGTGCAACTGTGGGTCCAAAACATACAATGATGAGGAATACTGTAGTTTGGTGATGCCAAACATAACATAACGTAGTGTTGGTTTGTGTTATATGTCCTACGGCTTCGTATGCCTCCATAAATTGGATGTAGTAATGCTTTATTTCCTTATTTTGAGATAACTTTCACCCAAGGTCAACTGTTATTTCCTTCGATTTTTCCCAATGCGGACATAATGCGTCATTGGCAATGAAAAATATCAATGACGCATTTAAGGATGTAGCGCTAAATGAACGCACTATACGACGTTGGTTTGGAAAGTTCCATTTGGAAGATTTCAGCCTCGAAAATGAACCACGTGATGTGACGACGATGTTTTAAGAGTAACAGTGGATGCGGACCCAATGAAATCCGTGCGGTAGTTTGCACAAAGCAAAGGCGTATCACCAATGACAATAAGTCGACACCTTTCTCTCATAGGCAAGGTAAAGAAACTCGACAAATGAAAATCTGCGCATCGCTTACATTAAGAAAACAAACTGAACCGTTTTTTCATCGGTTAGTCACCTGTGATGAAAAGTGGATACTGTATATAATCGTAAAAGATCTGAGCAGTGGTTATTAGCAGATGAAATACCAAAACACACCCCAAAGCCCGATCTTCACCCAAAAAAGATTATGGTGATAATTTGGTGGACATCGAACGGACTAATCCACTTTTCATTTCTTCATAAAAGCCTTTGAAGATTTCATTGCCTCAAAAAGTCAGAACTTCTACGAAAAATGAATTTTTGACCCTGTATCACGTTGGAAGAATGTCATATATGCCAACGGATCCTATTTTGATTGAATATAAATTTACGCAAAAATAATATTGACTTAAATTTTTACTATAAAATAAGAGATTTCATTTGGTACAACTCAATAAGTATTCCACATGTTGTTAAAGCTGATTGGGTTTCACCTACCTACCTACACCTAACGGCCGTAGTTGTAAGAACTGTTTGAAGGAGTAAAACGGGTGTACCTCGGTTTCAAATTTGCATTTCACTTAATTGTTATGATTTGATGTTAGTGATGAACAGGCTCGGGACGAAGTATCCGTTTTTTTCTATCCGATTGACACCATTGCTTCAATTTGGTTCTCTAAGGACGATCAAAATTCCTTAACGCATTGTAGTTCCTTCAACTTTTTCAGAGACTTTTAGTGTCTTGTTCCTTGATCTACCTTGATCTACGATGATACCATTGTTATATAGCACCACCAAACCTTTTTGAGTGGTAATATGAACAGCTTTATGATGAGTGAGATTGTTTTTGGTTTTGCTGTCCAGTTCAGTTACGCTGTGCAAAAGAGTTGAGATAAGGACGCTAATATTATTGTACCGTTCTTGAAGGATAATCCATGCAGTTTTGTAGTTATCCTCCGTCAGTGATAAATGTTGGGTCAACGATCGATTCTGTCTGCTGCCATAATTGTTCAATGGTTCTTAACTTTAATTCGTGGTACTGTATAAGCTGATATTCTTTCAGAGACAATCCGTTGACGATTCTTTTTGATATGCTCATAATTTGATAATTTTCTTCCACTGTTTCTGTCGATGCCTTAATTGGAATAAACTTTGAGTTGGTTGACTATTGTGTTAACTCTGTTAACGAATCCATTTTGTTTTCGAAACGATTTTTATACTGCTCGTATAATATTTCATATTTCAGACAAGTATTGCGTGATGAAATTCGGCAATAATCTTATTTTTTGTATCTGCTTGTGCAAAATTTCTCCAATGTTCATGTAATCGATGTAGTCGCTCTTTAAAATAGGCTCTTGCCTTTTCCCTCTCTACTGGGTCTTGAAGTTTTTATAATCTGTTGAATTTCTTGGCCATTTGTCAATTTTCCCAGAATGAATTCTTCAAATGATGTTATGATTGATTTCGATTATGAATATAAGGAGCTGTTCAAAGACGTTGTAGTATTCAGTTATGAGAAAGTTATGAAAGATTGATCCAGATAATTGTTATTTCAAATGATCAATTGATAACACGTCTGGGTCACCAAAATATTTAGACTCGATGTCCTGAATTAGACATCAAACACATTAACTTAATAGTCCTCGCGCTTTTACAGTTTTTGACCCTTTTTAACTTGGTCTTTAAGAAAGGTATTATACCTCAAGTATAGAAATGAGCTACTATTACATGCCAAGCATCTCTGATTTCCGACAAATTTCACTTCTCTCATATACCGGGAAAATGTTGGAAAAAAATCATACCAAGACTGTTATCCTGATTTCTCGAAAAAATAATCTAATTGCATAACTGCCAAGTTGCATGCTTTACTGCACCTAGATGAATTCACATATTTTAACAGCATTATCCAAAAGAAACCACGCGTCAATTTTCATGATTGACTTCGAGTTGGTTAGTATCTCGGTAATAACATGTTAAATGTTGTTTTTTAATGCTGCAATTGACGCTGGTTTATCGGCATAGACGAGTGATTTGATGTATCCCTATACAAAATAGTCTAAAGGCATCAAATCGCAAGATCTAGCCTGCCAATTCACCTGTCCAAAACGAGAGATAAATAGCACGTTTAACTCATTTCTCAATTGGTCCGTAGATTTGCGTGCTGTGTGTTTTTTCGATAAAAAAGCGGATCTTCCAGCTTTTCTAATGCTGTATTTTGTAAGGTTTTTTTAGACTAAGATCTTTGCGTAAAATCTTCCACGTAGTCGAGTAACACAATGCGAATTGCTGCGAACGGCGAGGAATGGACAAATCACTGTCTTCATTAACACTGGCGGATACAGCTGCAATATTTTTCCCTGTGCGCACTCTTCACTTACGGGTAGTTGGCTTGATGTTCATTAGCGTGAAGTTGGTGCGTCAATTATCTCAACCGTAAAATGGTCGAAGTCCGCAAAAAAAATTTTCACAGAGCACGAATTTTGATAATAAAATTTGTAAGCGCTCTTCGGGTGTAAATCTGTCCGTGATGAAATGGTAATATTTGACTTTGAAACATGTCACGAATAACGCGTGAGCTGTCAAAAATAGAACACTGAAAAACCAAACCACCAACCAAAAAAAATTACACTCACCCTTTATGTATTTGACTCAACATTTACCTTTAAGTATCACTGTCTGTACATAAAAAAAAGCCTTAATTAAAATCATCATCCCAAATAAAATTCATAACCGCCCTGAAACCTACCTAAGACCAACAACAAGTATCCTAAAGCATTCACCACCAATGGCATGTTCAAAGCAACTTGTTTGGACGCTTTAAAAACTGAAGAAGAATCTTATTTTGCAATATTAAACGAAAGTGGCTTAGTCTTATCTAAGGGCTGAAAAGTCAGTGCCGTTTTATAGTAAAACAAAATTTTTGCAAACTTCAACTTGATTTAGCAATATAGTTGCCTTCGAGGGCGATACATTGATTGAAACGATTTTTCAATTTTTCGATACCAGTTTTGTAGTACGACTTCGGTTTAGCCTCAAAATAGGCCTCTGTTTCGGCGATTACTTCTTCATTGGTCTTAAATCTCTTTCCGGCGAGCATTCTTTTGAGGTCTGTGAACAGGAAATAGTCACTGGGGGCCAAATCTGGAGAACACGGTGGGTTAGGAAGCAATTCGTAGCCGAATTCATTTAATTTTGCCATCGTTTTCATCGACTTGTGACACGGTGCATTGTCTTGATGAAACAGCACTTTCTTTTTCTTTATATGCGGCCGTTTTTCTGCGATTTCGTCCTTCAAACGCTCCAACAACGCAATGTAATAGTCGCTGTTGATAGTCTGCCCCTTTTGGAGATAGTCGATGAAAATTATTCCATTTGTATCCCAAAATACGGATACATACCATAACCTTGCCAGCCGACTGTTGAGTTTTTGGTCGTTTTGGACGAGGTTCGTCGCCTGCTCGCCACTCAGCTGACTGCCGACTTGACTCTGGTGTGAAGTGATGGAGAAAAGTTTCATCCATTGTCACATACCGACGCGAAAATTCGGCTTTATTGCAGTTGAACAGCTTTAAAAACTCCTCTGAATCATCAACACGTTGTTGTTTTTGGTCGACTGTGAGCAAACGCGGCACCCACTTTGAACAGAGCTTTCGCATGTAAAAATATTCGTGTATGATATATCCAACACGCTCTTTTGATATCATCAGAGCCTCAGCTCTCTCGATCAACTTCACTTTAAGGTCATCCGTAATCATTTTGTGGACTTTTTATGTTTTCATCTGAAACAGCCTCTTTTGGACTTCCACTGCGTGCATCATCTTCGGTGCTTGTATGACCACTTTTAAATTTTTCAATCCACTTGCGAATGGTTCGTTCGGCTGGTGCAGAATCCGGGTAACACTTATCAAGCCATTTCTTTGCATCGGCTGCATTTTTTCCCATCAAAAAGCAATGATAAATCAACACACGAAATTGCTTTGAATCCATTTTTTTTTTCACAATAACAAAAGTTGCTTCACTCACAACGCTATATCTCGAGAACTAATCGTCCGACAGCTGTCAAATTTATACACGTATCTTTTGAAGGTTGGTATGGATTTAATTCAAGTGGTGCCCTCTCTTATTATTGAAACCGAAGTATCGAGTAAAAGATATCGTTTACTTCCAAAAATAACTTACTAAAGGCAAATAATAACAAATTTCTAAATCCAAAACAAACTCTGGCACTATATTTAGATTTGGGCCTTTCGAAAATACAAGTTATTAAGTAGTAGTAGTAAATGCTTTGCACAAAAACGGCTTTCTTCATATATACTCACTCCAAGTGTTAAAGAAAGAACTACTGCCAGTTAAAAGAAAAGCTTCAGAAACGCTCGCGTCAGTAAATCCCCAGGATTTGTTAAATAATACTGAGCATTTTTTGCAAATCATTATTATAAACTGTGAAACAACAGCTGCAGTAGTCTTAAGTGGGGCTTTGATAGAAATTCTGGGTGTAGTCAATACAAACAAACATTTTCTGACACGGAAAATATAGATGAGTGTAATTTTCTGACTGCATTTTACCCTCTTAAACTGGTTTAAAGCGCCATAACAGGAAAAATCTGCATTCATGCTTAGCAATGTAAACCAATCAAATTTGTGTTTATGTAAAAAGGTGCACAATTTTTAAAAGGTGACGAGAAAAAAATTAATGAAAGTATTAGCCAACTACACCACAAAAAAATGACTTTGCAATTGAAATTTTTTTTTCAAATGCACTTCACCATAGTGCATAGCAGTGTATATAACATTTTATCAAAATCAAATGCTGCATCGAAATGTTATATTTGTGGCGCAACTCCTAAAGAGATAACTACAGTAGGTATCAATGAAAAGACACTTAACCAAGAAAATTATCGTTTTGAGCTTTCTACATTGCATTAATGCCTAAGATGCTTTGAACGTTTATTGCATATTTCGTATAGGCTCCCTTTTAAAACAGGGCAAGTACATGATTCTTTCCAACACCTGGACTTGGTTTTACCAATGATGTAAATACCGCGAGACGTTTTTTTTTTTTCAAATCCAAAACTGACAACTCAGATTACAGAAATCGATGAAAGATTAATAATAAAATTTTCATTTATTTATTTTTTTTTTCTTACCTTGTCGGAAAATATTGATATTTCGAAATTTTCTGTATTGTTAACCGAAACGAAAGATTCGTATCTTAAACTTTACAATTGATACTACATGCCAAGTAGTGTCCACAAATTGCTAATGCATGGCCCAAACACAATTTAATCGTCCGATTTGCCTATTGGTTTTTTTTTTTCAGAAAAAGATTTGGAGGCAAGTCATAAGGGGTTTCGAAAAAACCGCCTTACCCACACAAGAAAATCAATCGAAACCGAAAATAATCAAACGAAGATTTTATGAATCAATTACTTCTTAAATCAGGCCCAGCTATATCGCATTTAAGGCATCCAATATCGAAAAAATCTGTTTCGATTGACGGCAGCTTGGTGCAATATTTTTCAGAATTTGAGATCAGCAATGATGTCACTGATGAATCACTTTAAGTTAATGAGCCTGATAAGATTACGTGTAAAATTGTCATTAATAAATCAAAATATTGAATTTTATAAATTTTATATGGTGTTTTAATTTGAAATTTATCGATCTTAATTTTTGAAATCCTTTTTTAATCAAAAAATTTGTATATCAAAATTGAAATATTGCACCAACAAAAATTCACACCTACAACCCGCTTTCTATCGGTTGTTACATACATGCCGTATAAATACAGTAACGGTAGTGACCAAATGCAAGCAACAGTACTAAAACCGGGGGCGAGAGAGTTGGAATACCCGCACTGTTTTTTTATGTATTTACTGGATATGTTTTGCACGCGCGCTTGTTCTTTATTTATCTTTTTTTTTAACCACACACGAACAGCGAGTGTAAAAGTTTGCAATTTGTTGACGTTTGTGCACTCGTCGGCGGTCAGCACAGTACTGAAACGAATGCTAGTAGATCCGATATTAATTGCTGATATTAAGCCCTATGAGAAAGTCACAATACTCAAAAACCAATAGACGTTTTCTCCATTCATTATGGATTAGCCATTCGTAATAACTGTGATTCAGTTGAAAACATGAGAAACATTATATGGGCTACACTCGATAATAAATTTTCTACTGATGCAAAATTGCAACGATGAATGTCCCATCGGAGAGGATTCATGTGCTCATTGTAAAAGGTTAAAACCACAAATAGTTTGGCTGAGTACAAAACTAAGCCAGCTCTCCCAATTGAAGTGCTTGAAGCTATCAAGTCACTCTACGAAGAATTCGCCAGAGACGGCGAATATACTCAAAACAGTAACGAAAACTTTAATTCGACTGTGTGGGAATTGGCCCCAAAATCCATTTCTAGTGGTAAAACTGTGTTGGATATAGCTATGGACATTGCAGTTTGCATGAACAATGACGAATTTGCTTCAACTTTGCACATAATGAAAGCGATGGATTTAGAAATTGGCCCAAACAGCTAGGAAATGTGCTTGGAGATTCAAAAAGAACTCATAAAGCTTTTAGAAAGATCGCTGTCTGAGGCTGCAAAAGAGTGGAGGTTCGCATTAAAATCCAATAGAAAAAAATGGAAGAGCAGGAAACTGCTCCATGGTGTAGTCATTGCGGACTAAAGGTATTGCAAAAATTTTCATGACTTTCTATAACTTAAATGTTAAACACGTTTATCTCGGAAACTACATAACTTGAACAATTTTCAACCAATTCACTTCAAATCTTAACTAGATTTTTAAAACTATATTGTCTAAATAAGTACGTTTTTTTATAAACAATTTTTTATTTGTTATTAACAATTTTCTGGCGATTTTTTTTTTTTTGCGAATTTTGCCAGTTTGACTTTGAAAGGGCCAAAAATCAATATATCAAAAAAATACTATGTATCGTTATTTGGTTGTACCACATGAAATGGCGATTTTATAGTAAAAATGAAAAGCCAATACTATTTTTCCGTAAATTTTTATGTAAATTTTTATTCAATCAAGATAGGATCCGTTGCCATCTATGACATTCTTCCAACGTGCTACAAGGTCAAATATACCTTTTTCGGAAAATTGCAGACTTTTTGATGCAATGATATCTGCAAAGGCTGTTATGACCTCTGCTCGGTTCCGGAAGACTTTTTGCTGGAAAAATGAATACAGATTGAGGAAAAGACGGTAATCCGTTGGATATAGAGCATATAGTATATAGTATATAGTTATTATATGTATAGAGTATATGCAGGACAATTTCAAATCCCAACTGCCTTTTGACCAACGCAGGTTGTTTTTCAGCCACTTTGGCATGCAATATGTCGATTTCCTCACAATATTTAATAGCGTTTATCGTTTTTCCTGGTTGAATAAATGGCAAGTTGATTAGTCCTTTTGATGTCCAAAAAATTGTCACCATAACCTTTTTTGGGTGAAGATCGCGCTGGGAGGTGTGTTTTGGTTTTTCATCTGCATCCAACCACTGCCCAGATCTTTTAAGATTATCATACAGTATCCACTTTTCATCACAGGTGACGAAACGGTTCAAAAACGGCTTAGTTTGGTTTCTTGATGTAAGCGATGCGCAGATTTCCGGGCGCCGTAGTTTTTGGGATTCGTTCAGTTCATGGAGTACCAACTTATCAAGTTTCTTTGCTTTTCCTATGAGAGAAAGGTGTGGACTTATTGTCAGTGGGGATACTCCCATGCTTTCTGCAGTCTCCCGCCACCGATTTCGTTGGGTCCGCATCCACCATTGCCCCTAAAACATCGTCGCCAACTAACGTTTCCGGTTTCCCTCGTGTTTCGAGGCTGAAATCTCCCAAACGCAAATGTCCAAATCAAAGTTCTATAGTGCGTTCGTTTACCGCTACATTCTCAAATGCGTCACTAATGTTTTTCATTGCCAATTACGCATTATGTCCTGTTTTAAATTCGTAAACGATTTAAACTGGCTACAACATGGTAAACATAACGATGCTTGTAACGATCTGTAAAAATCTTACACGTCAAGCACACGTTCCGCTTTATTTTATAAAAAAAATATTTCAACGTTCTGGGATAGATGTTCACTCGGGAACTTCTTATTTCCGACTGAGCGAAAATCGGACATTTTATGTGGTACAACCCAATATGTATAGGGTGATTCATCGTGAGGTTTGATTTGTAATATAAAATAAAACACATAAATTTGAAAGTGAACTTAAAATTTTTATTATCGGTTAAAAGAACAATTCATGGTATTTAATTTCTGAAAATGATATCATGTAAATGTTGGCCACGACTACGTCTGAGGTGGTCCATTCGGAAGGCCCAATTTCGGGCGACTCGTTCGAGCACAGCGACTGGTAGCTGGCTTATTCCTGAAGACCTGGGACTCTACATATCCCTAGAGAAAATAGTCCAAATGTGTGATATCGCACGATCTAGGCGGCAAATTTACCTTAGCAAAACGTGAAATTAAGTGCTCACCAAAATGATTGATAGATTTAAATAAATAATAATAATAATAGTTATCCTGTATGTAAACCAGTAGCCCTTAGTTTTTTACTTGTTTTTCTCAGATATTTTCTAACCCATAACCTAGCATTTTTCGATGATATTTAATCTTACCAACAATTAAAAAATAAAAAAATGTAAGTTAGAAAAATGTGGTCTAAAAGAGTTCTTCACATTCAAAAGAGCATGAATACTCTTAAAAAACCCAAGTAACATATACCATATGCTAAGTTTTTTTTTGAAAAAAAAAAGAACGAAGAAAATGGAAATCTATGGCCCAAACTTGTGATATAGGATCCAGTACACTACCGCTTAAAATCTAGACCTATTTTTATAATAAAAAAAGAGATTGCAAAAGAAAAAATTGTGTATATTGTAGAAAAAAGATTTATTTTATAGAAATTGATATTGATAAATTTGGCAGAACAAGCAAGTTATTATATAATTTAAGCCATTCTATATGAAATAAAAATAATATAACAAAAACTATTGAACAGTTAACAAAAATAGAATTGATATAAACAATGCAAAAATATTAAACCAGCAATTAAAATTTTAAGAACAGTCATATCATAAAGATATTGAAAAAATACGATTCTGAGAATTGCTCGAGAATTGCTTGCAAAACTAAGTGATATTTCATGAGATAGTGGACTGGATTTAAGGCAAAAAATTTCTCTCTGAAATTGGAGGTATTAATGATTAAACGTCAAAAATTAGATGATTTGCCGGATTTGTTTTGAGTAAATTGTATTATTATTTAATTATTTTTTATTTGTTTTGTTTTTGTAAATTAATCACAGTTGCATACGTTAGGTTTGACTGAAATTTCAGTCCCTAGAATTTGAAACACGTTCATTGATTCATCTAGGTATTCAAGAAAATAAAAATTTGTTAAATAAAATTTTTACCCATTGGAAAAACCTAAAAATAGTTGAATATACACTTATATATAGGGTTTTCTACTAACGACTTGACAACTTTTTTTTTAAATAAAAGGCAAACCATTTGAGATATTTTAAAAACTTTATTATTGACTTGAAGTACAATCAAAACATTTATGAATGGAACTCGATTTCGTTCATATGGCCACCGCGGGCACGTTTGCAGTGGTCGATTCGTTGGACCCAATTTTTAACGACACGAGCACATATTTCGGCCGGAACGGCCGCTATTTCGCGTTCAATGTTGGCTCTGAGCTCTTCCAACGTCGTCGGCGTGTTGGCATAAACCAATGACTCAACGTAGCCCCACAGAAAATAGTCAAGCGGCGTTAAATATAACCGCACCAAACAGTTATTTTTTGTGGATGAAGTGGTGATTCATGAAGCACATGTGAGTTTTCACCCGACCAATAACGCATATTTTTTTATTGACGAACTCACTGAAAATGATTTTGCGATGAAATTTATCATCTTGGCGCACCTTCTCCAGAACCCAATCGGAGAGCGTAGCTCGTTAGTGTACTTTATATTACCATGATGAAAATGTTGAGTTTACTGAATAAATTGACAGTAACAGTTTGATGATCAGTAAAAAAGAGCGTTCACAAATTAAATTAAAAATTGTCAAGTCCCTATTGTAAAACCCTATATAAATGTACCTGGAAAACTTTTTTAATCATAAGTCTGCTGACTTTTACAAAAGAGGCATTGTGTCTCTTTTGATGAATTTAATATAAGTTTTTATACCAAAAATGCTTGTTTAACTTAAACCCTAAAAAAAAACCCAGAACTTATTGAACAACCAAACATATGTAGTCAGTAAAAATGTTGAATGCCGAGTCGACTTGGATTTTCAATCAAATAGATATTCGCGATAGATTTTGACAACTCAAGATTCAAACTTCGCCTAGGTGCCCTCCCTAAACAAATGCGTTTATGTCAAAATCGTCTCATAGCCATACACTTTATATGAAAGCTCACGCAACGCACTAGCGCAAACTTCTAATTCCATTTTTAATTTTTAAATGCGTGACAAATTGAAGTTGGAGACAAGTGAAGTTGAACACAAAAAAGTGCAGTTGGGTACAAATAAAAAGGAGAATTTTAAATGGCATTTCATTAAGGGGCCGTTCTCACTTTTTGAGTCAAACAAACATAAAGTTTTATACATTTTTTTAAGAAGCTTTGTTATTTAGAGAAATGATTTATGTGCTTAAAATATTAAAAATATTAAATAATATATAATATAATATATTATTAATATTAAAAATATATTATAACATTTTTGTTGGTGATTCGATGACAAACGGTAAACACAATTGGTCCGGATATATATAGGATATTTTGAAAAAATTTAAAATTTTCAAAAAAATAAAATGTACCGAGTTTTTTTGGTTGGCTGTTAATTTTTTTTCTGTGTCAAAAGAACCAGATGAGAGCAGCCCCTTAAGAAAAAAGTAACAAAATGGAATGTGAAAAATGGACGCTTCCTATTTCGGGAGGCAATTCGTTCTCGTTGCAGATGCAGAACGCATTTGTTTAGGGAGGACAATTATTATTATTTTTTTTTTTTTTTCATGTCGAATCGATCAAAGCATAGATATACTAATTTAGACGGCAAACTTTGCTTATACTTTTGTAACTTAGCCATCGCACAGACACACTGTACCAACACATTGTACATATCTATAACCTGCCAGAATTTGCTAGAATGAGAGCAATTTACAAGTAAAGTTCTTAGACTGAGAGCGATTTCCACGTAACGTTCAGTATGTGTGTAATTGGGATAACTTTTTTTAAGTAAAATGGGAGGGTTTGGTAAAAATGGGATAGAAAGAAAGGCGATCAGTGGAAAACGGGTTTTGGTTTGCCATTAGTTCATCTATGGATCCAAGCCGCCGGTCGTATTTGCTAAAACAAGAGTAAATCCCCATATTGAAAAAAACAGTTGAATAGTTTGATTCGAGACATTGAACTCTTTAATCATGGTGCTTGGTTTTCAAAGAAGCTATTCGCAACAATAACTTTACGGACTTTTAATAATTAAATTCTATTTAACTCTTTATTTTAAATATTCTTGTAAAAAAACAAATTTTCTTTCTTTGATTAACGATATGTAGGAGTTTTTGAATTACCAAATATTGTTTTGAGCTTTTTTTATGCGTCATTTTACTCTATAAAACGTTATATTATTTTGGGTGTTTTATGACATCAAAGAAATTATGCAAATCTTCGACATTGTGTCAATGTCAAAATTATTTATGTTGCTCAAAATTTAAATGAAAAATATTTTTATGTTGTAAATTTTGCACTTATTTTATCTTTCGAACTTTGATGACTTCCTGTAAATTGTTTGCATCTAAACACAGTATAGAACTAGTTAATTTTTAAAATATATGTATGTTCCTTTCTTATCTTCTTATATAAGAGAAAGAGGGCAATTCTGTTCAATTTAATTGATAATTCTTTTATGCAAAATTTCTCATACCAGCCATAAATTTATAAGAATAAATTTATGATTAAAAAAATGTTTCTAAGTGTACCATATGTCGTCTAATACATGATCACAATTTTTTTCCAAAATTTCCAAAATTAAAATATATATATACCCTGCCTGACTCGAACTGCAACTTTTTAATTTGCTATAATTTTTTTATTTTGCATTTGCAATCCATTGTGTCGAAGAAATGTAGTGTGGAACATTGTTTTTTAATCAATCTTGGTTGACGCGCACTTTGTTAGACGGTGCCGAGTCTTGTTGAAATGTCCACGGCCTCCGACAGAAATGATTTTTTGCCCAAGGCTTCAATACTTCAATACTTCCTCTAAGACAGTTTCACGGTATACGATCACATAAATTTTGACGCCACGGTCCAAAAATACGAGCGGAGAGCGACCATCGGCGGTTATGGCGGCCCAAACCATCACCATCGGTGTTGCCTGTTTCTGGTGGCCGTCCGAAGGTGTAAATTTTCGAAGGACCTCTCTGGCAAGTAAACTCGGTCATTTTGTTTCGGTCATTCGGCAACTCACCACTTTCGTGCAAGCGTAGCAACTCCTTCGCTCTTTCGACTCTAACTTTTTTCTGTTGCGGTGTAAGACATGTGCTTTTTGGAACTTCAATGGTTTGAGCCCAAGCTCATTTTTCAG
Source organism: Volucella inanis (assembly GCA_907269105.1). Lineage (NCBI taxonomy): Eukaryota > Metazoa > Arthropoda > Insecta > Diptera > Syrphidae > Volucella > Volucella inanis. Next base: position 44,043,354 of record OU026155.1, on the reverse strand, counting down.
GATGTGTTGCATCCGCTCCAACGATATGTTGAGCTAACGAGCCATTTTTCTTCCACTTCAACACGGATTTCGCTCAATTCGAGCCTTCACTTTCCGAACCATTTCTGCCGATGTTGCTGTTTATGACCACCTCCATGGCGTTTTGCAACGCTGCCAGTATCACGGTAAGGAGCTATGGTTCGAGACACAAATGATTTATTCACGTTGAGGTGCTGGAGGGCTCTAACGATAGCTGCTTGTGGTTTTCCAGCCAAATAAGCAATCACACTATCACGTTTCAATTCCATCGGATAAAAAATTTTCAACACAACTGAGACGCAAATCGTTTAAATAATAAAATTGTCATGTGTCAAAATTTGAGCTCACTGTCATGAACGGTTTCGAAATTATAGCAGTCTGAAGTTGATTGCAGTTCGAGTCATGCAGAGTGTACTTGCTTCTTACTTTTAAATTTATTACAATAAGTTCAAGTAAATACATTAAACAATTTTAAAGATGGATACCTCAATTCTCTTTTCTGTTTACTGTATTCACAATATAATACATAATCGACTTTAAAAAGTGAAATCAAATTCTATAAAATTAATTATTTCTAATTCAAAAATTTTAAGCGTTCTATGTTTTACTAATTTTTTCGACTCGCATTTAAAGGGAATCTTTTTTTGTTTTTGAACTATTATTTTATGTAGTTTTCTTAAGTGAAGTGCGTTACCAATGTGTTATTCCTTCAAAGAGATATTGTGTATTCCCTTCTCTTTGTAGTAGTGATTTAAGATTTTGTGCTTTTAGAAAACTGTTGAGAGCATTAACTAAATAAAAAAATATATAAAAAATTTCAAGCATGTATTTCACCGATAAAACGTGGCAATTAGACTGTGGATCATCATCTTTTTAATTTTTGTTTCAAACAAAATTAACGATTACCACGAGTATATGAAAGTGGTTTAAGAGAATCTTGAAACAACCCGAACCCAACTCCGTCAAATCTCCTTATCATTCAGTAAAAAAAATAAGGTGCCTTCAATTACTACCAGAAAAGAAAAAATCTTAACGTAAAAATATAAAACACCGGTCAAAAAAAAAAAAAAAAAAAAAAGTGGTTAAGGCTTAATAACTGGATATTGTCAGACGCCCCAAATCAAACTTCATGGCAAAATATAAGGCACACGATTGCATCCTTACCAATATGAGCTAAATCATATACGGGCTTGAGTGAAAGGATTCGTAGCCAAGCCAAAATAGGACTAAATAGGACCAAATAGGACTAATCACTGGCGAAAGTGGAAATAAAAATTGCTTTGTGTCCAACACATTGAATTAAACATTGAGCCTAAAATGTGGGATCTAGATGTTTTCGCGGAGTGACAACAGAAGAGATTGTTATTACTTTAGGTAATAAGAACGACAGAAGCATAGAATTGTCTTCGGAAAAGTTTGCTTTCATTATATAATTATGTTATTATAAGAGTATTTTACACAATTTAATACAATAAATTAAATGAAAAAAAAAACCACCATATGCAATTCATTTTATATTTCTTAAAAACAAATTGTCATAGGCAGCCCTATGGTAGTTGCCTCCAGAGATTCACCTCGGTAAATATGTATGCCATCGTAGTCCTGTGAGAGTTTTCAAGAGTGATCTGCTTATGGATTTCATAGTTACCAGAGTGAGGAGCAAACATTGACATAATCGTCCATCATAAGCATCAGCACCTCTACAAAGTTCAACTCAATCAATAATTGAAGCCAGCTAACCACGGAATGCCTAGAACATACGCCGATTTTGTGCTTGAACATCAGAGTTTGGATGACCAATTTTAACACAACATTTTCATCAGCGATGAGGCTCATTTTTCACTCGATAGATATATTAACAAACAATTATGGCATATGGCGAAGGGAAAATCCACATGTAACTGTCGAAAGACCATTGCATCCAAAAGGTGTATATGTGTCATTGGTCATATTTTTTTCGAAAATAAAGAAGGTGTAACCGACAATTTTCATCGCCATAGTCAATGTTTAACAACATTTTTTCTCTCCAAATCGAAAATATGGATGAAGAAGACATGTAGTTTCATCAAGACGGTATCACATCTCACACGACACCACCCGTTCTGGCTTCATTGCAAGAAAAATTTCCTGGACGGACTATTCCGCATTTTGCTGATGTGTAATCGTATGATTTGCCGCTGTTAGATTTCTTTTTATGGTATGGCCGAGTTATTGCCGGATATATGTCGAAAATTACATTGTAAGAATCAAATCCTGCAAGAACTCCCCTGAAGGACACCACGGTGGAGACACCAGATTTTTCATAATTTTTTTCTAGCAAACCTTGAATGTTTTTTTTTTTTTTTTCAATATATACATACATATAAAAGAGACATCACCAATGTTTTTATTCGAATGATATATTTATATATCATGTAGGGAAATTTCGATATCTAAAAAAAAAAAAAAAAAAAATATTGGGCCAGGGGATTTTATTTCCCATTTCCACAGAAAATTAAAATAATTTAAAAAATAGAAGGAAGCTCTTTATTTTAAAAAAAAATCCCTACTTGGTGCCATAGAAACTGTTTTTGAAAATTTTAAAACTTGGTGCATGCTAATCGGATGAATAGTTTTTCAATTATGTTACCCAATAAGTTGAAAAACGTAGTTTCAAGAAAAACGCGTTATAAGTTTTGCTGGTGGATAGTTCGACATACAAACTAAATGTTGTTATCGTTTTTCCCCATCAGTCAGCTTATATATTACTGGACCATAGAACAGCTCTTCAGCATCTCATCAATGTCTCGGTTGGTCGTGCGCTTTGAACCGTTTCACATAAAATGCGGTATTATCATAAAATTTGCGAACTTCTTTAATAAATTATTAGATTAGAGCATTCTCAACGAATGCATCTTTCACAAAATAAAAAAAATAAAAAACCTTGATCTGGTGCCTTAATGTTCTATTCCATTCATAATGGCAGGATCCAAACAATACAAGTATACAATTGATTTTGTCGAAATCTAAATCATTAATGTGTTTATTTAAATTTACTTTCGAAACTACAAAATGAATAAATGAAAGTCGTGTCTCGCGGGACGGGTAGATTTTATGTGAGTCAAAAAGGGAGGGGATTGATTGCACCCAAAATCCACCAAAAGTGCCACATTGTCGTGGACAGAAAGATTGTCCAAAAAAGAGGGGCAATGGGAAGACTTGCACCGAAAATTCATTTCCCAAGTGGATTTTCGAGTGAGGCATGACGTTTTTTTCCTATATCGTTCCACTTCTAAGAACGGTCAACTGCACAAATTTAAAAATTAAAAATAATCAGATTCAAGTGTTCTGCTTGTCAAAATTTCATCCCCATAAAACATAAACACTATGCTCATGGGCAGGACTTTCATGCCCACGCCAATGTAAATAGGCACAAAGTCCGCTACAAAATATAACTCTCGATTGGGGAATGAATGTTGATTTCGCTTCTGACTTTCACTTTCATAAATTGAGTTTTATCATTGGAATTATGATGTTGTTTTGAGAAAACTACAATATATATATTCGCGGAAATGCCACTATTCCATGTAGTGGCTCGGACGGTTTTTTTTTATGAAAAATCGGTGACGAATATTCGATTAATTTGTAGAAAATAAAAAGTAAAACTTTGAATAAAATTTTCCTTAAATGTAAAAATGCATTTATGTATTAATTTTAATGAATTTTTAAAAAAATAGTAAAAGTGTAAAAGAAAAAATATTTAGACAAGACAATCAATAAACTATCCCATGCCAAAAATCTAAAAATAAATAAAACTCCTGTCTCACAAAGTGTGTAATAATATTAAAATAAAGCACAAAGTCCCTTAGGAATATTTTTATTGTTATTATTTATTTTTTTATTATTATTTATTCATCATTTTAAACTTAACAATTTTTTATTAGTATTTATTTATTCCTGCAAAGCTTTTCTGCGGAATATTGTGCTTCGCACTCGTATAGTAAAAAGAGTACTTACAAATCTTAATATACACAAATCCGCTCGTCCAGATGGTATATATAGCCTTCTTTTGAAAATGTTTTCTTCCCTGCTGGCAAAACCACTGCGTAAGCTTTATCATCAATCCAACTCTTTGCGACTCTTCCCTAAGAAATTGCGAATCTTCTTTCTCTTCATACAGATTTTTTGGGATCGATGACTCTCTTCTGTAATGCATTACCTTTCGGAACGTTCAAGTTGTCTTCGATGGTTTCAAGTCGCATATTCAAAAATAAATGCTGATGTGCTCCCATCTGTCTGTTTCCGACACTCGTTTTAATTTTCATTAATAATCTCTTGTCTGCTATTTCTAATCCAATATATTTATTTGCTGATGACCGCACCCTCTGCTTTTCATATTCGTTCCCGAATTACGTCCCTGCTCTTCGGCTGTAGAACGGGAACGGCAGCGTATGTTTAACTCATTAAATTCTCATATGAACAGCATAACCGATTGGGGAACTATAAACAGAGTGAAATTTAGTGTTTCGAAAACTCAATGCTTTCTGCCGTCGTTATAGAAAAATTTAAATACCCATCCATTATCCCTGAATGGCACTGTGGGCAGATGTGGGCATTGTACACTAATTTTTGGCGGATGAATATCTTTTATATTAATGCAAGTTCAGAGGGGTTGAAATGTTTCTTACATCGTTGCAGAAAACCTAGACATTTCGCAGCTTTTGGCGACACCGACTATATGATAATTCCAACGTTAGTTTTCATTGGCACACACACCGAGAATGGAAAGTTTTTTGATTTTAATGATGCAAGTGCCATTCATTAAAGTGTCATGCTAATATTACTCAGATAATGAACACCTTCGAACACCGACGTAATGTCTCAAGTCGCACTTTGTTTTAATACTATATTCACCACTACATAGTGACTCCTTAGAAATCGGCAATTTGCATTCCGCATTAAAGAAGTACTGGACTTGTTTTCAGATTAATTTTCAAATACAGCTAATCTAGTTTTTTTGTTTATTATTTATTCTATGGTTTCTTTTAGACACTTCAAGCCTTCCTTAAATTTCTCGAGAAAATATTTTCTAAATTTATCCAACAATTCAAGTGTATTTAAATTTTTTGGATCAATATATGGTATATCTTCTCTTTTCAATCTCAACAAGACATTTATGAGGTTCCTAAATATTTTTCAAAGTCTTATATTTACAATCGATATAACCATTAATTTTCAGCTTTAAGGTGTTGAGTGATATATTTTATCAAAATTCGGATCTAACTGTAATGTTTGATTCAAGGGAGTTGATCTAGCCTGCGTATAGATGTTTTATCTATATGTGCCCTCTGGTAACGATGACGCTGGGCTTTTAAACTACAATCGACGTCATGAATTCATTGTAATATTTTTATAATCAACGTTTTTAGCTATTTCCCTTAATAATTTAACTATCGGTCCAAAGGCATTTTTAAACTTCGTTTCCCTATTAATTTTCTCAGTTTTGCGGATGTTTTATAAGTAAACTTTCTTCTGTTTTTATGGTACTTGCCAGTTTATAAGATACTGAGCGGTTCAGTGCTCTGCAGACGACCAGTTCATAAATTTAGGGGTTGAGGGGTTCACAAAGCGGCTAAAAGCGGATGAGAGGTTAAAAAGCGGTTAATTTAGCGGTTAAACGGTTCATAAGAAGGTTAATGTAGTAGTTAAACTGTTCATGGAGCGGTTGAGCGGTTAAAAAATTGTAAAAAGCAGCCAATTTAGAGATTAAAAATACGGTTAAATGAGTGGCGAATTTAGCGGTTGGGCGGCTAAAACAACGGTTAAGTAGTTAAAAAGTTGTAAAAGTGGGTTAAAAGTGGTTTGCTTATCACAAGCCTCATCAGCTACTATAAATACTGATTTTGACTTTATTTTTAAAGGAGATATTATTTTACAATTATTTGAAAATTATTATAACCATACTATTGATGTTTTATTTTTATTGGTTGAAGCGAGCACTTTGAATGCATATAAATATTTTCAAATTTAAGTCCATTGAGGGCAAGAAGAACGCTTAGCATTGGTTTTTGATGGGCCCATAACAATTCCTCGAATACAATCAAGAAACAGCAAGCCATGTTTTCCTTTCTCATCAAAGTTTTTAATTTTTAATTTTGTAACTTATAAATAATGTGTCATACGATCAAGGCTTTCGCGAAAGAGTATGATTGATCTTTTCCTCGCAATGGTATGATAAAATGGTTCAATTATACAATATTTAGTATTTGTTTCTTTTCTTTCATATCCGAAAACAAATCAATAACTGAGTCATCAAAATTTATTTTTTCTGTTCTATTTTATTTTATGAGATCCTCAATATCTTCGAGGGTTTTCGTTTTGAGTGATATTATATATATTATTCCATATAAGACAGTATTCATTTTCATTTTGTATGTACAAGCTTTTCCTTTAGTTGAAGTGGCAAATCAAAATGTATAGATCCTCGTAAAGGTTGAAATTTATTCACACTCACTTCAATTCGAATAAAGGAAACTAATGTCTAAACGTTATCTTTCTCCCGGAATTCTTTAATTTTGTCTTAATATTTTCAATTCTAGTTGTTCTGATATTTCATAATTCTTTAGTGTAGTTATCATTTTGGCTTGAATAATTTTTATTGTTAAAATCGAATGTAATAATATTAACTGTAATGTAATGTTATTTACTTCTCTTAAGAAATTGACGTTTGGTAGGTTTGGTTTACTTTTTTAATATGTAACAACTCATAATTTAATTTCGTATCGTTAAACGCCTTTCTTTATAAAGTCTCTATTGTCAGAGCAGTTTTATTTCTTTATCTTAATCAAACTATTCCAAACGATTCACTTCCTCTCTTCCCCTTCCATCCACAATATGCGAGTACATTACTAGCAACGCTCCATAAAAATCGCCAGTTGCATTCTGCCCTTCAAATCTTTAACAGTTACACCCTTTCGCTTGCATGCTCATCAGTATACCCTCAAACCCATTTTCAGACGTACTGTGAAATATCGTGATTTGTTCCTAAGCTGTATAACTTGCTCTTTTTTAATAAAATAGCACAACACCCAAGTTGGTATGAATACACTTATAATGCCTCAGCATGTGTTAAGATTTTTGGGAAATGGGATAGAGAGCGAAAGAAAAAATGTTTGGGCTCAGTGTTTATTTCGCTCCATGGGTGGCATTTAACATTTAATGGAGAGACTAAATTAATAATGGAAGTTGACTTGTGGATTTCTAGTCAATTACTCATCTTACTTGATTTTTCTTAACTGAAAAAAAAAAAACGAATATCTTTCAGAAGAAGCTGGAAGTCGAACACCGAACCGTCCAATTTAGAAGCCAGTCCACTCATTTCAGTTCTGTCCGTCAATTAATTACTTCTTATATGCTAAACAAAACATGCTTAAAAATTAGCTTAGTTAAGTTAAAATTAACTTCATTATGTATTTTGACGATTCTTACAAAATTATTTATATTTATTAAATCTAAAACTAAGAAAACAATTGTATTTATATAAAAAAAACTTAGTATGTGGACTTTTGTATAAAACTTAGAATAAAGACCTATAAACCTATTGGTATGTAATTTAATTCGTGGGTTTTTTTTTAAATTTGAACGTTTATTTAAGAAAAACATGTACAATAGTATTATTCAAAGTATTGCCCATCTGAAGCTATGACTTTTTCCCATCTTTCTGGCAATTTGTGGATCCCATCCCAAAAGAACTCCGCCGGCTTGGCAGCCAAGAATGAATCAAGCCAATTTTTGATATTCTGCTCTGATGTGAACCATATTTCAGTGAGGGCGTTCTGCGTCGACCGGAACAAATGGTAATCAGAAGGGGCAAGGTCTAGGCTATACGGCGGGTAGGGTAAGACTTCCCATCCACTGTTTTCCAAATAGTTCTTAACCGGAATAGCAACGTGGGACCGAGCGTTGTCATGATGAAAAAATTATTGCCTCGTGTCTGGTCGCATATTCCGGGCGTTTTTCGGCCATGGATATTCGGCTTTGCCCTTTGATTTGGCTGGTTGGCCGGGTTTCACATATGATTTTTTGCGCTTGGGGTTGTAATGAATCCATTTTTCAACACCAGTAACAATCCGATGCAAAAATTACTTCCTTTTGTGGCGTTCCAGCAGCATTTCAGACATGCAAAACCGGCTTTCGACGTCTCTCGGCTTGAGTTCATGTGGAACCCAATTTCCTTGCTTTTGAATATATCCAGCTGTTTTTAAACGTTTTGAAATGGCTGTTTGAGTGACACCCAAAGATTCTGCGAGCTCTTCTTTTGTTTGGCAACAATCTTCAAGAGTAATACATTCAGTTCTTCATTTTCAAACTTTTTTGGCTGCCCAGGACGTTTATCGTCTTTCAAGCCAAAATCACCACTTTTAAATCGTGCAAACCACTTTTGACACGTTCGCTCAGCTAGCGCATGTTCACCATAAACTTCCACCAGAATACGATGACTTTCGGCAGCAGTTTTCTTCATATTAAAGTAATGAAGAAGAACTCCCAGCAAAACCACTTTGTCAGGCACAAAGTTTGACATATTTGAGTGAAAAAAAAAATATTGTTGTTTGCGCTTCCAATGAATGACATATACTGAAATGACGTACAAGGACAGTAGCTTTCCAACACATGTTCCAATGGAATAATACAAGTTACGCAATCTCTTAGCAAACCGCAGGAATTAAGTATAGACCAAATATATATAGATCAAATATAGACCAAATATCTTATTGTATATATGGATACAAACATGTTGGTGTATGGATTATCCCTTACTTAAATTGTTTTCCATTTTTTATGTTTTTTTGTAATTTTTTCTATATTTTTTTTTCTAAGTCTAAACAAATCCTACTTTAATCTATGTAAGTTGGCCGCGGCTAAAAAACAAAATTATGCTGACCAACCAACTTTGCTTCCTATGGAGCTACCTAGTGCTGGAGGAATTTGATGGCGAAGCTTCTTCTCCTTCAATAAGACATCAAAATTGTTGATGCTGCCGAGCAACATCCCTCATGTCGCAACAACCTACCGTTCTACTGAAACGTAGACGCTCCGCACTGCCATGTGCGACGTCTCTGTTGTATATTCCTAGAAGCCCCAGACAAAGGCGTCCTAGACAAAATGGTTTCCGACTTTTTAAAGTTGATTTTCAACTTCGAGCCGTCGCAATATCGCTTAATTTTGTTGAAGTCACATTGAGAAAGTATATTAATGACCTCAATCTTCGAACCTGATCTGTACACGATTAAGTCGTCTGCTTACGCTATGGCATGCTAAAGTGAACCTATCAGATCATTTGTGTGTGTTGCAACACAGTGTATTACCAGTGTGTTGATACTGTTCTTGTTGTTGTCCATTGTTCGTTTAATTGTCTCATCCATTTCCGTTAGATACCTGTCAATCTTCTCGTTTGACCGATTTCTGTTGGACGATGGGTAGAGCTAATTCAAGTAGAGTACTTTCGTCAGTTTTTTGGAGAAGTTTGTCCAACTCACCCTACTATAGTTGTAAGAATACTTTTGAACCAACTCATCTAAATTCGCACTTTCGTTTGGAACAGTTATTTCGGTACTGAGACCACAATAGTCACTGTCATACACAAAAGTGCGTAGACAGTTTTTAGTATTTTGGTTAATACTTGTCAGGTCTATTCGTGTGTCGAACAGCAGAAGATCTAAATAGGACCCGTGTCTAGAAAACGACACGGCCTTAAGGCCTGGTTGGTACATTAAACTGTGTTGACCCCACCAATCGTATAGAAACTTCCCTCTAGTATTTGACGTATTATTTCCCCAATCTCCATGTTTGGCGTTAAAATCTCAGGCGAGAATAAAATAATTCTCCTCCAATTCCATCCTTAGGAATGTCTCGAGCTCTGAGATAAATAAGATGAATAAGATGGATTAAACAGACACTATGTATAACTTTTTTCCACTACGAAGAGGAATGTACACGAAGCATGCTTTCAGTACCTAGAACCTGCGTACTGCGCGACTGTATATTCTTTTAAAACGCAGTCCTTTTCTAACAAAGATAGCAACAACTCATCCTTGAATAGAGTTTTGTCGGCTTCTTCATAATATCCTATATCTTCTGTACCTCGTTTTGTATCTTTTGGTAAGCTTGGTTTTGCTTACCAAAAGCACATCAGGGGCTTGGTCTTTAAGTAACTTAAATAACTTGGGGAGTAACGGCTGGAGTTTGTGTATGCATGGGTGGACGTTTAACTTCCACTTTCTGCTGCCGAACAAGGTTTACTCTTTTTATGTATTGGAATTTGGGAGAATCCCAATAGCTTGCTGTGTGTCCGTATTCTTACATAAAGCACAGGAAAGCTGTTTTTTTTTTCTGACGTTCCATTTTTACCTACAGCGCATTCCTCGGACTTGTGGTCTTTCCGCACTTCAACCATCGAGGCTGCATTTCGCAGTTCGGCGGGGCGTGCCCGAACCTTTGGCAACAAACACATTGTAAGATGTTGTCGCTCCGCTTTATTCTTTCCCAAGATCCAATCTGGTAGTCTAAGAATTTTATATTCCTTAGACCATCCAGTTTGCTATTGGGAGTTAGCTGAACCCGGGAGAACGGCAGTTTGCGCTTCTCCTTTTTGCCTCTAGCTGTGACAAATGGCTTTACCCCCACGGATCAGTCGACAGTTCTAGTCCCTTCAACAGCACTCCCCTTCTGGTTTCCCAGAATAAGAATGGGTACGACATGACGGCCATCAGCTATCTGCTGATGTCTCATTTTTTGTCTGTTTAATCTTTTATTATTTTTATTTATTTTATTTATTATATAAAAAGCCCGATGTGTTTCGGGGCTCGAACTTAAGACCCCCCGCTTTATTGGCCGACACCATTACTATTAGGCCATTTTGGAGCACTTGGCCAAAATGATTTTAATTGTTCTTTAATGAAATTCTGTTTTCACTATTCCACTTGAAAGATTCCAAAACACGTCTGTCCTCTATTGACTGAAACCAATCCACTACCACTTAAGCCACAGCCATGCATTCTTATCGAATGCCCTCCCAAGCTCTCATTTCCTACTCATAATAACTTGCAAACATTTAAGACCAATATACATCGTTACTTCTCTTGTTTCCTAACTAATTTTCCGTAGCACGAGTAATCTATTTTTTCTAGCTTTTAATTTTCTTCGGAAACCCAGAAAAACACAAATAATTTCTTTGGAAATGTGTATTTATTATTACTTATTCTTAATCTTCTCTTGGGAGAAGTCTGTTCCGTCTGAAGCTTGAAGTCAAACTCCTTTTTAATTCTCTTTATTTTTTCTTTGACAAAGTGGAAATATCGTTGTAATTGCTTACTCATGTGTTTCCCACATTGAGCTAATCTTGCTTACTCAGGTGTTTCCCACATTGAGTTAATTTTTTCGATCAGACTGAATCGCGATTGGCTTAGATTTTCAACGAAATTTATGAATTCAGCTCTGGGGCAGGTTTTGATTTTCTTCAAGCTTCGGTTTTGAGAAGTGAGGGAACCCGGGATTGTCCTGAATTCTGTTCATAATTTTTAAATCGATTTGTTTTTTGTTTTCAATATACTACCTTGATCAAAAAGTTCTCAGAATCTATTCAGAAAATTAAAAATACAAGTTTATTCATCTTAATTTATATTGTCCCCTTTAAGTGATCCCATCGACTGCAACACACTTATACCAGCGCTTGATCCAATCCTCGAAACATTTTTATATTTGGTTTTCAGTATGTCCAATAGTGCTTCCTGAGATCTTCCATTACTTCCTCTCGGCTGCTGAAACGCGTTCCCCGTAGTGGTTTTTTAACTCGATTGAACAGAAAGAAGTCACGGGAAGCCAAATCAGATAAATTTGGTGGCAGGTTGGATGGTATTTGTTGCATATTTCGTCAAAAAATTACGAATAATGATGGAACTGTGCGACGGTGGTTATCATTGTGCAAAATGCACGAGTTTTCTACCCATAATTCTGGTCTCTTTCGGCGAATTGCTTCACGCTAACGTCTCATAACGCCCAAATAATACTCTTTGTTTATGGGTGCCTCACAATCGACCAAAAACAGTTTCGTGAAAATGTTTCAATTGAGTGTTTAGCGAAGTTTCACAACAACAAAGCAAAATTTTTGCGCCGTTTCATAACAATGGGTGAAACATGGGTCCATCACACCCGAGACTAAAGAACAATCAAAACAATGGATTCAAAAACTATCAACGGCCAGTATTGCGAACTTATTGCAACGTTTGAGTTTGAAATCAAGCAAAAACGGCCGCTTTTGGCTAAGAAGAAAGTGTTGTTTCATCAAGACAATGCCAACCAACTCACAAATGCGTTATTGCAATGGCCAAAATAATGAATTAAAGTTTGAATTGCTACCTCATGCACCTTATTCGCCAGATCTAGAACCATGTGTTTTCTTCGTTGGGTCGGGTACTTCTGGGACCGCCATCATACATGGTTGTAATCCATGAAAACAGTAAGCATTGCCTTCTTTATTTAATGAAAAAGACATGTTTTTTTTGTTCTCGGCTGATTTGGTGAAGGCCATTCACTTGTCTGATGTCTGAATTACGTGTCGTACTCATAAGCCCACGTCTCGTCTCCACTAATGATCCTTTTGATGAATGTGGGGTCGGATTCATTCTCGAAAATCATGTCTTTTGCGACGTCAACACGGTCTCTTTTTTGCATGAAATTGAGGTCTTTTGGCACCAACTTTGCTGCTATACGACGGAAAACCAAATCATTAACCAAAATGTCTTTTACGGCATAGGCAATGTTCAATTCCTCCGCTCTCTGATGATTAATTTGCTACCACTGCGTTCATCATCTTCGATTGACTCACGACCACTTTTGAACCGCCCGTGCCACTGGTAAACGACCGTTTTCTTTAGTGAATCGTTACCGAAACACTTTTCCAAAATTTCCAACGTTCGCGCACCAATAAATCCGTTTTTTACGCAAAATTTAATACAAGTTCGTTGTTGCAAATTTAAATCCATTTCTAAAATTGTAAAAAATCGCCAACACACACAGAGATAGATGTACTCTTGGCTACGTAACTTTTGCAAATGTCAAGCTATGACGCTAAGATTTAGATTTGTCAACAACAGATGTACCAAATTAGAAAAAAAAAAAACTCAAATCGGACAATGGGAGCACCACATGGTGGTTATTCCGTTTTTTTTTTTTTATCAAGGTGGTATGTATGGTATGCTGCCATTAATAAAATAATGCTTGAGCCTTTTATTGTATAATTTGTAATGCTATGTATTGTATGTGTATAATGTATATTTCTTTTATGTTATTGAGTTGATGGAGGCTTAGTTTTTCAAATGTTAAAGAATCATTACCTATTATTATGTTTTCATAATTTGGAATATAGTATAGTTTAGTTAATTTGTTCCTGAATTTCTTACTACCAAGTTTTACTGAACAGTTAAATAAATTTATCAAATAATTTCCATTATTAATAATTAATAATTAATAATATAATAACAATAATAACTAATATTTCTTTCTCAAAAATACTGACTAATTAACAATTTCTTTTAAAAATACAGTTTTTAGTAGTTTTAGCTTTAGTTCTTAAAGGCTTAAATTATTTTGAAAATTGATTCTTAATTTATTTGCTTTTTATAAGAATTAGTTTATTGGTACTAATAATTTTATTGTGGATTTTTGTTTTTATAATTCCGCGCGAGCACCAAGGGGATATGAATACCCTTTTACTGGCTTTTCTCCAGGGCGCGGGCGGGTGCGGTAGTAAGTTTCAAACTCAGGTGTATTAGGTTCCGGTACTTTTCCCAGAGGTGGAAAAATTCCAACTCTCAGTGTTATGCCTTCATGTCAGAGTTGACGCCGACGGGATTTTCATATAACTACATACAAATTCTATGAAAAGACTTTTTTCAGAGAATTGCCTCGCAAGGGACTCTAACCGCGACACTCTACTTGAGGAGTCTATGTATATACCACTACACCACGGCCACCCCATTAGATGTAGGTATTTTTATGGCAACAACTATAACTTCAATCTCAAACTTCGCTATTCCTACTTTCATGTTGCTAAGTTTTTTTTTTTGGGTCAATTGGGTATATTGTCTTGAGTAAATTTATTCGCATTTATTGTTCCAAAAATTCCTCTTGAGATATTATTCTCTTGCTAAAATTCTCATTTTTACTAATTTTTTGTTTCTATCTATTCTATCTGATTCCAAAATGTTTTTTTTAGTAATATTTACGAATTATTAAAATTTTCATTTACTTTTACTTCTGGTTAATAATATTAGTAACTTCGTCATTTATGGTGTCGTGGGTTATGGGTTATGAACTGATTGATTCACGACCACTTTTGAACCGTTCATGATACCGGTAAACGACCGTTTTCTTAAGTGAATCGTTGCCGAAACACTTTTTCAACATTTCCAACGTTCGAGCAAATTTAAATCCATTTCTAAAATTGTAAAAAATCCTCACACACACAGAGATAGATATACTCTTGGCTACGTAACTTTTGCAAATGTCAAGCTATGACACTAAGATTTAGAGGGAATGTCAGCAACAGATGTACCAACTTAACAAAAAAACAGAACTCAAATCGGAACAGTGGAAGCGCCACATAGTGGTTATTCCGTTTTTTTTATTTTATTTTATTTTTTTGATCAAGATTGTATTATTTTAATTTTTCTGCTATTGTTAGACTATTTCTGTGTTCTAAGAAAAAGGTTATGGCAAATTTTGAAAACTTATCTATAAAAACTATAAGTGAATGTTTGCTGTTGACGTATTATATATATATATATACATGGACAATTTTATTTATTTCAGTAAGAACAATTTCTTTCTTATAGGGTGTCTGTCATATTTAGCAGAGGAACTAATCTTTCAGTTATTAATTAGCTCATGTACTAAGTGAAGTGAAAAGTAACCTCTTTGACCACCAGAATGCGCTGCTACTGCAAAAAAGGTTATGGTGCCTTGAAGTCCGTTCATATTTAGGCAGACATGCCAAATTTCAGTGCGTTACTGTCTTTAGTTTTGTTTTGACAGCTGATTGTTGTTGACGTGTTTGGCATCATGTTGAGTATGGACAAAAATGATTTTCGTTCTCTCATAAAACATTATTTTTTGAGAGGCAAAACGGCGAAGGAAACAAAAGAAAAGTTGGATAAATATTATGGGGCTAATGCTCCGTCAGATTACACTGTCAAATATTGGTTTTGAGAGTTTCGTGGTGACCGCAACTCCACTACCGATTAAGTCCGCAGTGGCAGGCCCTCCGATGCGGTTACAGAGGACAATGTCAAAAAAATACATGAAATGGTGTTGGCTGACCGGAAAGTGAAGGTGCGCGAGCTAGCAGATACCACAAAGATTAATACTGAGCGCACACGCCATATTTTGGGAAATATTCTGCATATGAAAAAGTTATCCTGCCGCTCTGTGCCTCGTATACTCACTCCTGACCAAAAACACGAACGCGGGAGCACTTCGAAAGTGTTTGGGCTTGCTGATGCAGAATCGGGCGGACTTGAGGCGATTGGTAACTGTTGAACACCAGAGAACAGAATGAGTGCCCGGCAATGGACTGAAGCCGGTACGAGTGCTCCGAAGCGGCCGAGGGAGGCTTGATGGGTCGGAAAGGTTATGGCGTCGGTTTTCTGGTATTGTCATGGCATGCTCTTCGTAGACTACCTCGAAAAAGTAAAAACCATCAACAGCAAGTATTACTGAACGGCCTCACATAAAGCGAAAAAAATTTTGTTTTTACAAGACAATGCACCGGCACACAAGAGCATCGCAACCACGGCTTAAATCAATGATTTACGGCTCAAATTGCTGTCACATCCACCGTATTCGCCCGATTTGGCTTCTCGGACTATTATCTCTTCCCAAACTTCAAAAGATGGCTCATCAATAAAAAATTCAGCTGACGCGAGGAAATCATCGACGCCACGGAGGAGTATTTTGCAAACCTTCCGGAAAATTACTTTTCGAACGGGATCAAGAAGTTGGAAAATCGCTAGAATAAGTGTATCTAACCAAAAGGGGGGAACTATATTGAATAAAATATGTCATATGTCGGTATTATCCCAGAATGTCCTACCTCATTTTTATGGAATAGCGCAATTTGTTTCTTTAAAGTATCGCCGTCTTTAATATCTTTAGTGAGGTAACTACATTTAAAAGATTTTCGGTTTGGAAACATTTCAATTATTTTCTGTTATAATTGATTATAATATATATAATCTGGGTCTTGAATCGTCTAATGAATGAACAGTCTATGCCTATATTGATTTGCTACCTCACTGTTCATCTTTTCGGTTATTACTATTTTTAAGTTTTTCGTTTAACACTTCGTTCAGTACTTCGTTATTTTTGTTCAAGTTTGCAACACTTATTTTTTAATTATCATTTCCTAGCTCCTGATCTTGCTCGTTTTCAGTTGAATCAATTACATTTATTTCCATATTCTCGACATATTTTTGGCTCAAGAAATCTGTAATCACGTTTTCTTCCCCTTTAATGTAGTCGATCTAAATGTCATATTCTCCTAGTTGTAAGAGCCACCTCTAAAGTGGATCCATTTGTAATTCCAAATCTTTTCCGAACAACTACGGTCTAAAATATCTAACTCCCCATACTATAGCTAACAACTCTTTGTTAATCGTTGAGTAATTTTGCTCATGATTATTTAAAGTTCTCGAGGCATAAAAGCCGAATAAAATCCGTTTTCTTTTAATCCACTCGCTTGACAAGTATCTGGTGAAATCCGTTTGCTAGATTCAAAGTCGTAAAATATTGGGTTTCATTGAGTTTACGAGTTTTTTTTTTTTTTTTTGTCCAGAATTGTCCGACTTTTTTGAAACAATCCAAAGAGGGGAATTGATTTCATGTTCAACTTCATGTAAACGAGTTAAGTTGTCACCCTCTTTGAAAAAGAGCTCTTCGTAGTCCCCCAGTAGATTTGTAATTACTTTCTTTTCCTAATCATTTAAATGATTCAGTTTTAAAGAACTAATAGTACTTCTTTCATCTATTTTTAAATTGTTGATTTGATTTATTTCATACGGATAATTGTCTTCAAAAAAGATTTTGTTTCCTTTCAGTTCTAATTACCTTTCTCCTATATTTATTCTTGCTCTTAAGACTGTTAATATGTTCTGACCAATAATAATAAATGTGAGCATTTTCTATGCCATTGTTCTTTTGCTTAAAAATTATTTTGGAAATGGGGTAACGACTTTATGATTGACTATATTGGTGACATTAATTGTAGTGTAGTATATGGGATCTTTTAGTTCTATTTCGGGATAATTCTGTATAAAACTAGGTTTTATTATGCTCATCTCTGACCCGGTGTCGATTAATCATTTAATTTTTTGGTAACCTATATTTAGTGTTACTATCGGTAATTTTGAAAAACTTCGACTCTCCCTTATGTTTCCTATCCCCATAGGTTCACAGTTGTCATTGAAATTTTGACCGGTTTTCATAAACTTAGAGTCATTGTCATTATTAAGGGATCTGTCAGAATTGATTACCCTTATTCTTGGCGGAATACTATACGGTTTGTAAGATACTGTTATCGTTTTGTCTGTTTGTCTGTTGTAAGTGTGAGCAATATTGATTGCTCTTTCGTCATTTAGCAATTTTAACTCAGCAAACCTATTGTACTTTTGTATCAGTAATTCGTAGGCGTATATATAATAGGTTTATCACTTTCGTTTCAAAACTATATAATTTGTTCAACTCATAATTAACTGACCTAACCTTATCAAATAGTTCTCTAAGATTTATTACTTTAAAGTTGCGGCATTCGTTTATTTTCGTTTTTTTCCTTTCGAGGTCTGAAGTGGAGTTTAAGTTCGATTTTTGTTGTTTCCCACGTAAGGTCATCTTCGAGTCGTTGGAAGCAACGTTCGGCTCCACCCTGGATTTTTCATTCAATACTATGCTAATGGGTTTGAGTGGTTCGCTGTTGCAGAGTGCTACTGCCTTGTCAATTAATTTGATGAATTCCATTAATTTGAAGTCGTCCTTGCCGTTAAAGGGCTTCGTGTTGCGGAAATGGTTGAAAGCCTATTCCGGTGACAATTCGAAGATGTCATTTCTATGTTCTCGTGTCGGATTTGGTTTTCGCAAATGTTGGTTCAGTTGCAACTGCAATTGGGCAATGTAACTTTGTTGCTCTTGCATTGATTGCATCAATATTGCTAGTTCTTGTTCATTTGCCATTATTTCACTGTCACTATCACTACTATAAGCACTATTATAGTCTAGATTACGGTTTGAAACGAATACTTTATTTAGCTTATTTTTTATATGAGAGTTTGTTAACTTAGGGTTTGTATCCCTATTTTCTTTTCTTTTGAAAATAAGATTACCGACTGCGACTATTTTTCTTAGCTTTTGGTTTTCTTCGGAAACTCAGAAAAACACAAATAATTTCTTTTGAAATATTTATTATTAAGAAAAACACAAATAATTTCGTAAATATTAACTATTACTTGTTTTTAATCTTCTCTGAAGTCTGTTCCGTCCGAAGCTTGAAGTCAAACTCATTTTTGATTCTCTTTATTTTTTCTTTGACAAAGTGAAAATAGTTATTGCTTACTCAGGTGTTTCCCACATTGAGTTAATTTTGCTTACTAACGAAATTGATAACTTCAGCTCTGGGGCAAGTTTTCTGATGTATCGAATGAATATGATTCGAGCTTCAAACTTCGGTTTTGTGAAGTGTGGGGACTGGACTTGCGCGCTGCGTACCAACATTTTAAGGGTACTCAACAAATCCTTTGAGCGCGCTCTAATTATATAAAAAAAATCATCAAGCCCTACTCTAAACGATTCACCCCAATTTCTTTTCATTTTAATTTTATACTCAGAACAATAATAATAATAATAATAATAATAATAATAATAAAGCTATTAAATAATTCGATGAGACCTACAAGGCTACAACCACAAAAATTCAAAATTTACAGAATATTGGTATGAAACTCAACCAATTTCATCTCACAAAAATAGGAGTTCATTACTAACAACTAATTCAAATGCGATATGTTTCAAGCACGTGATTGTTAAGAGCTTTATTATTTTTCTGAAAAATGATCATCCGCCATATTTTATAGAGTCTAACGATTTCTAATTCATCTAATTTCTCCGTACAACATACAAGTACATTACTAGCAACTATTTCGCTGCCCCCGTTCAACATGCTTCTCAATCAATAGATAATCCATCATCCATTCAAAAAACACTTCACTAAAAAAAAAAGGTCACAACTTCTGATTCGTTAAATTCCGAAGTGAACGTTTTTCGACGCCTGAAGAAGCGGTTGATGCGTTTAGAACGCATGTATTGGAGATACCTTGTTCGTAGCGCAAAAAGTGCTTCAAAAATTGGTTCAAATTCATGTAAAATTGTAATGATCCTTAAGGATAGTATTTTGAAAAACAAAGCCATTTTCGACGAATAATATTTGTTTTTACTAGTTTTTCTCAAAACTTAAGAAATAACTTACGTATGACTAAAATTGATAACCCAGAACGTATGACAATTACCTCCAAAAAGAATATTATTATTATTCTGAATAATTATTTTTTATATATATATAATTTCGCGCGCGCACCAAGGGGATTTGAATACCATCTTACTGTGTTTTCACAATACATGGCTTGAATCGCTTTTCGCTTATGATTAACTAGATGAATTGCTATTCAACTAGATGCCAGTATTAGAGAGAAGATCAATTCAATTATATAGATGTGATTATCTGAAAACTATTTCTCCACTATTTTATATATATCTTGCTATTAAGCTAACCAAGCTAATTTAAAAAAAAATTTATTTTATTTTAGACATCACTTAGATCAGATGGAATGTTACAATTTGAGTGTCAACATGGTCCTTTAGAATGTCAAGCAAATATTTATCATGCATGTGCCATAGAAGTTATTACTAGCCCTCACACACGTTTGAATATGGTTTCTTGTATGATAAAAGATAATCGATTGCCAAAAGAAGCATTAAAGAAGGTAACTAGTTGTGATATATAAAAATTTAAAAAAAAAAAGAACACATATGTACCTTAATTTTTAGTGCGCTAAAGAGAACAATATTGACTCGACAGAGCGTATACAAGAATGTTATGACACTACACATGGTAGCGAATTGTTAAAGCTGAATGGAGAAGCAACGCATTCACTGAGGCCACCTGTGTCTTTTATACCAACAATTACAATAGATGGTTCACAGGGTAAACAAACAGCAATCTTGAAGGATCTGATGGCGGAAATATGTAAAATTACCTCCGATGATAAGTTAGCACATAACTTTTGTTCAAATAATATAAACCGTCTAAATTAAACTCTGTTTAAATATAAAATCTGTTTTTTTTTTCCTGTCGTACGTTTTTACTAAGCAAATTAATCGGCGATTACATTTCCTGTTTACCCATAGTAACTTGGGACCCAAAAAAGACCACTGAAGTTTTGCACAGTCGAAGCCTCAAGCGCAGAATGGCAGTCGAGATAGATGCAATTTATTTATTTTTATTTTTTTTTTTATAATCGGGGCACGCTGAAGGAATTGCAAACCCTTAACAACGCGGGCGAAGGAAAGTAAGGGAGCAAAGAAATAGAGATAATGATGTACGTTAGTCTTAAAAGTTTGCAAGTTATAATGACTGCGAAATAAAGACCTCGTCAGGGCTTTTCATAAACGAGTTGTACGACTTAAAAAGGAATCATGATATTTCAGAGTACGTCAATAAGTGGGCTTGAGGGTATACTGGTGAGCATTCATAGCGAGATGGTTTGAAGGGGGGGGGAGGATACTACTTTCAGTTTCAATGGAGCACTTGTGAAAATAGCTTTAGAACAAAGTGGGGCGGGACACATTACACCGGTGTTGACTGAGTGGTATTAACGCCGTGTATAGTTTAATTACACGGTTTCGAATCCTGTCCAGCTGGTGCATAGATGTAATAGCAGCACCTGACCAGATGTGATCATTGTACTCAAATTTTGTGCGGATGAATGCCTTATAGATTGAGGCCAGATCATAGGGAGTGAAACACTTCTCCATGCTCGAAGAAACCTAGATATTTCGCAGCATTTTTGACATTAAATATTTAGTCCTTCCAACTTATGTTGCCATTGACACACATACCGAAAATTGAAAGGTTTTTGTTTTGAAGAAGAGAGTCGTCGGTCACAGATAAACGCATTTTCGATACAAGCACCTAAAACTAAATTCTGTCAAATGCCTTAGAAATATCAAGAGCAACTGTCTTGTATTGACAGGATTAATGACGCTTTGGTTTCGCTGTTCGGTGAGACATGCCTTCAAACCACCATGAGACTTGTTACGAAAGCCGTGCTGGCTTTCTTTTCTTTTCGAGATATTTCATGAGCTAATGGTTTATCAGAATTTCCATGACCTTGGGAAGAAGGGACGTAAGTGTAATTTGTCTGCATGAGGAGGGAGAATATTCACCTTTTTTAGGGACGGGCTAGTAAAATTCTGTTTTCCATTTCCTCGGAGAGAGTCCTAAATAATACAATTAATGAAAAAGCTTACGCAGGGTATTTGCTAGCGTGGAAGAACATTCCTTGTATGTTTACATCTTTAAGTACTGTCGCCACTACGCGAATACAATTGACGATTCAACGCACTCAATGTAAGCGGAGACATAACAATCTGGAAGTATTGAGCTGGCCGCAAAGTGTGCAGCAAGTAGATTGGCCTTGTCCAAAGAGCTGGAATATAATTATCAATGAGCGTTAGGTGGAGGAAGAGACAGAATGTCTAATGATTTTGACGAAGGACCGATAATTTCTACTATCTTCGGGACATTGTAGTATTTATTACCCCATTTTTTGGGGTCAGTCATTCCTGGCTCGTTTGAACTTTTTTTTACTTTGCCTCGCTTGAATTAGTTGTTATGATAGAGGCACCTAATCATCAAATGATGCCCCGAATCAAAAATAATGCTGGGATCCAATTAGGTTAGTGACGGTAGCACTTTGATGACAAGCAACGGGAAACCGTTGGAGCTATACTGTTTATTCTTTTTTGCTTTCGGTGGAGTGATGCTCTTTTTCTACAGTCCCGAACGGTTGTCGTGTCCATTCTCAAAAGATTTGCGCACTCGTGGCCTACCGGAGTCTCAAATTGGAAATTCAAAAAACGCTCTTTTTCTAACTATCCTGCACTACACTATACCTATGTTTTTTCCCTCTTAACTTTTCCACCTTTTCCACGTCGCTATTTTAAAATAAAATATATAGGGTTTTCCAATAGAGACTTAACAATTTTGAATTTAATTTGTGAACGCACTCTTTCACTAATCATCAAACTGTCCCTGTCAATTTATTCAGTAAACTCAACATTTTCATCATGGTAAAGTACACTAACGAGCAACGTCAGCAAGTTATAAAAATTTTCTACAGATATTCGGAGTCGCAAAATCATCTTGGGTTCGTCAATAAGCAAAATATACGTTATTGGTCGGGTGAAAACCCACATGTGCTTCATGAATCACCACTTCATCCACAAAAAATAACTGTTTGGTGCGGTTTGCATACCAGCGGCGCTGTTGGGCCATATTTTTTCGTCGACGATAAAGGTCGTCACGTTACTGTGAATGGTCAGCGTTATCGATTTTCGTGCGATTTAACACCGCTTGACTTTTTTCTGTGGGGCTACGTTAAGTCATTGGCTTATGCCAACACGCCGACGACATTGCAAGAGCTCAGAGCCAACATTAAACTCGAAATAGCGGCCGTTTCGGCCGAAATGTGTAGCCGAGTCGTTGAAAATTGGGTCGAACGAATCGACCGCTGCTAACGTGCCCGCGATGGCCATATGTACTTCAAGCCAATAATAAAGTTTTTGAAATATCTCAAATGGTTTGCCTTTTATTTAAAAAAAAATTTGTCAAGTAGTTATTAGAAAACCTATATTTTACTTTTACTTAGACAAAGACATGGGAGAAAAATTGTCAGAATTTCAAAAATTGATTTCGTCCCTCACCAAAAATGACTTGCAGATCTTTTGATTTTCACAAAGTCAAAAATCACTCGCACAGAAACTCACCAACACGTTCATACACACATTCACGTATACATTGATTTTGCTCTTCAATCATTCTAATTTCAAATATTTTTCACATTTATTCTAACTTTGCAAGCTTCGGGGTTCACTCTCGTTTTTAGTCACCACTGGTAGCGCCACTGAGAGAGTTTATGGAAATTTGTGGATCCTAGCTACATATACCTAACTATTTTCACCAACGTCGAATTTTTTAGTGGAATGTACGAAAAGCAGTGTTTCTTTTGTCTATCTGCAAATAAAACAAACACCATGGTGAAGGGAAACTGGATCGCAAGGAAGCTGGAGTGTCGGGACGAAAGAAAGAAGGTGTAGATAGAATCCAATAAGGGATTTTATCCCATATAGCATATATATAAGCCATCCAATGTTATTAGACTTCTCTTGTTCACTCGTTGGAGGCTGTCATATTTTTTTGGCCGTTCGTCTACATGCCTCTGCTTCTCCTGCGGTGCTCCATCGATGGGGTGGTAGCTTAAAATGGGTTCTACGTCCCTTCCTTCATCTAACATTACTTGCAGTTGCAAGGATGAAAAATGATTTTACAAAAACAAAAAGTATAGGTACATTTACTGGCAGCATCCAAGTTTATAATGGTTTATAATGATTTGTAAAAATATTGATCTTGTGTACTTCTGCAGACTAACTTCCGAAGATCCTCAAAAAAGAAGGTGTTCCGCAGTGATCACGATATCTCCAGTTTACATCAATTGAAATCAAAAAACCCGAAAGATTATTTTAGTGGATAGATAAAACAAGGTATTGGCCGAAAGAATAATCAAAATTGCCACGTAAATTAGTTTCTTAATTGTGGAATATATCTGAGAAGGTTGTGTAAAAATTTCAGACCGATCGATTAAGCTGTTTTTTAGAAATCTCGATCAGCGACTTCAAAAACATAGTTTTGAGAAAAACTACTAGCTTCGGAAGAAGTTTACTTATTGTCCGAGACGTCCTTACAATTGTGCGTATATCGCGAAAAGTACTTATGTTTATTAAGATATTGAAGTTGAAAATTCTAAATGTGTATAACGCCTTAAAGCTGATAAATCATTGGGGTGTGTTTGATTATGCAGGTCGTCCGCCTGCACACCACTTTTGCTTTTCCATTGTTCCCTCGTTGGTTTGTAACTATGAAAAAAATTGTCGTCTCTTCATCCAGCGATTGACTTGTTCTTTGTCATCTCCCTGGCTAAATGCATCTACATCATATGTAAGATGTGATGACGGTATTCGCATCGGTTGCGAGATGTGGTGTTCCCTAAACCTTTATTGTGCATAACTTTTATTGAGGTGTAAGCTCCACACTACCCTCGCTACCCATCCTATTCTGGAGATAATCCTTCGACACATCAAATTTTGTGCCGCGAGTCAAAACCCCCTCTCAAAATTCACATAACATGGGATATACCCCCTACCTCGAACTACCTTCGCCAAATGCAAGTCCCAAGCTCAGTAGTTCTCCGATACATTTAGTATGCTCTAAGTGTTGCCGTTATTATCTTGTTGATCCTTTCCGAACATACTGCAACGCCAAAAAGAACAAAGACATTTTCCTCCAGTTCAAGGACACACTGGCTTTGCAGTTGCCGAAAGTAGAAGAAATAACAAAGGGAATTTTGAAAAGTAGCCGACCACTGTGTGGAAAAACGTTGAGCCCCAAGTGGACGTGGGAAATGGGCCTACCAGGTGTGCACAAACCTACTCTCTCAACTT
Organism: Volucella inanis; assembly: GCA_907269105.1. Lineage (NCBI taxonomy): Eukaryota > Metazoa > Arthropoda > Insecta > Diptera > Syrphidae > Volucella > Volucella inanis. The sequence continues at coordinate 44,018,481 of OU026155.1, read as the reverse complement.
TCAGACCAGCGGGTAGCTTGTTCACCGATTTCACCTGTTGGTAAATCATGCAATTTCTAACATACTTTGTTATTTCTGACCACATCTACGGCCAGTAGTACCCAGCTCCTATTATTGCAAACTTTTTGTGAACACCATCCTGACCCGTAATCGTCCCGATTTCGCCAGGAATTATCGCACTATAACTATCCCACGATATAATATTTGCCGCTTCCCATATCCCTTCATACGGAATTTGACCTAACTGAAAACCCTCAATATCCTTCACCATATACCTGTCAATACTTTCGTTATACTGTATGGACCCTTGAACTGTGGAAGCATCTTTTTACATATTCCAGCACTGCTCTCATAATTCTTTATCATGACATAATCACCTTCATTCTTTAGTTCTTTATTACATCTCTGTTTGTCAATAATTTTATATGCTGCCTTGGCTCTAACCTGCGTAAAATTTCTTTCTACTCTTTGTTTATTATATTGTCCCATGTCTTCTAAATGCCCTTTTAAAAAATATATTCCAACCCTCTTTGTCCGATCCCGAATAACAACTCACTTGTGATCACTGCTGTATTCCTGTGAACAGTGTTATTCAAAGCGAACTCTATCTCCGGTAATACCCCATTGAGAAATGAATTTAAACCAGCATTTGTCAACTTTGCTATTATCGGAACTAGGCTTCTGTTGACCTTTTCGATTTGCCCATCGGCTTGAAAAGAACCGGTTGTAATCTTTATGCAATGTACATTGTTTTCTTCAAGAAAATGCTCGAACTCATTTGTGGTAGACGCACTACCCCGATCGGATATCAGTGCTCTAGGGCGACTATAAAAACTAAAATAAGATCACAAGCAAGCTAAGACTTCTCTCGTATTAGTAGATATGGTGGCGTAGAGCTTGACATATTTAGTAAAGCCATTATCAGGAATACATACGTCATTGCTGTATTCTTTAATAGCACTGTACGGAAGTGATCCACATGGACAGTTTCAAAGGGTGTATCCCCTTTCGAAATACTATGCAGTAATCCCTTGCGCTTTCCAAATTTTGGTAAAAATGCGATACATTTGACACAATTTGCTATATGATCTAAAACCTTCGTCTTCATTCTCGGGAACCAATACGTCTTTAAAATCATTCCTATGACTTTGTCTCGACCCATGTGACCTATTTCATCGTAACGCAAACGAATAACATTCTCTTCCATTGCTCTAGGTAACTAAAATAAAATCCTGTCTCCCATTTTCCGATATACTAGACCAAAATGTTTGAGGTGCATTTTAGTACCACGTCGATGCTCGAGTATGTTATCATAATTCTGTAATTCTAATTCTAGCGATAATTTATTTCTTATTTGGAATTAAAGTCAAAGAGTTACAATTAGTTACGATCTTGAATTTAAGTCCATGCAAATAAATTCTAAATCTTCTAAGTGCGTAAATTATCGCCAAAGCTTCTAACTCGAAGCTATCATATTTCGATTCAAGTTCTGTCGTTCTCTTGGAAAAATAGAAGATTGGGTGATGCTTTCCATCTTTTTTTTTCTTTTGCACGAGTATGACCCCAAAACACAAAGAACTGGCATCACAATGGAGTTCGGTTTCGTCTTTGTGATTATATATCGCTAATATAGATGCTTTCACTAATCTCTTCTTCAAACGCTCAAAACAGTGAAGTTCTTCCTTGCCAAACTTAAATGTGGCATCCTCTTTAATGAGCTTGTATGATGATTAGGCAATTAGAAAAAATCCTTCAACAAATCTATTAAAGTAAGAACATAAACCTAAAAAGCTATGAACTGCCTTTATATTCTGCGGTACCGGAAAATTAATTACAGAGTCTAACCTTTGGCGTCAGGCTTTGTACCATCATTAGTCACCGTATAACCCAAATAATTGACTTCTGCTCTCACAAATTGACACTTGTCTAATCTCAATCCCAATTTATTTCTTACTAGTCTTTCAAAGAGTTCACTCTTTATCTCTAAATGTTCCTCAACTGTTTCTGTAGCTATCATAATATCATCGATATAAATTTTGATTTTTCCCTTTCGCAACAAGTCATACAAAACTTTACTTACATACCGTTGAAATACTGAAGGCGCATTTTTTTGGACCTAAAGGCATTTTGCGGTATTCATTTAAAACCAGCTTTTCTTAAAAAGTCATTTTTCAAAACTGCAGAATACTGCATTGTGCCATCTGATACAACCAATAGGTAGATCTAAATTTACTTTCTTTTCCTTAGGCAAAGTAACACTCTCATTTTTTTCACAAACAATTAAACAATTTTTATTTAAACCAACAAAAATTACATGTATTAGAGTACTTCTCAATTAAAATGGGTGGCACAAATTTCTGACGTACAAAACTTATTGGGCTGCCGATGTCAATGAGTGTTCCCAATAATATTTTATAATTAAAGTTTGGATTTATAAATGTAAAAAATACATTGCTTACATATTCATCATCATTGTCCTGGCCGATATGAAGCACTTGACAATGACAAGCACCTCGTTCCCTCCTTAGCTTGTTACATTCGTTAGACATATGCCCTATGATGTTGTAATTGTAGCACTTTATAGCTCGTGACTGTTCTGCCGTGGTTGCCGTTCCTTGACGCGGATTGAGGTATGTCACAGTCTTTTGTTAAACTTATGTTGCTGAAAGCTTCCAGTAGTTGCTTTTTACCGCGGAATCGTTGCATTCTTGCCTGCGCACGTAAATATTGATCCATTATACCGTCGATCAAACAATCGAGGAGTTCGTCTTCCTCCATTGACACCTTATTTGTCAAGATGGTATTTTCATGCAGTTATTGTTAAAAAGTTTCCCTAGCCAACCACTTTATTCCTTTAAAAGCTCTTTTAAAAACTGGACGACCAGCATGATCTTCAAATATCGATCTCATCTCTGACAATAGCCCTTTGGTTGGGATTTTCACGATATCTGATTTGGAGTGGAACCATTTCACTGCTTTTTCTTTTAAGCAACAGGAAATCAACACGCTCACATTTTTTTCGTCTAAGTCATACGCAGATTTTATATTCTTTTATTTGCGCCTACTAATAAGAAAAACAATCTCCTTCGCCAGAAAATTCGGCCAATAACTCTTTTAAATTGTTGAATCATTCACTCTGCTCCTGTCACTTGTATCATTTTTCCCTTCTTGAAACTGTTTTTTCAACCACTCCTTTTCATTAGATTCCACTTTTTTCCCCTTTCGGTTATACCTCTTCCCTTTTCAACTATTTTTCATACGACACTTTTTTCCAACTATGCTCATCATCTGATCTTTGTCTCCTTCGTTGTTTCGCTCGTTCTTCCGCTCATTGTCTTCACTCTCTTTTTGTTCATTACGTACTGTATCCTCGTCCAATACATCGCTGTATTCTTCATCGGAAGACTCATCCTCATGTAACGGTTTTTCTGGCGCGTCATCTCATGTCCATAAATATTCACCTCTTTTGTTTTCGGGGGTGGAAACTATTCGCAACATCAACTCTCCTTTGGTGCCAGTTGTCTTCATCCCTAATGTGCCCAGGCAAGATATCAGCTGGGTGGCGGTGTACTTCTGTAATTTGGCGATGTCAACTATTGTAGTATGGTATAGCAATATAATTCAAAATAACATTCATTTTCTTTCACGATCCCACCTCTGAATAACTTTAGCCGATAAGATAATACAAACAAGAAGAAAATAAAACACCTCCAACTAATTTTACTTATCTTATTGCACGATCCGCCTCGCACGAACTCTAAAATGCTGCTGACTATCTTCTTTTTTCTTGTCTTTAACCCATTGGCAGCCAGGACTGCCACGTTATGTTGGTTTAGATCTAATACGTGAATAATCTTAAAGTTTCCGGTCAGTATATAACTGAATTATTGCTAAAATAAAAGCGCAGTGTCTCTTATACTCAGTTGTCCTTTCACATACCTTGTCAGCGCACTCTGTCGTCGTCGTTGTCGTTGCTCATCGTGGAAATCTTCTGTTTTTTTAATGTTTTGCACGTTAACTTATATGTAAATAAATATAAGCAATAACACTGCGTGACAAGTTTATGTTGGTGACTTGTTAAATCTTCTCGCATTAAAGACCAACAGTAATAAACTAACATGGCTGCATCTCAACGATCTCGATAACGTTTTTCGATCTTGCGTATGTCCCGCGGAAGGCGTTCTCCTTATTCGACACTCACCGCTGTAAAGTTTTTTGAAAAAAAAAATTTAAATGTGATTGCAAGAAATGTATTTTCAATGACATTCTGCAATATTCTGCAAGTTTTTAAACACTTTGCGATTAACAGTACCGAATTGCTAGCTCGATGATTTCCTTAAAACAGTTTTAAATGATGTACGAGCTGCTAGTTCTTGTCAAAATTGACATCGTTCATAAGTTTTCGTATTTGCGGTCCAACAAATATACCTTCTTTAAGTTTGGCATTTCTTAATTTAGGGAATACAGATTTTAAATGTAAAAAGCCTTCACCAGTTTTGTCCATAGCTTTTACCAAATTCTTCATTAGACCCATTGTGTAAACAAAGGGAAAAAAAAACCTTTTGTGGCTCAATCAGAGGTGATCATCCAGCAACAAATTCCGATTTCATCTGTAGCTCGACTGCTACACAAAAAGCAGCAATACTTTGTAAGTACTGTTACTGTAATCCTAGTAATAAGGCTATAACTTTTAAGTCAGCATTGAATATGCTACAGGTATGAAGGGAGATTTGCTACCATTATTTAGAAAATTTGCTTTTAAACTCGTTTTAGATTAAACAATAAAGAGACTCTATTTATTTGTTCTGTAAGTGATCCGTAATTCATTCATCAATCCGTTAATGCTATATGGATTCGTTTTGTGTGAAGAATGTAGCTAAACGTTTGTTCCCTTTCCTTGGCAAAGATATCTTACTTTATGGTGATAACAGATTCCATTCTTGTTGTCTGGAACTAAGAATTTCAGACTATTTGATGGATTAATTTGAGTTACGGAACAAATCATTCAACTCTTGCTGCTGAATCGTGTGTGCTTATTTCAAAGAACTTCTAGGAAGTACATATTTGGATATTTCCTTCACAATGTTATCCTCATCACTTGACTTTGCACATGGTTCTTTTGGTCTTGGATTTGGCCCCATGAAATTCTTCATTATGAGGTATTGGCATGTACACAGAAGCTACTTTAGGGTTTTAAATATATATTTTTTTTTTTTTTTGAAAACCTTTTGACTTTAATTAAACAAAAATAACAGCCATCATAGTGAGTTAACAAATCCCTTGAGGGGATTCATAAAAAAATCCGCGAACGGGGAGGCAGAACCTCCTCCCAACCGTTCGATTTACTGGAAACGAATTATTCAAATCAAACAAATCATTTCAATCAAACTAACTTAAATATATTTCTACATCTATGAGTACCCATATGCACTGGGCAGCCTACGCGTGCAAGGGCAGCTGTGTCAGCATTCTTCGGCCTGGGAACGTTTTCATGCTGGATCGTGTTGGTAGTTGATTCGCGCGCATGCAGGGTGTCGCGTTGCACACAGGATTAGTTGGGAAATTCAAGGTGACAGCTCTCCTTTCCGCCGGCTGGGCAATGCATCGTGTTAACTTAGTGATTCACTGGTTCACGCCAAAACATTGGAATAGAAAACGGCATCGACTTGTTCCTATTTAACTATTCGATAAGTGTAAAATAACACGAGATACAAACCTATTTCGGAACCCATTTTTGTCTTGTTTTAAAAAAACGATTAAAATAAAGTTGATAGGCATGCTTAACTTTTTCAGTTACAGCCCTTACTTGAGCCTATATTGGCCACGCAAAAAACAAAATTTATTGGGGCAATTTTCACAAGTATGAAGACAGATTTTTTTCCATATTACGTTTATAGATTGTATTGTACTTTTACTTAAAACTATCTTAACACAACTTAAATCACTTTTTTATTCGTTTTTTTTTTTTTTTTTTTTTTTTTAAGAGCTTAACGCTGAATAGTGTATTACTACTCTTTAAATGCCGGAGCACGTGTGAAGTTTTTCAGAAAATTAGATGGAAGAGAAAGAAAAAAATGTGTGACCTCAGTGGTTATTTCGCTCCATGGGTAGCATCCAACATTTAATGGGGAGATTAAACTATTAGTGGAAACTGGCTTTTACTTGATTTTTGTTAAATGAAGAAAAAAAAAACGAATGTCTTTCTGGCGAGGCTGGCATTCGAACACCGAACCCCCCGACTTGGAAGCCAGTCCACTACAACTTGAGCCACGGCCACCCACAATTATTCCGATTGCCAACCGACCGAGCAAGATAACTAAATTGAATTATTGGTGCACTTAACATTGTAGGTAGCTTTCATAAATGCGTCAATAAGACGAAACTTTCACGTGATGGGACAGTTTTTCTTTCCATTATTATTTTAACTAACTATAAAGCAACAGTTACTCACATCATCACTCATGTTACTAAAACCTTGTCACGCTGTGTAATTTTCTTTAAAGTGAACAGTGGAAAAAATAAAAAATTATTATTATAATTCAAAACACATATTCGTACATATATCTATGGAGCAAAGAACAGACTCATACAAAAAAAAAATATAAGTAAAAAATGATTCCAAGTGTAACTCAGCACAGAACAGAATAGAAGAACAAATATATGTACATATATTGTACATATAACGAGAATAACGTGAACACATTTCATCTGCAATCATATAATCATGCAAGTTTCAACATCAAAGCCATCACTGCCGTTGCAAATAACTGCACAATCACCATATACGAATCAAATAGCGTACCAACATTTCCTCCACAATGCGAAGCAAGGTCCATCTGCAAAGATGTTGGAGCAACTCCGTATTCTTTTGTTTATGTATAACCTACAAAGAGTTATGTGAAATGCTAAGGCTCACTACACTCCGCCAACAATTGTATTTCGGAAGCGACAAAAGTTTCACAATTCTGTGAAAAGCGAGAATGAAAGGATTTCCAAGTGATATATTGTATTTGGTCTACAACTTCGTGCGGTTTGCTAAGAGATGGCGTAACTTGTATTATTTCATTGTTATTATTCCATTGGAACATGCGTTGGAAAGCTACTGTCATTGTACGTCATTTCAGTATATGTCATTCATTTGAAGCGTAAACAACAATAATCTTTTTTCACTCAAATATGTTGAACTTTGTGCCTGGAAAAGTGTTTTTGCGGGGAGTTCTTCTTCATTACTTTAATATGAAGAAAACTGCTGCCGAAAGTCATCGTATTTTGGTGTAAGTTTATGGTGAACATGCGCTAGCTGAGCGAAGGTGCCAAAAGTGGTTTGCAAAATTTAAAAGTGGTGATTTTGGCTTGAAAGACGATGAACGTCCTGGGCACCCAAAAAAGTTTGAAAATGAAGAACTGGAAGTATTAATCTATGAAGATAGTTGCCAAACACAAGAAAGGCTCGCAGAATCTTTAAGTGTTACTCAAGCAGCCATTTCACAATGTTTAAAAGCAGCCGGATATATTCAAAAGCAAGGATATTGGGTTCCACATGAACTCAAGCCAAGAGACGTCGTAAGTCGGTTTTGCATGTCCGAAATGCTGCTGGAACGCCACAAAAGGAAGTCATTTTTGCATCGATGGATGTGCTGTATTATGAGCTGCTAAAACCGGGTGAAACCATCAATGGAAAGAGCTACCGAACACAATTAATCCGTTTGAAGAAAGCAGTAGCCGAAAAACGCCCGGAATATGCGACCAGACACAAGCCAATAATTTTCCATCATGACAACGCTCGGCCCCACGTTGCTATTCCGGTTAAGAACTATTTGGAAAACAAGATATCGAGAATTGGTGCAAAAAGTCCATAGGGTATGCAGCTACTAAGAGCCCAAAAGTAAGGCCACAGAGACGAATACAAAAATGCAATATCGGAGCACCATTCGAACGAATAGTCATCGACATTGGTGAGCCGTTTCCCGAAACCTGGTCATGGATTAGTTCAGTAAATGGCCGAAAGTGTTCGCAACCCCACATCAAGAGGCTAAGAGCGTAGCCAAAAACATAATCAACTCCGATCAAGGGCGAATCTTTGAATCAAAAGTCTTCCAGGAAGTGTCCCAATACCTGAAAATAAGACAATGACAATGACAACGCCACTACACCCTCAATCTGATGGAATGGTCAATTCAAGGTCCTAATGAGCATCTGTCTAAGGTCGATACATACCGCTCTTCTTAATGGCCTTCCGAAACGCGGTTCATAGCTAAACAGGACATATACCATACGAAATTTTAATCCCCACCTACATAGCTCAAAGAGGCGACTATGTGGATGACTTGCGCAGCAAGATTCGTAACTTGCATAATTTCACCAAAATTGCAACAGGTGAAAACCCGCATTAATGACGTTGTCTACTGAATGAAACTTGAAGATCGAGGAAAAAGCGTCCTTATATTTTTTTCTCTTTATTTTGTTTTGAAAAAAAAATTTAGCCTACTACAGAATTGCTTTACACAAGAGAATAGTAAGTGACATTAAATATTTAACAACATAAATAGATATAAATGCCACTTCAAAACTAAATTATTTATTGTGGGGTGAAAAATAATTCAATCAAAAACTTAAAAAAAATATATATATATATAAATAAGCCTTAGGGCTTGTACGTTTTTTAAAAACGCGTTTAATGTTTTAATGCGTCGTATGTCTACAGGGAGTCTATTGAACAATTTGCAAGATACTACACACAAAAACTTTCCAAAGTGGGTGGTACGAAAGGGAGGTATTTCGACAACAGAACGGGAAATATTTCTTAAATTGTAAGTGTCAGAGACTGGACTTTGCATATATCCACCCCTTAAAAAAAATATCTTTGAAACTTTAAAATAGTGTAAATGCCTAACAGGCAGGATGAAAAATTGCGTAGTAGACTGTTTTCAAAGTATAATTCATACAACATTTTCTGAGTCGATAAAGACTTCAAAAATCCGAACGTAGATAGTTTTTTAAGACCGCGATGTGTTCACCCCAACTCAGATTTTCATCTATGACAACACCTAGGTACCTAAACTGTTTTACGACTTCAACTTTAAAACAGTTTACCTTGCAAATTACGCTGTCACTATACATGATTTTACAGGCTTCCGCAGTACAAGTACAATTTATCATGCTTTGCCAACAGAGGCCGAGTGCATGGAAATATATTTCGAAGTCAGAAAGTCAGGAGACTGCTAAGGCTGAAATATATAATTTTGGTTTTTTTACTGAAAATGAATCTGTACTTGGCAAGCTAGATTCGTAACAAATCTAAATCAGCAGCCAGATCCAAAGGGTTATTATTTGAAACATAGGCAATGCAGTGAATTTTTCTATAAATGGTTGATCAAACAAAGAGTTGATGTAGTTCAAAAACAACATGATGCCAAAGATAGACGCTTGCGGTATACCCAATACACTCTTACTTTTTGTGTCCTGTCATTAAGAAAAGAAACAAACCAATTATACATAAAGCCGCGAAAGCCAGCACCATTAAGCTTGTCCAAAAGAATATTGTGATGGAGCATGTCAAACGCCTTAGCAATATCCACGAAAAGACCGGTGTAATATTTTTTGTCATCAAGACCTTTGTTTATAAAGGAGCAAATAGCCAGAACAGCATCTTCAGTGGAATGGCTTTCTTTAAATCAAAACTGTACTGGACAAAAAAAAAGTGTAAACTATTGAAATAACCGCACTTTCTCTTTTAAACAGCCTTTTCAAATATTTTATAGATTGAAGATATCAAGGAAATCGGTCTATAATTATTTCTATCCATTTTGTCACCTTTTTTGAAAAGTGGTACCACGTAGGCACATTTTAATTTATTGGGAAAGTTTCCGGTATTAACACTTAAATTAAAAAGGTGAGCTAAAATGTCAACAAAATTATAGGCGATATTCTTAAGAGTTATGTTAGAAAGGTCATCATCATTATTATTTAAAGATTTGTTTACTTAGACCTTATTAACCTTCTTATAGTCGCCACAGAACCTTAATGAGAAATGAGTCTTTTTTTTTCTTAATAAGGACTATTGGAGATCCCCACGACTATTCGGTATCCCGATGACTCCCACCACAAACATCACCCTTATCTTCTTATCAATAGGTTTCTGCATCGCAGGCGACACTATGTAATGCTAAATAGGTTGTGCCGACGTCCTAATCTTACCGGCGACATGTGAATTGCGGCCATCGAGGCAAACGCCTGTGTTCTTTAATCTGGAACGATTCCCGATAGTGCCCAAAAATCTGCACCAACGTATGGTATCGCTGGGATACTACACATTCTATTTACACGGATCGACTTTGCACCTTAATTGGTAGAGATACAACTCCCACGACATCTATGCTCTTTCCATCCACTAAAGCGACAGACCTAGTTTGGTTTGCCTGATCTAAACTTTAAATCTTTAATAATTCTAAATTCCATAACCCCATTCCATTACATAATTACCCGTACTCCATATATGAGAATTTCGTATAGTAGATATATACAATTAATCATCCAATTTTATTTTTGAATTACTTTTATACTAAATATTGTAAAAAAATGATTTTGAGTAATGAAAGTCTTAATTTGGACCTTAAAAATTGTTTCTGTTAAGTAGAAAAGATGATATCCGCCAAGTGGCTGCTGCCAATGATGATGATGACTTTCCGCTAGATTTTCGGTGATATCTGTTCCCATTTCTGTCGAATATTCTCCTTAAGGTCTGCAATTGTCTGATTCTTGTTAGCATACCATAAACCCGCGACTTTAAGTAGCCCCAAGGAAAGAAGTCTGGTATGTTTAAATCGGGCGACGTTACTGGCCATGCCATAACGGGAGATTACGCGACCAGGAAACGCTTTCTTCACAATATCCATTGTGGCTCGTGCCACGTCGGTTGCACCGTCTTGTTGAAACTACATGTTCACTAAGCCCCGCTCATCCAATTCTGGCAGTAAGAGGTCATTTATGATGGCCCTGTAGAGTTCGCCAGCGGCCCAATTACACTTCGCACGTGAACGCCGCACCACACAGTGGCTTCGAGTGGATGTAATGGCTCTGCGTGTATCACACGCGGATTTTCAGTGCCCCAGAAATGAAGATTTTGCTTGTTGACCGCTTAAGTCGATATTGAACGACTGACGTTCAAGAGGTACGGGAACATGTGTAAGTCTTTCACTAAAATTCGCTGTAGGGTCCAACTGGTGATGCCCAATTGTGTGGCCCGTCGTCTGGTTGATGTTTGTTCGTTCTCAGCGACATCGGCAGCCACAGCCGCGATATTCTCGGCCGAACGACCAGTCCGGTGCGGCCACGGTCTGCATGATCTCCTGGGGTGTTCCACTCGGTTCCATTCGAATAGCTAAACGCCGGAATATTTGCCATAATCAGGTTGACTAATAATACATATCTGTATACATTATAGTTTCCTACCACCTTTAGAAGTAGAGAAATTCAACATTTACTGATTTTGCACTCATTCAGCTTTAAAATCATGGGTAGATAATATAACAAAACCTTGTTTTTCCGTTAGTTTAATTGGTATTCTTTAAAATGTCACGTGTGTGTTTGTTAACAGTCTCAGTTTATTTTGCTATATTCGCGGCGAGTTTACGCCAAAATCGAAAAAAAAAAATAATAAAAAAATTGTATCTTGTTTATTTTAACCGTAAAATTAGAAATCAGGATAAGTCGTGGGTTTCTAAAGTTAGCTGTTTAGGGTGTTATACGATTACATATCTGAATGAGTGGCGCAATAGAAGCATCGATAAAACGCCGTTTGGCTCGCCAATGATTTGGACTGAAAATGAAAAAGATTTTCAGAAAAATCTAAACGAGGTATTCAGTATGCAGATGTATCATCAGCTATAAAATCTAAGCTACATTCCGACAATCTACCTGTACTTAAATACTTAGAACAATGTTCTGGGGTAAACCAAAGTTCGCTAAATTCTAGTTCAACGGACTGTGAAGATTGTAATTATCAGGATTTTGTACAGAACAATTCAGGACCACTCTTCCTCAATCAAACAAGGCTCAATGACCTTGTAAGGGATTTAAACTTATCCATCGAAAAAGCAGAGTTACTTAGTTCAAAATTACAGCAATGGAAGCTGTGCGAGTCAGATGTGAAGGATACTTCATATAGGAAAAGGCATTCATTTGTTCCATATTTTTCCAAACAAGATTGTTTAGTTTTCTGCAAATTGTGCAAATGGTTTAATGTGTCAACTTGGTCATGACTATGATGCTAATGAATGGTAATTGTTTATTAATTCTTCGAAAATAAGTTTAAAAGCCGTTTTGCTCCAGAATGGAAAAAACCTCCCATCTTTACCACTCGCCTATAGTGCTCAATTGAAAGAGACGTATGATGTCATGAAACTCATATTAGAAAAAATTATTTATGGACTGCATAAATGGCTGATTTGTGTAGATCTTAAAGTAGTTTCTCTCTTAACTGGCATGCGAGTGGGACAGCCGAGCACGATCAGAACAGTTTTTAAGAGAAAATTGGCCGCTACGCACTTTTTCATACCGGGACGGAAAAATGTTAAAAATAAACGTTTAGTTGATTTAAATAAAATTATTTTGCCATTGCTACATAACAAATTTGGACTCTTCAACAATTTCGTAAAACGCTTAAACAAAGAAGGCGGATTCGTAGGACTCGGATTCGTAGACATTACGAAACTGATTGAAGATTTATCTTTCACATCTACTCTAAGCCAGATTGAAAAAGAAGCAAAGACCAAAAACTTCCTTGAAAACAACAAATCCGCCGACTATTACAAAAAAATAAAGGTGATGCTCTTTAAGGCCGCATTTTCTTCACTCTCATTTGAATTTTTTTCCCGCGGCTAGTGATGAACAAGGAGAACGCTTTCATCAAGATGTTGCTGCAATTGAGAAGCGTTATCAAGGAAGATGGGAGCCTAATATGCTAGCAGACTTCTGTTGGAGCATGATAAGGGATACCCCTGAATCCTAGTATAAGAGGAAAGCCAGTCACTCAAAAAAAAGTATTACCGATTCGATCAAAACATCATTAAAAATCAAAGTAAGTACTTAAATCTTGTAGGAAAACCATAATTTTTGATTTTCCGTTTTATCTCGAAATTGAGATGTGATGGAAAATTTTGCTTTATATGTATATTTCTAATAGGGTAATAATATGAAACAATAATCATGTAGTAATATCTCAAATAATTTTAAAAGTTTGAAATTTTTTGAGTAGTGTTATTGGTCAAAAACACCAACACAATTATTCCACGCTCTTGCGGAGTATAATACTCCATTGTTTATTTGTTTGTATACTGCAGCTGTTTAGTTCACAAATGTCAAATATAATTCACGTACGACGCCATTTGAAAAAATTATACCACCTTTCGATAGGATGATTAATTTGCGTCACCTTGTAGTATTCCATAAATACCAACTCCAACATATTGACGCCTATCCGTGCCGTTTGCCTCCAAGCTAAATCCTAAATGAACTATTGAGTTCTCTGACTGATCTCCAGCATGGGACCTATCATCTTCTCTTGCACGGGTGCTCCCCCCATGCTGGTCCGGAAGTCCGGTGAGCGTTTCCCTACATTACACAGCAAAGACGACATTGCCGACAGCAACACTCCTTGCGCTCCACACCAGTAGCAGCGTATAGGAGCGGAATACTCACTTGAAAATTGGTCTTTGCCATTTCAATTAAAGCACCGTATGGGCGAACGGTGCTTGCCCTATACCAAATGAATACTTTCCATGAAAAAGTTCTAACGCTGACTTAAGCAACCAAGCACTTGTCTGAGCTCCTCCATCCGTTCCGTTAATTCACCAAAACGTTCCCCCGTGAGCCCTACACCTACACCCTACACCCTACGTACGGCAAGCCTTCGCTGTGGTCACCAGTGGTTGCGTAGAAACTGGTTTCTTCCGCAACGGCAAGCGTCACTAGTAATCTCACAGCGCGGACTGGTGTTCTGTCCATTGTCTGATACTGCTGTTGGGAATACCTTTTTTTCTTACTCTGTTGTTGTTGCTGTTGACATTCACCCACCACTGCTTGTGATAGTTAGCTCTTGACAAGCCTAGAGCACTTTGGGTATTCCTTGTCCCCGCTGACTATCTCGCCCTCATTGCCCGAATCTTTTTCCGTATCATCCGTTTTCTCTTCTATGCTTAAGGGCACACTTCTCCTCACTTTACTCCTAAGAAGTATCTCTCGTTCTATCTAAGCTACTAATATTATATACGATTTTGGTAAGAAACTTCAAGTATTCCTTCGACTTAGGATTACTTCGATGTTCTTTGAAGAGCTCTTCGATTTGTTTAAATTTAGCCAGTACGCCATTTCGGTCCTCTAGAAACATAAATTTGTAAGCCGAATCTAAATTTCAAGACCCCCTGCGTCGTAGCATACGAGCGGGTCTCAACGACCTCATGGCATCCAGGGTGCCAATGGAAAGACCGCGTAAGCCATTTCATCTACAGAGAGCCTACAAATTTATACATTGCTATAAAACTAAGTAAAGCGGGAAAAATAAGAGCGGGAGTTAAACCCACCATGTCGACGAAGAAAAAAAATAAAAAAAAATACTAGACTTTTTAACTGCATTTAAATAAAGTTAACATCTTATTTGAGTCTTCAGATATCCAATTTCTAAACTTGTTCCATATTTTTGCCCATGCTAATTTTTGAGTTTGAGGTTGCTTTTCTTCAGAAAATGCGTAATAAACCCATAGATTTTATATTTAGCTGCCTATCAAAATCCTCATTACCTTTCCCCGTTACTTAAAACCTCACAGAAAGGGTTAGGTTTGAGGTATGAATTTCTATTTCGAAATTTAACCAAACAAAATTGGTAGATTAGAAAAAAAAAAACACAATTCGTCAGTTTATTTTTTACGTCAAGGTTACCGTTGCTTAGAAACGCTATTTGAAATTTTTGCAAACCAAGGATACGCAGACAGTATTCACCATTATGTGTTTCAACATACCTAGTTATATATAAAAAAAAAAAAAACACAAAAAAGGCATTTGTACTAAGTACAGTACTTATGTACACATGGATGTGGTAGCGACAATACTAAATCACCGAAATTAAAAAAATATAGCTTAAGTGTAATTTTTTGTAAAATAGTTTGTTATCTTGGACTGGCGAATAGCTTGAATTTAGACTTTTATTACTATTGCCAATAAATTAAATAAACAGGATATCATATCTGCGTCCAATTAATTTTTATCTGCTTACCTGATAATCGTATGTTCACATTGTATTGTGTTGCGGATAAAAATGTGAAATCAAATATATTTTAAATAAATGTAAAATAAAAAAAAATTGTTATTATTATTATTATTATTATCAAGGGAACGATACAAATTAATTTGTAGGTTCCGGGATTTAACGCCGGGGCACTATGACATTTGGCGCGTTTTGTCAACAGCACGCAGAGTACTGAGTTCGCATGTGGTCCTCCACCTACGTATTTACCGCGCCCAACACTGCTTGATTTCGGTGATCTAGTGGGAACCGATGATTTCAGTGTGGCGAGGCCGTTCAAATAAAAAAAAAAAACAGAACATTGCAACATAATATCAAAATACAGAACATTGTCACACAAATATTAAAACAAACAGACTAATGACATAACTCTCATTTAGTTTTATAACGTGTAAAAGAACACAGTTGAGTTTAATTTTAATTTAATGGTAGATACAGTTTTCTACACGGTTTTTTATTCAACACAAAACATTTTATTCTCATCAACCCGTTTAAGACAGTTAACGTTAAGAACATTCGAGCTGGATATACAATTACATTTTTATAACAAGTACATGTATGTTACGATATGTGTATTTCATAAGCGTGTGATTAAAGATTAAAAATTTAAAAAGTAAGAAGAACTTAAAATTAACTTAAATTAAATTAACAAACCGAGTGACTAGTGCAATAAAGCATTAATTACAACAACACCATCGGGCTTAGCAGCATCAACACCAGAAGTGTCTGTATCACCAATAACACCATAAATATCTGGTATCAGTATCAACAGCAGCAATATATAATCAGCGAAAGTAGAATCCACAGCGGCAACAACAACACCAGCACTATCGACAGGAATCAGCTCGCCTTTAAAACCTTAAAAGGGAAAACAAAGTGAGTACCAACTCTTTTATATTGTATGTAATTGATTCATACCTTGTAAAATAAATTCATATAAAATAATCTAAATGTCTGCTGAATTTCTTACGGATGTTTTGATGCAAGTCAAGAGAGACTTTACGTCGTTCTAAAAATTATCTCTCAACCAGACTTTTGTTGTTGCAAGGGAATATAGCAGCAGCACTCGGGAAATTTAGCTTGAGTACAGGTGTGAATTGCTTGATGGGCTAGATAGGTATTTTAGGACCCAAAGTTTCTTTCAGAAACAACGTTGGCTGCAAGTATTCCTCAGAGCAATGATATACGTCTTCCCAAAATCAACATTCCTGAGTTATCCGGCTGTTACACGAAATGGCGCTCGTTCCACGATATCTTACTTATCCAAAGCAACACGCCTCTTGGAGGCATCCAGAAGTTCCACTACCTGAAGTCAAGTCTTTCAGGAGAAGCGGCAAGACTTCTCCAACATTTGGCACGGAAGGTCTTAAATCCCTTATGGACACATCATTAGAAATTATCTACGCACTCAAAAATCTCGATATACCAGTAGATTCGTGGGACGTCACTATTATTTATGTCCTGATACAAAAGCTACCGTCCTCAACGCAACAATTATGGGAAGAAAAACTGGGCAAGAGCAAAGATCTTCCTACATTTAAAAATCTCACCGATTTTTTTTTGGAAATTCGCTTTTGGACACTAGAAGCTGTAGGGTACATCTTGGCCTATCGCCAAGTTATGTCCAAAATCGCAACCAGCTAAGGCATACCACACTGTAACAAAGTTTAATCAATTCCATTGCAAGATATATAATAAAGGGCAATACTCGTTAAGAAAATGTAAGCGATTTCTGGGCATGGACGTGACGAGGGGGTAACAGACTGTTCGGCAAACTAAGGTTTGCATCAGTCATCCCACAAGTAATTGTCCAAGTAGTAAAACCTGGTACTTCTGTCATCAACGGCACCACTCTTTAATACACATAAATTTTTCAAACAACACAGAAACAATGCCACAGTTTCAACAACATAACATAAATAGACAACACAGTGAGACGCTAATGAACCCAAACGCCAATTCCTTTAATCCTACACAAGAAGAACATCACTCTGGATCTGGGCAAATCCGAAACACATTCCACACCTTACACACATATAATTCAAAGGTTTTGTTGGCAACTGCGGTTGTAAAGGTATTATCAGCCAATAGTAGGTATATTGAACATCGCGGATTAATCGACCTAGGCTCCGAGACTACGTTTATTTTAGAGTCTGTTTCTCAAGCTGCCAAAGCAAAACACATTTGTGCAGGTGCTACCAACAAAAACGTCGTAATCGAATTCGCGTCTCGACATTCGACGTTTAAAGGTCTTACCAAGGCTTTCGTCTTCAAGTAGTTGACTGGGCTTCTTCCGGCCCACCGAATGACACTGCACGAAGGCACGTAAGGAACCTGGAATTAGCAGATCCTTTGTTCCATATTCCATCCCATGATCCATGCACTCATCGATTTGCTGCTTTTGTAGTGATATATATGCGGATATCATCATGCCGGACATTATTCGCAGTACCGAACCTGGTATGCCAATAGCCTAAAAGACTGAATTTGGTTGGGTAGTTTTGGGAAAGGTTTCGGAGACACCTTTAAAACTCTGGACCTTCAATTAAAATGTGAGTATCGACAAAACTTTAAAAAGGTTCTGGGAAATCAAGGAGCTTCCATTTCCCGCTCAAGCCTCAAAGAAAGGCATCGAGTTTGAAAGGTACTTTTTAGCAAACACCACCAGGCGAGCAGATGGCCACTATGAAGTAGCTCTGCCTTTCAAGCAAGGAGAGCATCCAGGTTTGGGGACGAGTAAAGAAGGAACTCTACGACGATTTTCACATCTGGAACAACGTTTCCAGAGAGACACAAAACCGAAAAAAAGCTACACTGAATGCATTAATGAATACTTAACGCTCAACTAAAGAAAAGGCCCCCGATTGCCACATTTTTGTCCCGGTATTGTTTTAACCAACACATTCCTCTACGTCCGTGTATTCACATAATTTTAATCTTTTACTGTTTGCAAGCAACCCACTTTCTTCGGAAAAATTATCTTTAAACCTTAAAATTGTGGCGAATGTACATATATCAGACAATTTCTCTCGCATATTACATCCCTATAAACAAATATCATCCGCCATAATTATTTGCACCACATACATCCCAAAACAATCCTAGAGGAAAAAAATAGTAATAGTAAAAAATAAAATAAAAATGTGCATCACGTACATCATCAATAAAAATATACATTTCACATATTAAAATAATAAAGCAAAAAAAAAAAAAAATAAATAAACAGTTTATCAATCCACAACACTTTACACATAATCAATATAATATCATATATAAATGTAATATATGAATAATATAAATGATCACTCATCTGAATTTTAAACACGAACTAACAAATAAAAAATTAAAAAACTAAAAACACTAAAAAATTAAATTTAAATAAAACCACCACCACTACCGCCATCATTGTTTACGACACAACTCATCAATGAACTGCCATCACAATTCATCACATCACGCACTCTTCTTCAACTTCAACGCAATTACAGTAAAAGGAAGTAGTGCAACGAGGACAAAACTATACAATCGAAACTAATAGCAAAACATTCGCATGCGCATTCAGCCATTTTAGCAAAGAGGTGCTTATTCCATGTTTGTGTCCTAGGTGTAGTTGTGTTGTCTGTCACTTTTTGCGAAATTTAATAATCGAATTTCTTTTCATGTGAGTATTCCCTGAAATGGTAGTAGATGATCGAGCCAAAGGTTGTTTCAGTACAAACAGGAAAATAATTGCGAACTTTGTTCACGGGGAAAAGAATCTTGCGGATAGAAAATCGTAAAATCAAATATTATTTAAATAAATGTAAAATAAAGAGATAAAAACATAGAACATTGTAACATAATATCAAAACACAGATTATTGTCACACAAATTTTAAAATAAACAGACTTATGACATAACTCTCATGAGAAAAAAACATTTAGTTTTATAACGTCTAAAAGAACGCAGTTGAGTTTAATTTGAATTTAATGATTGATACAGTTTTGTTTTATATACAGTTTTCTACACGGTTTCTTATTCAATACAATGCATTTTATTCTAATCAACCCGGTTAAGACAGTAAACGTTAAAGACAGTAAATACCACCGCAAAACATATTGCCTGACAGCTCATTATTTTAGGAGCTGCAGTGACTTCATCGCTTTCATCCTCCGAAACTTCACCAATCGGGTCAGGTTCAGTACCTTCCATAATTACCTAGTCGCTATCTCCTTATAATGAAATCTACAATTGCAAGGATTTCATTGATTTCTTGCAACTCTTCCCAGTTTCCTTCTTTTAACCTTTTCACGCATATGGGAAACATTGATCCCCGTAATTTTTTCCAGTTTCATGGTAAACTTATTCGATTAAATCAACTTATATATTTGTACTTACAAACTTAATAATAGGCTTTGCGATATTCACTCTGAAAACACTAAAAAAGAATGACTAGAATAAAAAAAATATTGGCGCGAACCTGTCAGTTTCTAGTTAACTAAAGTTTTCGTTTTTATAATAATTGTTGAGTGTTATGTGGGGCGGTGTGTAATAATTCTATTCTCTGGTAAGTATCTCCTAGGTGGCGTTTACTTTTCTGGGAGTGAGCTGGACTTGTGCAGAGATGGTGGAGGATTGTCTCCTCTTCCTTCTCATCTTCTACAGAAATCGTTTGTATAAGCTCCAAGCCTTCTTGAATGCTTGCCTTAAATTCAGTGTCCAGTGATGAAACCAATAACGGCGCTGAGATGCTTTCTATTTAGAAGAATCAGAATCTTAGAGCGATTCAGATCCAGCATTGTCCAGATCTGTTTACTCGCTAGACATGTTGGCTCACCTTTTCTTCTAAGGTCTGTTATTAGTATCCAGCTTAATTAGTAGCTTGCACATAGCGATTGGTATATCTATGCTACCCTTTTCCGGTAGAATAAGCAGAGTGATTCCAATTTTGGCGAGTTTGTCAGCACTATATTACCCTAGAATATCCCTGTGGCCCGGCACCCAACAAGGTGAAGTTTGCATTGCTCTGAAATCTCCATAAGAGATGATCTGCATTCAAGGGCGGTTTAAGAATTTAGTGAGACCAGGGACTTGATAGCAACTTGACTATCCGCAAAGATGCGGATATCCTTTGCAGATATCAAATTTTTCTTCAGCCAGAGCTTCCTTAATTGCCAAAATTTCCGCCTGGAACACGCTACCGTGATTTGGAAGACGGAAGAAGAGGATTAGGTAATGGGAATTCGGTGCCAGAGCGAGGGGGAAGATATTTGAGTAAGATGGGAATATGATGGTGTGAGCAATAGTGTCGTAACGCATCTGATGTAGTGAATGTGGGTTGGGGGCATAGGATAAGGCGTGTGTCGGCACGCGTCATGTGATAAGACGTGTGTCGGCACCCGTTTTGTGATAAGGCGTTTGTCGGCACGCGTCACGCGTTTTTTGTGGTGGGCTGACTTAGGAGGGGAATCTGAGAAGTGGTTTGAATGTTATCATAGTGTTTTGTAGCAACAAGTGGTCATAATAAAAAAATGTTCTTGGTCAACGTTATCTCCTTGACCGTATTATATAGGGTGATTCATCGTGATTTTTAGTATCAGTTAAATGAACAATTCATAGCATTTACGTTTTGAAAATGGTATCATGTAAATGTTGGCCACTACTATGTCCGAGTTGGTCCATTCAGAATTTCCAATTTTGGGCGAATCGTTCGAGCGGATAACCTCGGTAATGTTGCCTTCCAAAGCGTCAATCGTAGCTGGTTTATTCCTAAGACTACATATCCCCAGAGTAAATAGTCCAAAGATGTGATATCGCACTATCTAGGCGGCCAATAGATAGATAAATAGACCGTTAACATGACGCGATAATGGTTACCATTGACGGTTACATTCTGATTTGCCTCATTTTTGAAGAAATATGGACCAATGATTTAACCAGCCCATAAACCATACCATACTGTTGTTTTTATTGGATTTAATGGTAGCTCTTGGCTCTCTTCGGGTTGCTCATCAGCTCAAAATATGGCCGTTTTGTTTATTAACGTATCCATTGAGTCAGAAATGGGCTTCATCACTGAACAAAATTCTTGCACAAGTTGAATTTGAATTTTGTACGCTTTTAGACCGAGATCCTTACATAAAATACGCCAAGTTGTCGAATACGCCAAGCCAAGCTGCTGAGAACAACGACGTCGATACTGAAGAAAAATGACAAAGCATTTTGATCGAAGTCACGTGTGGTCTACCAAGAAAAGCATTTTGAAATTCAAACCTCACGGTGAATCACCCTATATAAGAAAATAATTGAACATGCGAGAAATAGTGCCGACTTCGTTCTACTTATCTGGAGCTTCGAGAATTGGAAATAATGCGAAGCGTTTTGTGTAATTAGTAGGTATTTAGTCTTGAAGAGGGGGTTTTGACAGGGGGTTTTGAATGTTATCTCTAGAACTTAGAAAATTAGAAATAATGCGAAGCGTTTTGTTTAATTAGTAGGTATTTAGTGAAGAAGAGGGGGTTTGTATCGTGCGAGCGTGCAAGCGGAGTGGGCTGTGGAGGTTTGAGAGGGAGCTGTTGAATGTTAGTAATAATGTTGTAATTTATATTTTTGAGTATAAATTGTTAATGGAATTTGTCGTTGTCGTCGTAGTCGTCGTAGTCGTCTTAGTCGTCGTCGTTGTTGGAGAGGGAATTAGGAGATGATAAGTGTATTGAAAAAATTTTGTTCTTTCTTTTATCTTTATTTTGACCAGAATTTTCAACTGAACAACTAACAATTTTGATCGGCATTTTCAAGATTTTAATGAGTTATATTCAAAATCGTGATCCTTATCTTTTTGAATATATTTTTTGTGGAATTTGATATAGTTTTACAACCACAAACATTGATTTCTAAAATGAAATAATTTTTAAATGTTTATGTATAAATAAAATGTAAAAATAAAATAATTTGTAAATAGAAAACTGTTGAAGAAAACGACTGAATTCGACGAAAGTCAAAGAAGAACAAAAAAGTTTATTGAATGCAATGTCAAAATAGAGCTAAAAATAGGATAAAGTGCAGTTAGATCTACAGTAGGAATCAAAAAGTGTACAAACATTTTTTTTTTGTTAATACTGAGAAACATATTTTACACTCCCACTTTTATCCGTATTCAAAAAAAAACTTTAATTATTTATTAATCCAAATAACTCCAAAACTTGTTTAAGATAGAAATAAAAAAAATTGAAAATACATTGAAGATTATTACTTTAGATATACAATATAAATTTTCTTACGAAAAAATTCAAATTTAGTCTTAGGTAAAGGTTTTGTTAAAATGTCTGCTAGCTGGCTTTCTGTTGGTACACAATTTAATTCAAAAGCGTTTTCTAAAAATTTTTCTCTCCAAAAATGGTATTTGATTTTAATATGTTTGCTGCGTTTGTGACATTCAGGGTTTTGTATTAGTTTCATGGCACTCTGGTTATCGATGTTAAGATGATGATGAGGACAGCCAGCCATAAGCAAATTCTTTAGCAATAGTTTCAACCACAGCAATTCTTTGACCGCCAACACACCTGCTATGTATTCCGCTTCCATAGTAGAGAGCGCGACATAAGATTGTCGTTGTGAAGACCAAGATATCGGAGCTTGAGCAAGCAAAACTACACATCCGCCGAGTGTTAGGATCCCCACCGAAGTCTGCGTCACTGAAACAACTCAAATTTAATATTGAATTATGTGAAAAAATCAAACCGTAATTGATTGTCCCTTTGACCTATCTTTGACGATTTTTACATGTTGCCCGGATAGATTCTCTAGATTGCGGCTTGCAATTCCAAGAGCAAAGATATGTCCAGCCTGCTTCCAATTGCCAAATACATGAGACTGCCAACAACCTCACGGTATGGAAATTTGACATCTTCCGACGAATTGTCTTGAACCTCACCTTTTAGCATCGAAACATCTATTTGAGTTGCGACTGAATGAGCATCAGTCATGTTAAACTTCGCCACAATCCTTTCAGCGTAGCTAGACTGCGTAACTAAGATTGATCCGTCCATCCATTGATTAATTTCCAATCCCAAAAAACAACGTGCCTCATATATATTAACTTCAAACAAACTCCGTTTACTATATCCATCATCGTCATAGATTGCCGTTATGAGATTTTCGCGAAAAAACACGCATGGGTCTGCATCCGTTGGTTTTAAATTAAATGAACGAATAAATTCTGAGAACCTTTTATTCCAGCATCTTGGTGCTTGTTTCAGTCCATACAAGCTTCTTCTCAGCCTGCATACTTTATCACTTCCATCCTTAAAGCCTTTTGATTGCACCATATACAATTCCTCTTGTACATCAGCATACAAAAAGGCAGTTTTAATATCGAACGGCTTCATGAACCGTTTCTTGTGGGAGGCTATTGCAAAAATTAACCTAATTGAACTAAACTTGGTGACCGGACTGAAAGTCTCTTTATAATCGATATCATATTTTTGAGTATGACCTTTAATAACTAATCTGGCACGATATATCTTGGGTTCATTACCCACCACGTCCTTGATCTTAAATACCCAGCGATTATCAATTACTGAATCATTTTGAGGCAGCTTCACAAGGTCCCAAGTGTGGTTTTTAAGTAATGCTCCTATCTCCTCAGCCATAGCTTGTCTTCACTTGTTAGCATCTTTCGACTGGAGTGCTTCATTGAAAGTAGCAGGTTCTTGTTTCTCAGACACAAATGCATGTAGATCCAGAAGTGCCATCATCGATTTCTGGTTGCCACTATTGGCGCTTCTGAGTCGACTTTTAATCGATTCTTTTTTGGTGTCTTCTTCTTGTAATTCATCGTCCGATTGCTGATTGTTTGAATCAAGGATTGAATTAGAAATCGACATTTCCGGGTCTTCACCTTTGCTAACATCATTGGCTGGAAGAGCGCCTGTTTCTCCACCTACCTCTAAAGCTAGCGCTTTACCTCTATCATCTGAGTGGCTGGAAAGTAAATTCGATATCCCTTGGTATTTT
Source organism: Volucella inanis (assembly GCA_907269105.1). Taxonomy (NCBI): domain Eukaryota; kingdom Metazoa; phylum Arthropoda; class Insecta; order Diptera; family Syrphidae; genus Volucella; species Volucella inanis. The sequence goes on along the minus strand of OU026155.1, from coordinate 43,994,189 downwards.
CCGCAACTCCCACAAAAACCCCTTGCAGTGACTTCGCGTCCCACTTCCTTCGCTTTTGTTGAGGTATATGGGCATAACACTCTTCACCAAAAATTCTCATTTCTGATAAATTTAAGTTTTGTTTTTTACCAGTCCAAAGGTCCCATGCACATTTCTCTGGATAGCACGTAGGTGCAGTTCTTTTTAACAAAAACGCCACGTAACTGACTGCTTCTGCCCAAAATTTCAAAGAAAGATTTTTTGCGTATATCATTGTTCGCCCGGCTTCAACAAGTGTACGTATTTCCCTCTCCGCCCTGCCATTTTGTTGAGGTGAATACGGTACAGACGTTTGATGAACGACAAGGTTTGCTTTTAAAACGTCTTAAACCTCTGAATTTACGAATTCAAGTCCATTGTCCGTCCAAAGCGCTTTCACAGAAAACCCAGTTTCCATTTTTACTTTTTGCAGAAAATCTTTAACGTATTCCAAAACATTTGTTTTTTCTTTGATAGAATACACGATACGATAACGAGAAAAATCATCTTTAAAAACAAGACCCACGGAACGACGTATTTTGCATTGGAATACAGAAATCTGCGTGCACCAACTCGCCTACAGACTTCGCCCTGCTTTCAATATTCTTAATAGGTTTTCTGTGAGATTTACCTAAAGTACATACATCACAAAAAAACGTTTCAGTGTCCACAAAGTCTATTGACTGTCCTGTAAGAAAATTTTTCACGTAAAATAAATTTTGATGTCCGAGAGCTTCATGCCAAAATTGAATGCATTCGAATTTTTGCTTGAGTTCACTTGCCTACTAAATTCGACTTTAAACATCATTTTAAACAAAGACGCCTGTCTAATTTCCACTGCTACAGTTTTCCCGTTACTCAACAATTGACACTGATTCTTGTCAGAAATCAATTTTAGATTTTTGTCGAGAGCCGCGTTTGATGAAAAAAGATTTTAACTCAAATCCGGCACACAGCACATTTGAGAAATATTTTGGAATCCATTCTATGTTATTAAACGCGAGAATATTTATATTTCCGAAACCGAGAGCATTTATCGTTTTACCGTTTCCAATTCGAACCCACTGAGGATTGTCAATTTTTTTATAGCTTAACAAAACAGTCTTTCCAAAAAGTCATACGGTCTGTTGCACCCGAGTCACCAAAGCAATCATCGGCATTACTAGCGCGATTTTCCCGTTTTCCGTCTACCGTCATACTGCATATAAAAGCTTCCCGTTGCTCACTTTTTTGTACCAGATTAGCACTTCTTGATGGACAGTCTTTTTTCCAGTGACCGGGTTTTTTTTTTACAAAGAAAACACTTTCCTGCTTTATGTTTGGATTTACTTTAATTATGGTACCTTACCGCCTTCTTCGCAATCAAAGCACTATTATCCTGATCTTCTTGTACCTGGGTTTGCGACGATAAGCGTGATTCTTCCATGAGAAGACGGGCCGTTAGATTTTAAATTGTCCTGTCTTTCTCTGGTCATTAAAATTGAATTGGAAATAGCCTCACCACAATCTTTCATCTGCTGAATCAAGGATTCCAGCTTTGATATTGTAGTAGCCAGGTCATCTCCCGTATCTCTCATGAAGCTGTAGAACTTTTGCTGGAGATAATGTATGTTGGTCTGCGCCTTTTGCTCGTACACCGCTTCCAGCTTCTGCCACATCTGGCGGGAATTAGTGCAATTTAGCATATGCGTCAATACTTTTGGCCATACACTCATAACGATGATTCTTTGCGCCCTCTTGTCCAGTCGTTGCCACTCCGTCTTTTTTCCATCTTCCTTTGGTTCCAAGCTTTCACCGCTTACAATATTAAAAAGATCGCTAGCATCAAGTATGATCTTGACTTGAAATTTCCAAACACTCCACTGAGTTGCATTGGTCAATTTTTCGATCTTAAATAAATCACTGCTTTCCATTTCGTAAAGCTAAACTAGCACCGAAAATTTTTTGCAACTAGCGTTTCGTTTACTGTTTTAATTACCGGTTCATTAGTGGACTGGGATCTGGGCCCATAGCCTGTTGAAGAAAACAACTGAACTCGACGAAAGTCAAAAAGAAGAACAAAAAAGTTTATTGAATGCAATATCAAAATAGAGTTAACAATATGATAAAGTGCAGTTAGATCTACAGTAGGAATCATTTTTTTTTTTTTAATTTTTTAGTACTGAGAAACATATTTTAACAAAAACTATACCTTTTTCTTTTCTATTGGGTTAACTGTCCACAAAGAATTTTTGAGGTGACAAACGATTATTCAACAGGTATCAAGCCATTTAATTTACATGGACGTAAAGTTGAATTTCGCATCAAGGATGTGCCAGGCAATATAGAACCAACAGGCTGGATTAAAAATGCAATCAAGGTCATGTTCAAACGTGTTACAGAAGATCTACATATATTCTTTCGACATGGTGGGGAAAGGTGTCAGAGTTAAATTACAATGAATTATGAGAAATGATATGGAAAATTTTCCAAAGCAATTCTAAGGGCCTAACTACAGACACTTTTCGCATTAATGTTACATCGGTGAAGCTTCCTGCAGGGAGAGGAAATGCCCGAAAGAAAAACTATAATTGTTTTGATGAAGAATATATAAAAAGAAAAGGCATCATTGTAGTAAAAACGAAGACAACCTTTGCTTACCTCGAACTTGTAGCAATTGCCCTAGTTTACAAAGATCCGGAATATGTTAAAGTTCAAAGAAACATTAATAAACTTCAAGATCTGCGCAACGCAAATTTAATAAACATGCTTGGTATTACTATACCCAACGAAGTTTTGAAGTATTCCGGAGCTCTACACTTTTAAAAATTACTTAAAGCAATACAAGATTGTAATATACGAGTATAGAAAAAAAGGACGAAATATTTTATTTGGAGATATCGAAAATAGCAGCAACAAGAGACTACATTTATTATATTACAAAAACCACTTTAACGTTATAAGATCGTTGACAGCAGCATTTTGTTGTAGTTATTATTTTGAAATTTGCAGTGAACCATACAATAGTAAGAATAGCCATAGATGTGTGAAGTCATATCCACAATGTCAACAGTCACCTACTTGTCCTAGAAATCTACCTGAAATTGTTTTTATACTATCATACCGATTCGGTTATCTATAAAAGCCGTGTAAAGGATCCACAGATTGATGATATGACCGATGAATTGGAGTGCTTTGGACATGCAAATTACATTGTTGAATTTGTTAGTGGTGGCCCGAAAAATATGCGTACAAAGTCTATAGTAAAAATGATGTATGTGAAAAAATCGTTTGCAAGGTCAAAGGAATCAACATTAGTTATTCTGCATTGAAGAAAGTAAATTTTGACACAATAAAGGAAGCTGTAATTGACGAAGATATAAAAATTAGTATTCGTCGAACAAGAGATGATGAATTAATCACCATTTCAGAAATAAAAACCTACAAGCTCAGGGCAGAAAAAACGTAGATTTCTTGAAGATCATAGTTTTTTGCCATGTGGTTTTAAAAGAAAAAAAAATAAAATTTTGGTTTTAAAAGGAAATAGTTTTATTTTAGCTCTAGAATTTTTAAACAGATAAACATCTTTCAGCATAAAGCGCTTGTTGCTAGGTTCAATATTTGTAACTTTTGCATTTCCATTCTACAAGAATTCATTTAGTTATTGAGCTTAGGAATTTATGCATTATATGAACATTTTGCAATGCGCAGCATTTCCTATGAGATAAAGATCTTATTTCATTAGGAAAGAATCGCATCAATTCTTTAATGCTGGGGCAACAAGTTTCTTCAATATTCATGATGGTATTTCCATTGCCATATTTTGGTCTTGAATTAACTTTTTTAACCATTGGGTTTTTTCAGGTTCTTTAACATAAACTGTGGAATTTTTTATTTGTTCTCGAAGAAATTTTTTTACTTCTCGAAATTCAGTGAATCTCTCATTCCAATGCAGTCCATGGTGATTCGTATAAACCCAGTAAGCCTGCCTTTTTAAGGATGCCGGCAGTTGATTCAAGTTAAATGGGGATTTAAGAATAAAATGATGGTAATTTCTTTTGTGCAGTAGAGCCAATTCCTTTAAAATAAAGCTATTATTTTTCGCATTATACATTCGCATAACTTTATTATATATCTTGCGAAACTATTTGACTCAAAGGATTGTAATTAATTTTACGATCATGTAACATTAAGCAATCTGCGAATGTATTAGGTGGAATTGGATTTTAAGTTTGAATTTCAACACGGATGTCTACAGGTTTTCATTAATTCATTTTGATATCTAGAATATATTGCGAAAAGTGTTGCCTGTTAAATCAATTCCTCGGCAATAACGGTTCAGCAATTGCTCGATTGTAGTAGGTTTTTTGAAAGTCACTGTACATATCGTACAACAAGCTATACTTATTTTTATCAAAAGATAGATTTAAGTCCTCACAAGGCAAAACCTCTGAGTTCGAATAAGATTTCAGATTTGTTATATCGCAAATGGTCGAAAATAGTTGGATTTCCTTTCAACAAGTTACGTTTATTGGTTTGAAAAGCAAGAATAATGTACCGCGGTTTTTTCAGTTTAGAGGTTGTTTAGAAAGAACTGACATTGATTGAAGAATTAGGGGACCATAATACATTAAGTAAAATACGATTATCGCTTTAATTTTTATTCAAAGAAATATAAGTTTTAAAAGTTTATGTAATACCCACATTATGATTGCTGTCAATCTCAGCACCATTTAACTCATAACGAATTTTATCAAATAAGAAACTATTCCATTATTAATAAGTTTTGTTTTTGCAACTGCCATCCCATCAATTTTAGATACAGAACCCTCAATATAGGTGTAGCTTTCTGAAGGTAAAATATTAAGGTTTTGATGTTGGACACAAATTTGAACAATATCATTTTTGTCGAAACTGTATGGGGAGTATGTATAATATTCCAGTTTTAAGATACACTCGTCAAGTCACGGTTCTTCGAAAATATTTAACATACTTAAAGGAATTGATTTTAATTTTTTAATTTATATCTTAGATATAATCAAAACTATTTATTTTCTTCTGTAAGACTTAATTCTCTTCTGGCAGATGTTGATTGTATATTAACAGTAGTGAGTGTATTACCTGTTCATTTGTAATCTGGTGTGGATGAAAAATATTCGTGTACTAACGTTGTTGTGGCTTATGATGTAATCGAATCCTCGAAAATTTATTGGATGTCCCTCTTGGTTCAAGAGATTCAAAGTTATTGAACTTATTCTATTAGAGTTCACAGGTAAATAGATAACATTTCGTGGAACCTCAAATATTTTATACCCAGTTCTAACCTTAATAAAAAATTCATGTAGTATATGGGCTGGCTGGCTGGGCTATTGATATATGTTTCGTCAATCAAGTTACATTCGATACGTACAATATTCACTCTATTTATGTTTACATAAAGATCTGATTCGTGTAATTTGTTAGGAGTTAGTTTTTTCCTTCTGAATCCTAAAAGCGACTCTGTTGAATTAGAATGAGAGAAATCGATTCCTATAGTACTATTTCACACTTAAGAGTATTATTGGTTGCCCTTATTCGGATTGATATTTTGTTTGAATTTTCTCTAATATGTAGTTTGATAGCCTCCTGAATACATTTATTTATATCCTCGATTTCGTATGAGCCAAGAAGAAAAGCTTTTTCTTTACTACCACCGAAATGAAAACGATTATTAAATAAATCTATATTACGTATGGAATTAAAGGTCTGAAAATCAACTTAACCACACACGTAAACGGACTTCAAAACAATCGATGGAATATACTCCGTGATTAGAGTGGATTTGTCCCCACTTAATGTAAGTGTTAGTGACATTGCTGATGAAATAGAAATTAAACATTTTCTTATTCTGCATTTATTTATATTTAACATTCCAACAGAAATAATAGACATAAGTGACCACATATATATATAATTATATTGAATATTTTTACCTAGATATCTCACAACTTCCATTGGTGGTTTTAAAGTACCAAAACTCTCAAAATACTTCATTATATGTTGATTCTTAATATAGGCTACCCAATGTGATCCCTTTCCGCTCTCCTTATCCAAACTTATAACACCACATTCCCTAACATTTTGGTAATTAATCTCTCGAAAATAAGGGATAATAGTTTTACCAAATGTCTTAATGTCAATATTGGTGAGAGCACGATTGGATAGCAAATCTAAAAGTTTTTTGAGTCTTGAACTTCTTAAAAAGCCCATATCCCCTTTTATAAGGATGTAGATAATGCTTTATTTCAATTCCTTTCATAGCAAGATTGTGACGTTCATTTTCTTCCAATTACTGTTTGGCAGCTTTTGCTTCATTTACTGCTTTAGCTATACCAACAGTTTCTCCAGTTACTGATCCCATCGCTGATCCAGCTAAGATAGGTAAAAGAGTTTAAAAACATCCAATTTTCGGTAGTGGCATAACGTTAGGTGTATTAAGATTTTTTCGTTTAATTTTCATAACTCTTTTAATTGCTTGTAAGGCATTGGATAAAAGTGCATCTGAATCTGCACTTATAGAATCCTTATTAGAATTTCTAGCTTCTTTGACAGCTTTTTAAAATAAGTTACTTCTTTTACAAAAATGTCTTTTTCTGAATTTCGTCCGTTTAGTTTGACAGCCCATCGCAAGCTTTGTTTTTGCCTTCATTATATTTGCTACCAATACACAATTCAATTTTTCTGATATTAAAGAATCGTTTGCTTGTACCCTCTGACAGGCTTTTTGATTTAAGCATGTGATTCGTGATGATGCTAATTACATAATTCTTTTTAAACAGGATGATCTTAATTTGAAACATATATACAATGACCATATGAGTTCCGATATGTCATTGTATTTTTATGTTATTGTGCTCAAGTTGCCGGAAAAACTTACTGTTAGAAACTGGTTAGTTAATATCCTCCTCATATGTCGATTTATTTTGAAAGCAAATATGAATGTTAATCCACATATACCAAATAAAATCATTAAAGCTAGAAAAGACTTACAAAGAAAGTACATGCTCCTTAAAACTGATAAAATGATAAAGGCAAGATAATTTGAAAACATATTCCAACCAATGATTGCAAAAATATTAAAAGCGCCAGCGGTTCAAATAACAATATAGAAAGAAATGTACAACACTAGACGACGATTAAAATTTCAAAGAACTCCTAAAGAAGCTTAAATTGAATAAAGTTTTAAGACCTTATCCCCTATGGTAACTTCTTCGGCAAAAGAAATTTTATTTAGAACACCTAGTAATGTAGATAGTGATAACACAATCATTTATTGTGAATCCATCAAAAGAGAATCGTGACAAAGTTTATGGTTCGTACTTTTATAGGAAATTAAATTCTGTGAATTTGGGTGGATCAGATTTTTCATATTAACGAAAACAATTATTTTGTTATCGAAGTTGAAATTTTCAGCAGAACAGATGGGTTGTATGAGTTAATTTTTTTTAAAAAATTACGAAATACTGATGAGGATTTACAAAAATTTCAATAAATTTTACAAAAGGCGAATGTGCAAATAAGAAACTTTTACAGTAGCTCACAAGTGAGAGGTAACAAAAGTAAAAAGTATAAACAAATTATTCAACCCTTAATTGAAAATCTACCCCAAAATGTGAAAAGCAAAGTAGGTAAATCTTATTTAAGTACAACTGATATGATATACTCCAGCAACCCTATCGATTATGTGTACTCGGATACCCGAACGAACTTGTAGACAGATTACGACTTTTGATTGCATTCCAAAGCGCAGGTAATAAAAACCTCAGAAATGAAATAAACTCTATTGTAGAGCAGCTATGCGAAGCAAATATCATCATTTAAAGAATTACCCTCTGGTGATTTTGGTGTCGAAGGAAAATGTCTTAACAATCCAGTCTTAAAATCAAGTGCTCCACATCAGGCAATCAACAAAAAATACATAGACGATAGTATTGACTTTCTTAATAATTCACTGATTGTTATGGGGGAGTATATTGATAGCAGCTTTAACAGCCTTATCGATGAAATTACATTTAAATGGATATTTTGATGGAAAACAGAAAGCAATTAAAAACATTAAGGAACTCTACGGTTTGGGCGACGTTGCAACGAAAAAGTATGTTGATATTCGGATAGTAAATGAATTTAAAAAATGTCTCCTAGCATTGGATGAAAAACCCGAAGAACATAAGAAAATACCGCGCGAATATTTCGATGACCTCGAGATGACCTCTGAAATGTTGGTTTTCCATTTTCCATTCCATTCCATTTCTTATCCCGCGGCTTAGAACTTGCTACTCTTACTCCTTTTCCCTTTAGTTTAAAATTGTTTAAATAATTTAAAATTCATTAGTAGTAGTAGCATCCGTAAGTTCATAAGAATTCTGGTCTAAAAACCTCTTTAATGAGATTTCAAATTTTTTAAAAGTAAACATATACGTATTATTAGAGGAACATTTCCACGATATTGTTGGATGTATTTCTTATCGAAGGCAATTCTAAAATATTTCCCACATCTCCCTGGTTGTCATTTTATTACTGTCCATGGTCTTTAAATTTATGCAAGGATGGACTAGATACGTGTGGGTGTTATATGATTTAAAATAAATTACTTAAAATAAAAATTGTATCAAAGGTTCAAAAATAAAAAATAAAAACAAACCCTAAAATTTTCAAATAATGATTTATAAAGGAGATTTTTTTTTTTACTATTCCATATTATAAGTAAACGAAACGTTGTGGAAACAAACCTACGCGAAGGCATTTCAGAAATCGACGAGTTAAAACAATAGGAGTAGATGATTTATGATTGAAATGATACTGTACAGCCAGCAGAACGAGGGACACAAATATTTAATGACAGTTATTGATACTTTTTAAAATACGTTGGGCTGTCCCATTAAAAAACCAAACGTCATCACTGGTGGCAGAAGGCGTAGAGACAATTTTTAAAAATTCTTTTCGCAAACCGAAAAATTTACAGGCAGACTATGGAAGGAAGTTTTTCAACAAAAATTTTCAAGAGTTGATGAAGAAACACAATATTTATCACTATTTAAAGTATAGTGTATTGAAAGCGTCAATTGTTGAACGTTTCAATAATAATCTTAAAGAGAAAATTTGGAAAGAATTCAGCTTCAACGGTAACTACAAATGGTTACACAGTCTTGAAGACTTACTTCATACAACAATTCTGTACATAGAACAATAAGAATGCGACCAGTCGATGTTAATAAAAGAAATTCCGAAAGCCTTTTATTATCTGTGTTTAAGCAAGTTAAAATAGCACCCAAAAACAAATCCAATGTGGGTTCTAATAAGCAAGTTGAAACATAATCTGTGTCAAACTTTGTAATGTCTTCTATTGTATTTCACCACTACTTAAAATTCTTTTTGAACCGTATTCTCGATACTCGAAACATCTAATGACCAGAGACTGTTTCTTGGAATTGCTCTCATAAGAACAGCTAATTTTAAGTTCTATATTTTTATCAAATTCCAGTTTGAAATATCTATAAAATATATGTTGACTCTTAATATACCCTACAATATTTATTTCCTTTCGTATTAGAACTTACCTAAACGCATCAATAGCTACACACGTATTCCGAACCTTCGGGATTAGTAAATACATCATATTTGTTGGTGTTGGGTGTCAAAGTTGTTGTTGTGGTAGTATTATTTGATAAATTCAAGATCGAAAAGATCTGATGCTTTAAAAGTACAAATGACAAATCAATTTGGTAAAATAATCTCAAACTCGAATTTTGATTTAGAATCGTTATTAAGATTAACCAATGATGCTGGCGCCTAATAACAGTATGAAATATGTAATTATCATTTTTTTCCCTTATAGATCTGCTTAGACTGAATGCTTTCACCTACATAAATGAAATAAATGAAGAACTTATTTAATATATGGTATAATAATAAATCTATTGATTCCATTATTTTCCTTTAAAGTTTTTCTGTGAAATAATATTGTATTTTTTGATCTTTCTAATGTTTAATCATTACACGCTCTCACCTCTTAAATCTCGCACCAAATCATGTTATTTTGTACCAACGACACAACTACATAAATCTTTTTTCTTGCATTTCTTTTTGATAATATTGTACCAATTAATGTGCTCTCTCCCCCATACACTGTTAGTTCAACATGTTGAAATGCTTGAAAGCTAATTTTATAACTACTAACTGATGTCTTATGCGAAATAATAAGCAAGAATTCCCATTATCGGGTATCGCATACAACTCAAACTATGATCCATCAAATATGATATGCCAGAAAACATAATTTCCACACAAACACTTTCACAAATGCAAAAGTTTTCAACTTCACGCTATGATTCACACCAGATTTTTCAAACTATATTATATAATATATAATATAAAATATATAATATATAATATATAATATATAATATATAATATATAATATATAATATATAATATATAATATATAATATATAATATATAATATATAATATATAATATGTAATATATAATATATAATATATAATATATAATATATAATATATAATATATAATATATAATATATTATATATAATATATATATATAACTTTGTTGTCGTTTTTTTTTTTTTTTTTTTAAAGAACTTAATACTCAAGGGGGTATGAATACACTTAGAGTGCCTGAGTACGTGTAAAGTTTTTAGGAAAATGAGATAGAGAGAGAAAGAAGGATTTTCACTATTTTGGCGTCTTGAGTAGAGCACCTTAGATGGGACTTGCCGATGCATTTGAACCTCTGATTCCTCATTAAGGGGAGGAGCTTTGTGTTTTTAGAGGATGTTGACTCATTTTTTTTAAAAACATATCTACAAGAGGGCATACGAAGGTTTTGGTATCACAACAGTGATGACGAGAATCTATTGATGTTAGATGAATAAAATCAGCAGTTCCTGGCGCAAAACATTGATCCAGGTCTCTCCACTGTTGAAATTGAACCCAGCGCTTCACTGAGATTTGACGAAAATGTACAGAACGCAGAAGTCAGACAAAAGCAAGTGACAAGAAATTACATAAACAAGCGAAGTTTTTAAACCGCCGTTCAACTGGAGGGAAAGCTGTTATGTCCCGCATCCTTCTTTTGACCAAGAAGGGTACAAAATACGTAAAGTAAATTTAATATTTTGAATAGGCATACCAGCTCAGATTTTACTCCGATAAGGATCTTCAATGCTGTGACTTGCCTATATTCCGCATAAGTCCTCAGATACTGATATGGGAGTGTCTTTCATCGCAAACGTAAAGCCATTCAACCGGTTTGTAGAAGTACGGAGGAAACTACAATTCAGCGATAATAATGGTGAACCACCCATATCAACCTTCGTACAATACGATGTATAAGACACAACCAGTTTTAGATCATTTCAATGACAGTTTCCAAAATTTTATGATTAACACAAAAACTCAAGTAATAGATAAGTATATGATCAAATCAAAAGGGCACAATATACCATAATAATATAAACCAATCAAGTGAGGTTTCAAAATATGCTGTGGAGCTGATATAAGGACTGGCTATTTATTTCAATTTGACTTATATAAGGTGATTCATCGTTAAGTTTGATTTTCAATAGTCTTTTTTGAAAGATCACGTCTGACTTCTATCAAACTGCTTTATCATTTTTATTCAGTACCGTTTGGCAAATCAGCATTCTGTGAAAAATGTTTTTCTTGCTATTCGAGGAACTTACGGTGCGCATAATAGACTTACTGAAACCACTATTACCAGTTTGAGTCCCAGTTTACATAAGTGTATGATACTCGACCGAGTAGACCACATCCAGCAATTAGTGAAGAGCCTATAGCTGCCTGTAGCTGCTATTTTTCTTTTATCCGATAGTAAAAATTTTAAGTTCACTTTCAAATTTATGTGTTTTATTTTACATTATACATAAATCAAACCTCACGATGAGTCACCCTATATACCAAGAGAAAATAAGTTAGTGCTGAAACACGATTAGGAGAGTCAGTGGCTTTACAACTAACAAAGTTGCGAGCTTCATTTTGACAACCTTTTTCAATTCTCTTAACCTGCAACATAAATTGGCATACATGAAACAATTCGTTCCAACAGAAAGTATATACATAAAAATGTGTCCGCTGACAAAACTATGCAAAGAGGACAAATATTTGCGAGCTGGTCGGGATTTTTTTTTTTCATAAAATGGATGAACAATAAAGCCGTTTTCATGTTGACAAGCTTCGTGTCTCCGATACCAACTAAACGGCTAGAGAATGCAAGACAGCGGTGAGAAAATCAAGAATATAACAAAAACATGGGAGGCGTTGATTCGATGAACCAAAAATGTAATTTTAATTTAATTTTAATTTTTTAATTTTTTTTAAATTTTGGTGGGGGCTAATGCCCCCATTTATTTTGCTTAATACAAGCTTAAAGAACTATGACTTAAAACTAATAATAAAAAAAATACGGATTAGCTATATATGGAACTTATCACTAGGGCTTAAAGCTAGGGATGGTGAAGGAGATCGAATTTGAGGGAATGTGTGCTGCGATTAAAATCGAAAACGGAGAGATTGGAGTTTACCTTACGCAGCATACGGGATATAGGTTCGTTAGAGCCATATGCGGTGCGGTGATAGGTAGATGAAATAGACGGGGGCAACGTAGATTTCGAGGGTTAATGTTAAAGAAAATGGAGTTGGAAAGAGACATACAATCGACGAAGCCTGAGGGGAGTCGGTGAATGAAAAGAATGTCAGCTGCGTCCCTTCGTTTCTCAAGGGTATTCAGGTTAATGAGTTTGAGACGGTCGCGGCAGGGAGGTAAGATAAGAGGATCGTTCCAAGGTAGACTTCGAAGAGTAAATCGAAGAAAACGACGCTGGATGCTCTCAATACGGGATACATGTATTCGTTGAAAGGGGCACCACGCTTGGCTAGCGTACTCGAGAAGAGGGCGAACGTAAGTGATGTATAGTGATCTGGTCACGTACGGGTTGTAGAATTCTTTGGACCATCTTTTAACAAAGCCAAGTGATGAGTTTGCTTAAGTATTTATCAATATGCGAGCGGAAATTAAGTTCCCTGTCGCAAAATATGCCAAGGTCGCGGATAGTCTGAACTAGGGATATAGGTTGACCGTGGAGAACGTAAATTCTGGGAGTAGACATGTTGCACTTACGTGAAAAGGTAATCGATTGACATTTGGTGACATTGAGTTCCAAGCAGTTCTTGATGCACCAGGTGGAAAAACTATTTAGATCTATTTGAAGGAGGCGAGAGTCATGTTGTGAGGAAATGGGTTTAAAAAATTTGGTATCGTCAGCATAGAGAGAAAGTGCTGAGTGTTGAATCACCCTTTGAAGATCGTTAATAGTTAAGATGAAGAGAAGTGGACCTAGGTGACTCCCCTGAGGAACACCTGAAGTGGCCAAGAAAGGGGCTGATAGGACAGACCTGAAACGAACACTATAAAAACGATTATCCAGGTAAGAAGATATCTATTTAAGCAAAATGGGTTCAAAGCCCAGGACGGACAATTTGAACAGGATTAGCTTATGAGATATCTTGACAAAAGCCTTACTGAAATCAGTTGTTACAATGTCAACTTCTTTACCACTTTCTAAGGCTGAGAGAACAGAGGACACGAATTCTACGAGGTTAGAGGTAGTTGATCTACCCTTCAGGGGAAATAAAGATTTGCACTTTAAGCTTAAGGCTTCATACAAAATGCTCTCGAGAAGTTTGGGTATATGAGAAAGTTTAGCTATAGGGCGGTAATTAGTGACTTCGCTCTTTAATCCCTTTTTGTGTATCGGTGTTATGAAAGAAGACTTCCATATTTGTGGAAATTCACCTTGAGAGGGCGATAATCGGAAGAGATTTGCAAGGGGGTGGGAAAGTGTTGAGGAACACTTTTTAAGAAATATGGATGGAAGGCCATCTGGGACGGGTAAGTATTCATCATTGAGTTGCTATACTTTATTTTCTATTACTGTATGATCAAATCTTTGAGAAATAGAGGGGCCGGTGGGGAAGTTAAGCAGATATTTGAAATAAGAGGGATTATTATCGGCAAAAGATTAAAGAAAGTAGCAAAAAAGTTGGCTACGGTATGCGGATCGGTTGATGATGTGTTTTCGTATGAGAGGTATGGAGGAAAACCGTCAGATTTTTTTTGTAGCTAACAAATTGGTAGAAAGACTTAGGATCGTTTATAAGCCTTGATTGCGCACAATCAAGGTATGGCTGATAGAGAACGTTATAAAGCTGGGCGAATTTAAGTTATGCCCCGATATAGTTTGAATAGTCAACAAAAGAGTTGAATTGGAGGAAAACTGCCCATAATTTGTTTCTCTTGTTACGTAAAGAGCGAAGTTTACGATTATACAAGGGGGTTGTTGAATAATTCTCTATAGAAAATAGAGGGAGCACTTTTTAGGGGCATATTGGCGAAATCAAAAGAACACTCACTAAGATATGCGTTAATTTTGCGGAAATTTGCTTTATGAAAGTCGTAAGAGGAAGGGGTTACAGATGGGGTGGGGCGAATAGGAGAGTGGTGGAAAAGAGAAAGAAGAAGTGGTGGATGAAAGTTATCAATGGTCGATAGTGAAAGGGGACAGAGCGAGACAGAGGAGTTTATGGGATCAATGGTGAAAATGAGGTCTAATTGCCTACCCATATAGTTGCGGACGCCACTCACTTGGTATAAGCTAGTGTCTGTGAGCTCGTCTAGAAGAGACATTCTTTACTCGAGGTAGGCTTAGCGATAAAAAAAGATTCGTCAACAGATTGAGTCCAGTGCAGCTGGGGTAAATTGAAATCTCCGAATATAATGATATCATCGAGAGGATCAGATAAATTAATTGTTTGATCAAATGCATCGATGGCGAGTTGGTAGCATTCGATTGGTTGTGCGGGTGGGATGTAAAAACACATAACGTACAGAGACCTACAGGGGAGAGTTATCTTTATTGAAACGTAGTCAATCTTAAAAGAAGTAGAAACAGCGATTGGTGAAGAGTTTAGGTCATTGCGGACGGCAAATATGACACCTCGACAGGGAGAGTCATCATTTGGACGAGTCAGATCGTCATCTCGAAAAATATTGAAACTAGGGGGAAATAATTCCTGATTCTTCATATCGGGAATTAGATTAGTTTCGGTCAGAGCTTAGACCTCAAATGGGAGAGCGTAAGATTGGCGCAAGACGGCACGGGTCTTAGATCGCAGTCCTCTAACGTTTTGATAGTAGAAGGTAAGAGGAGGGTTATTTCGAGAGGGCGTAGGAGTGGATTTTCGAAACACGTTAGGGACGAAAAAATTTGTCGTTATCAGCTCTGCACTCCTTTTTGAGTGCACATAGTTACCGAAAGCAGCAAGGTCGTCTGAGACTTCTTGGGGAGACATATTGAAAATCTCGTGGAACTTAATATATAAGTTCCTCAGACTTGTAAGGTCAGTAGGGAGACCTTCCTGCTGTATGGAGACCATGACGCGTGTTTTGGTTTTTCCCTCATAACAAATTGTGTCTGATTTGTCATGCAGATATGCTAGAAGGAGACGTATATTCTCGTACGTCTTTTTTTCTCTAAGCCTAGATGTGCATAACGACATTCTGTTGTGTCAAAAGTTTGTTGAGTTTTTTAAACAACGGGTGGCAGAAGGGGGTCAAAAAGGGGGCGAGTGGACGGAGATGTTAATGGTGAAGCAGCGGTAATTGAAGGGGCTTTAGACACATTTGCAGATGAGGGATTTATAATATGAGAACTAATGAAATTGATTTTAGGTGTGTCAATACATTTACAGATGCGCATCTTTCCAACGTTAAATTAGCACCAGTAGGGTTCCTAAATAACCATTCGTATCTAGTAGGTAGGTCGAGTTTAAAGCTTCGATTACCTTTGTGGTGAGATGGCAGGAACATTTCACAATTGCTGATGGTGTTGCCGTATTTGTCCGCGAAGAATTTCGTGATCCAAGAAATGTCAGCGCTTACGGGGGTGCCTTTGATAAAAAATGTACTCCTATCGGTTTCGATTTTATCCAGTCTACGCCTCCATTCGGAAGGTGTCCATGTTGTACCAAAATGTTTGATGAGCTTGAGTGGGGCGGCAACGGGAGGAGTAACAGTTTCGTTCTCTTGGATTGAACGGGCAGCGGGAAAATTTGTAGATTTATTTAACCGTGGTGGTGGTGAAAGTGGGTCGACTTCGGTTTCCAGTAATTCAGCCAAAATTGATATATTGTAGTGAACATTCTGGTGGTGTTGTGTGTGTTGATTGGTAAATTGTCAATTTTGTTGCTTATCGTTTCGATATGATTCTCGATATCGAAAATCGTTGATTGTGCTGCAACCGTCACCAACACAGTTGATTCTATCAAAGATTACTTCGAACATTGGATCTGGCTGCATTAGAGATGGTTGTTTCTTTGAGGTTGATTGAAAATGAGTCTCAAGATCTTCACGCAGGCTGTTTATTAATTCGCACAGTTTTAGGTTAATGATGTTTTGGGCGGAACAAACTGCTTTGAGATCATTGATCGCAGTATTCATCTCGACCAGACTTGCAGATTGTTTTTCGATGTTGGTGAGCTTGGACTTTATTACATCGGTTGAGGACAGAACCGAGTTGCCTAATTCATCAGCGTAACTGACACTACTTTCTAAATTGGACTGATTCGTCGTAATCATTTTTGTGAGACTTTTTTGGAAAGAGTCATTAGATTCACTGAGGCACTTAATAGCAAGCAACACGTGCGAAAGCGAGATGATCTTGCACTCATCACAAAAGAATAGGAGTTTGTCAGAGAACTCTTTGACTAATACGGTATTCCTTTTATTTAATCCCACACAAATTGCATGGAATGATTTTCCACAGATTTCCTTACAAGTGACAAAGTCAGCATTGAGATCAAAGATTGGGCAGTTAGTGATTCCGCAAGAAATGGCAATTTTAACAAAAGTACAATAAACGAAAAGGGTACAGAAAATTTAGTAATGCACTAAATATATGCGGAGCCGATAGCAGAAGTGGCAATGCGACAGTTATTGAGCACGAAAAATTGAGGTTAGTCAAAAAAAAAAAACCAAAGATACAGTCAGCACTTGGGGTAATGTCGTGAAACTGATAGCAGAAGAAGAGATATGGAAGGGGAAGAAATAAATTATATTTAAAAGTTTAATGCGGAGCAAAACGAAAACACGTCCGAACTCGGCGAACAGTACTTACTATGATGATCGCCGAAAAGCAAAATTCAAATACTACCTACGATTATTCTGTAATTTACTTGAAATTGTTGTGAACAATGCTTATATAGTACACATCAAATTGGAGGAAAACTGCTTTCCTGCCCAGAATTTCGCCAAGTTGTAGGTTGTTCCCTCATTGCTGATTTCTGTACTCATCAGAGAGCCCTTCCATTTGCAGTGATGGCGAACGGCAAACATAAGGAAGAGGTGTGTACAATGTGTCAAATCCCGTTTTGAGAATCGAACAAAGAATACCAGTTCAATATGTAACGTTCAGTTATGTTTTAGTTTAGTCTAGGTTTTAATTTCATAATAAATTAGGTTTTAAACTTGTTATAAACCGCATTTAGTTGTAACTCAATTGTTTTTAATTTAAGTTCTTACAAACGGATTATGAGCCAAGGGTATTAAAAAGTTTTTTTTTAAGCTAAACAGTGACATTTTTCCATACTAGGTTTAGCGACTAGATGAAAAAAATAGGGATCGTGGTAAAAACAGATAAAAAGTGTGATGAATCATATCGAAAAAAAAAAAAACATACAAGAAACAGAAGGTACCGCTTGGGGTAACAAAGATGAGAAAGCAATTGCGTTAAATCTTCTCAACTCAACTGTATTAAAAATTGTAAGACCTCGGTTGCAGCCTGGGATACCTTTGAAAATTTGTATTAACCAGCCAAATGGACTAGTAGGAAAAGTTTTAAGCAATTGCTGCATTTAAGATTGTAAGAAAACTAAAAAAAAAGAAAAATAAGTTCATAATTTTGCCGATCTCGTTGAAAAATTAAAAAAAGATAAGCATTGAACTGGAGAACGAACTTCTGTCAATTAATTTACTTTGTAGCCTTCCTTCTAGCTACGAAAATGTTATTCTTGTAATAGAGGCGTGCGAATCGTTACCAATGTATGAAAATCTTAAAAAAGACCGTATGAGAGAGGTAGCCCAATTAAATAATTAAATAATTTAATAGCAGAGCATGCATTGTATATACGTAATTGAAAGCAAAGAGCACCGCCAAATCAATAGAACGTTTTGTGTTTTACGTGAACATCTGTCTTGAAGACATAATTTCACGGGATGCCCTTAAGTCCATGGGTACCTTGCCATCGCTAACCTTCATTAATAGTATAATACCAAAGCATAACTTGTGTTGGAGGCACAAATTTCACCCTTAGTATGGGTTGAGACCGATCTAAAACCACTTGCTGATCTTAGCACTCAGTACTTATTGCAACTCTACATTAGGTCAATCAAAACGCAAGACCCATGACGTTCCCACAAAAAAGCCTGCCTCTACAAGTCAGCTCCGGATCGAGATCAGGAGGGCTCCTGACTCCCATGTTACCGTGATTTAAGTCCTGGTAGAGACTTTTTTTTATAATACCGCGCGCGCACCCTTTTATTGGCTTCTTCTCCAGGGCACGGGCGGGTGGTGTCGTAGTTTGAAACTCAGGTGTATTAGGTTTCGATATTTTTCCCAGAGGTGGTTGTCAAACTGGACGGGACGAGCTCGTACATCCTCCTCAACCAGTGGGTCTTAAGTACGTGCTATGCCTTCATGTCAGAGTTGACGCTGACGGGATTTTCATACATACAAATTCTATGAAAAGACTTTTTCACAGAATTGCCCGGCACGGGATTCGAACCCGCGACCTTCTGCTTGACGAGTCTATGCATATACCACTACACCACGGCCATCACCGGACTACCGGTGGTCCTGCCGCCAACAAGTTTCTAGTGGCTTACGTGGACGCCTGTTATGTAAAACTTAAGCTACAAAACAAATTAAGAATGGCAAAAATTCGTCGTTGGGTCTGCTTATTTTCTCTACGACTTTTTACTGTTGCTACCACCGGAGGCGATAACAAAACTTATTGAATATTGTGACTCCATAAAGATGGGACTTATTATATGTGGCGATGCTAGTGCTCAGATCACGTTTTGGGGCAGTAGCAAGTGCAACATAAGAGGTAATCGTTTCCTAGATTTCATACAATCGCTTGACTTGGCTGTCAACAATGTTGGCTCTCAACCAACTTTTCTTACTAGAGTAATACAGCAAGTAATCGACTTAATTTTATCCAACAGGTATGATTAGGAGATTACTAGCTGGAAAGTACTATCAGAGATATCCGTGTCAGACCTTGTTGAAGAGGAGGAATCCGCATGAAACCAACTGGGCGCGATTTAAAGAGGAACTCGATAAGTACAATAGTGCTCCCTCTAAGCTCAGGACAAACTAAAGCTTGAGGAAGCTGTACAGAACATGAATGACACCCTCTCCAAGTGTTTCGAAATGGCAAGTCCAGCTAGTAGGCAATCCTGCAGATCGCCCGTTCCTTCGTGGAATGCAGACCTAAAGCGTCTTCGTAAAGAATCCAGAAAACTTCTAAACAGGTCACTTAAGACTAATCTGGAGGAAGATTAGGATTTTTACAGATAGAAGCAAAAAGACTTTAATAAGCTTATTTGGATTTCGAAGAGTACCTCTTACCAAGCTTTTTGCGAAAAGATAAAAACTATCTGTGAAACCAGTAGGCTGGTCAAAGTCCTCTAAAGAGGAAGATCAAATAGGTTGGAACCACTTAGAAATTCTGACGGTACCTCAGTCGGGTTTGTACTCTTAAACGAGCCGGGCATACTTCCTCTCCCGTCTTATTCAATCCGTTTTCCTAAAAATATAAACATTGCTAAGGGCGGTCTTAACACATTTGAGTATTTGTTTTCCTCTATTAATAAATCCAGGAGAACGACTGCTCCTAAAATGTCGCATGGTGACAATTATTTCAGTCCTCTGGAATGTCATCTTGACACGTACAATGAAGACGATATGTCTCCGAGTGTTAGTCAGTTGCCTGCAAAAAAAATTATTGTTCCCCTCATTAAAATACTGCACAAAACCAGTGAATATGTGCATCAACTGCTTAAAGATCTGAAAATAAATGGCTACTCCATTAAAAAAATTGTAATAGGAATTAAACTGTTTTGTGAATCAACTGATTCATTTATTACCATGTGCAGTGGCTAAACCCTTTCGGATCTAAACATATATAACCGGTTATGGAAAAAAAAGTGATTATTATGCATTGAACTAAACTGGAGGTACAAGTTTCTATTTTAGTTCATAAATATAAAAAAAGGGAAAATATAAAATCAAATTAAATTTAAACATATATATGTGAACATTGCACTTTGTTCAGTTAATATACGTTCGTTCCTTACACCCTTCTAACTTGCAACGCGAGACACTTGTTTTGTCGTCGTTTTTGGAAAGGTGGTGAACTTGATCGTATCGAACCTCTGGAATTGGTTTCCTTTCTTTAGCTTTTGGAGGTTGTGGTGAATCAACTTTATCAATTATTATCAAGCCTTCAGCAATTTTAATTCGGGAGCTCAAAAGGTCAAGATGAATGTTGAACCCTTTCGAAATTTATTCCAAGAGTTGACAACCACTAGGTCTATAGCATGAAATATCATCCTCACTGTCCACTTACGGAATTTTATGTGGATCAGATAAAGGCTAATAAGTTGGTCCAGGAGATCAACCTCAGCCATACACATATTGTAATGTCTTATAACTTGGGGCTGCTCTATTTCGATAAATTGCTTTTGGTCTTTTGACCATTTTTTTATAATATTTTTTTGACCAGTTCTCATGAAATTGGAACCCACCATTACAGGGATATTATCTAGTCAGTTCGTAAGGGCGACGTCTTCATCCAAACTGACTACTTCCTCGGAATACTCTCTGGGCTTCTTCTTAAAAAGTTTGTCAGCCCTTTTAACAAATGGAATATCCAATATGAGGAAAAAAAGTTATCAAAATAGAGTTGATGACCTGGACTTTTGACTCGGTTCGACAAACGAACAACTACTGATGTACCCAAATCGAACAAGCTCCTATCTTCAATATCAACTTCAGTTGAGGATCCTTGGTAAAATAGAAAGTCATAAATCGTTCCACTTTTTCCACATAATAAAAATATTTTGATGCTCTAAGAGCAAGGCTTTTTAAGGAACCATTTGCTCCTCTATGCAAAAACACTGCTCTGAATCGAGTTCAAGGCAACGTTTCCGTATAGAGTCGTATATTGGGTGAACTTTCTAAGACCAGTCAATATTATTTGGATCTTTTTCAAGATAGTTAACAATGTGTAAATTGTTTCTGAGAGATCGGAAATGATCTCTCGACATAGAATTTTTAAAAAGGTGGTATATTGCTGCTCGGTATATAAATTTTTTATAGAAGCTATGTCCTCAAATACTCTACCTGGCAAATACTTTTCAAAATACTGCAAGGGCTACAATTGCTCCCAAAGCAAATCAATTACAATTTCGTAATCCACAGGCATACCTACGAAGCTTCGATTGCAGTTTCTTCCTAATCCTCTTCTGGTGTTCCAGACACGTCATCATCAACTTGCTCTCTACCGCAGTACCATCAAGCATACCTTTTTATATACGAGTACATACATATAGGGTTTTCTAAGAATGACTTGACAACTTTTTTTTTAAATTAAAGGCAAACCATTTGAGATATTTCAAAAACTTTATTATTGTCTTGAAGTACAATCAGAACATTTATGAATGGAACTAAACTTCGTTCATATGGCCACCGCGGGCACGTTTGCAGCGGTCGTGTTGGCATAAACCAATAATTTAACGTAGTCCCACAGAAAATAGTCAAGCGGCGTTAAATCGCATGAACGAAGCAGCCAATCGACTGGCCCATGTCTTGAGATAACACGCTCACCATACTTACTCTTCCATAAATCGATTGTAGTGTGTGCTGTGTGGCTTGTAGCACCATCCTGTTAAAAACACATGTCGTCCAAGTCCATATTTTGTGCAATGTTTACAATAAATATACGAAAATTAGTAACCGTTGTGACTGGGTATGTTATATAGGGCACACGAATTTTTAAACATTTATTTCAGTAAAAATACAAGATATGATTACCATATTTTTTTGTTGAAAAACATTGTTTGTAGACCAAAGACGTAAATTAAGATAGCACTTTAGTATAAAATCTGTGGAAACTATTGTTTTTTGAAACAAAATTATTGCACTCACCTGCGATGACTATTATTGGTTTTGACACTTGACTTTTAATTCAAAGAAATGAGTTGTTATTGTTACCAAATAAACACGAAACTTGGACGAATCCTAAAAGTAGACTCACATTAATCAAAATTAGAATTTAAATTTCAATTGTATTTCTAGGGGTTGAATAATACATTGCAAACAACCGTGTGCAGTATACTGCACATCCGGTCCGAAAGGGTTAAAATACAGAAAGTGTCAATTCGTTTCTCACGACCTTAAAAGGGAAAGGTCGTTTCAAGCTTTTCTTTTCGGTTTCGATGAGATCCCTCTAGACTCTTTTAAAAAAGAACTAATTTCTTTTAGACTAAAGTGTTTTGAT
The DNA here is from genome assembly GCA_907269105.1 of Volucella inanis. Taxonomy (NCBI): domain Eukaryota; kingdom Metazoa; phylum Arthropoda; class Insecta; order Diptera; family Syrphidae; genus Volucella; species Volucella inanis. The sequence goes on along the minus strand of OU026155.1, from coordinate 43,971,496 downwards.
GTAGATTTCCTTTACGTTGTCTATTTCGAAAATGGATCTGTTCGGCTATCCGATCTCAAGAAAAATATGTAAACTATATTTCGAGCGCAAGTGAGATGGGAATTCCACCGCAGCCCAAAAAACAAATTGAATCAGTGCATTAACTGCCAAATGTTTGGGCATGGAGAAAGACACTTCAATGTCAAAACACGCTATGGTAATTGCTCCGGAAATCATCCAACAAACACATGCACATCTACCGCCATCTTAAAATGTTCAAAGTGTGACGTTAATCATAAATCCACTGATTCTACTAGTAAAAGTCGTGAGAAATATTTACAAATTAGGTAAAATTTGTCACTATTAACAAATTGATCTCATGTTTTGACTCGCATTACATCACAAAGCCAACAACCTGCCAAGAGCTTTAACTTCAGCAGTATGAACGATTTTCCATAACTCCCGAAGACACGTCATCAGCAAGTGACTCCTCAGCCCGCAAAAGCTCTTTAACGAGATGTGCAATCAGTGCACGTGGCCGTACCCCAAGGCTCTTCTTCTACAGAAAGCTACTTGTTCTCTCATGAAAAGCTTACATCTCTTTCAGTGGAAATGATCAACAAACTTGGAAAATGCAAATCAAATGCAAAAATGCAATTTAATGTCCATAGCACAGCTTGCTATTAAATATTTATATTCCAATGGCAAGTAATAGAGAAGAAATTATCAAGCTTTTATGTTGGAATGCAAGAGGTATTCGCAACAAAAGCGGTGAATTTTTCAATTTTGCTTCAAATCAACAGTATGTCAAAATTAAACATATGTTTATTACATATGTTACGCATAGTAAACGCAACATAGTAAATTTTTCATGTTATGCGTACAATTATGTGTGTTATAGACGGAATTGCCATCTTAGTAAAAAATGGTTTACTCTACTGCCAAAAGCAAATACTACACTCATTGAGAATATACCAGGTGTACTGGTATGAAATGAGCGTCAAGATACAAATGCCTCGATTTTTTTTTTTTTTTTTTTTTGTTCAGTTGCTATGACACCTGTCAAACATATTTAATATACATCAAGTCATTGGGCAAACAACATCATATTTTTTCATCGTGTTAAAAATGTTGAATGATTGTCGAGGCATATAGTAATTATGCTCTATCAGAACCAACATGCAAAAGATGCTTTCAACGTTTCAGAGATAATAATTTTGATATGAGAAATAAAGAACGTGGAAGACCACCAAAAAAGTTTGAAAACGCCAATTTGCAAACATTATGGGATGAAGATGACACTTTGAGTCAGAAAAAAATGGCAGAAATGTTAAATGTTGCAAAACAAACAATTTCTGGACGTTTAAAAGCTATGGGAAAGTTCCAAATATCTGGAAAATGGGTGCCACATGAATTGAATGAAAGACAGATGGAAAACCGAAGAACCACTTGTGAATTTGTGCTTCAAAGACACTATAAAAAATCAGTTTTGCATCGAATTGTTACTGGCGATGAAAAATAGATTTACTTTCAGAATCCTTAATGGAATGTAGTGTACCACGAACTCCTAAAATCTGGTGAAACCGTTAATACAGGTCGCTACGGACAACAAATTATCAATTTAAACCATTGATGGAAAAACAACCAGAATTGGCCAGAAGACACGGCAAGGTAATTTTGCGCCATGACAATGCACCTGCACACAAAGTAAAACTGGTTCAGGATACAACCAAAGCACTTGGCTGGGAGCTGCCACCCCACCCGCCGTATTCCCAAGACTTGGCTCCTTCCGACTACCATTTGTTTTCATCTATGGGACACGCATTAGCTGAGCAGCACTTCGAATTATACGAGGAAGTCGAAAATTGGGAGACTTTTTGGTTTGCTTCAAAAGACGAATAGTTTTATTGGCGTAAAATCCATAAATTGCCTGAAAGATAGGAAAAATGTGTAGCCAATACTTTGAATAAAATGAAAATTATCAAATCATTAAAAATTAGTGATTCAACTAATTTTATTTTACAGAAAAACACCTGGTAGGTATTGAAATCATATTTGAAAATATCTTTAAATTAAAGATTTTCAATTTTCAACGCTTACAAGCGAATTAATCAGTAATGATCGGTTTGTTATGGGCGGTGATCTGAATTGCAGGCTTCGTAATTAGTCCTGTGTAAAAGCTAATTCGTGGGGTAACGTTCTAGAAAATTTTCTTGCGTCGCATAATTTCACAATTTTACACCCATTTAGTCGAACCCACATTATTTCTACATAACGATTCACTCCTTCCACACTTTCTTGACTTCTTTCATTCCAACATTCCCAACGTATTTTCTCCGACTGTTGTCATCAAAGCTTTAAGCTTTGATCAACTACCAGTCACCTGTAATGTTCTCTCTAGTCCAAAAACTCTTAATGTGCAATACTCAAATTTTAATAAAGCAAACTGGGATGTATTTCGCCAACACGTCTCAATTGGTCTCAATAACTGTTCCACAAATTTAGAATTGACAACCACTTGCAGACAAGTCGATGATGATTCAATTTTCTGGAGACTAAAATTAAAGATAGCATACAATTTTAGTTCAAAGAAAACTCCAATGCATTAGATCTGCTATTTTTCCACGATCTATGTATATTAAAACCAGAAACGTTCTTAGGCGAATATGGCAAAGATATTGGTTGATCTATGATTTCCGAGAAATTAATTTTCTAATACGTTTAATCCGAATGGGAATTGCAGATTTTAAAAACAACAGTTGGAACATGTTGTAAAACTTAGCACATTCGATCCTCATTCCAAACCATTTTAGAATACTATATTAACAAAATTATTAAAAAAAAAATACATAACCAGATTCCCAGTTTGGCTCCTAATAATTCATTAATCACAGACAGTAAAGGATAATCTGAGCTTTTAACAGACGTATTCTTAGAAACCATTTAGTCTCCCAAAATATTGTATCTGTAATGGAGTCTGAGGTTGAAGCTGTGATGTCATTATTTAGCGTAATAAGTCCGTTATTTCCGCCTGACGAGCTTGTCACCTTAGAGTTCATTATCCCTCATCTGAAATGTAAGAAATCGCCTGGTTTCCATGACACAAATAACATAACCATTTAAAACCTTCCCTTAAGTAAAATAAAGTTCCTCCAGTTTATTTACAATTCTTAATTCAAGTTAAATTACTTTCCCTTAATATGGAAAAAAAGTAAATTTAATTGCATTGCTCAAATCAGGTTAGATCCCAGGAATCCAAATAGTTACAGACCTATTAGCTTGTAAATGCTTTTCTGGGGCTTCTGCCCCAAGTGCAATTCGGATTCCGCGAACGACATAGTACTTTTCATCAAGTTTTAAGAATTTGTTAGGAAATAAAACAAAGCCTAAACAGAAAAAGGTCGACTGGTTCAGTACTACTAGACATAGAAAAAGATTTTAACTCTGTTTATATATACTGACGACTCGGCTTTGTATTCGTCTCATACTAGTGGAACAGTCATTGCAAGTCACTTACAAAACGCTCTAAATAATTTCTTTGAATATTTTAAGCATTGGAAAGTTAAAACTAACCTTCGGTATACATATAATGAACACCTTAAATAAATTAAACATCGCCATCAAAATGTTGTATCACTGATTAATCGAAAATTAATGCTAAGTCGTCAAAACAAACTGATATTGTTTAAGTTCGTGTTTCAAATCATAATTACTTATGGTTCCCCCGTGTAGGGGAATGCAAAACCAGACATTAAGGAACTACAGATAGAACAAAACAAAATTTTTAAAATGATGTTGAAACTTCCTTGAGACTTTTCAACAATGATTTTACATGAAAAAGGTGGCATAATTCAAGTTGCCAGAAGAATTGAAATACTCAATGAGAAGATTTTTTCGAAATGTATAATTGTTGAAAATATACGAGTACTAGTTACTAATCTTACGCTTCTCAAATTACATAGTCGTTTACATTAATTCTTTTCTGTGCAATATTACATATTCATATATTGTTTATTAATTAGTTATTACTTATTGTTTGTTATTCATTATTTGTTATTTATTATTTACTATTTGCTATTTATTACTTATTACTGATTATTTATTATTCATTATTTGTTATTTATTATTTGTTATTTATTATTTATTATTTACTATTTATTATTTATTATTTATTATTTATTATTTATTATTTATTATTTATTATTTATTATTTATTATTTATTATTTATTATTTATTATTTATTATTTATTATTTATTATTTATTATTTATTATTTATTATTTATTATTTATTATTTATTATTTATTATTTATTATTTATTATTTATTATTTATTATTTATTATTTATTATTTATTATTTATTATTTATTATTTATTATTTATTATTTATTATTTATTATTTATTATTTATTATTTATTATTTATTATTTATTATTTATTATTTATTATTTATTATTTATTATTTATTATTTATTATTTATTATTTATTATTTATTATTTATTATTTATTATTTATTATTTATTATTTATTATTTATTATTTATTATTTATTATTTATTATTTATTATTTATTATTTATTATTTATTATTTATTATTTATTATTTATTATTTATTATTTATTATTTATTATTTATTATTTATTATTTATTATTTATTATTTATTATTTATTATTTATTATTTATTATTTATTATTTATTATTTATTATTTATTATTTATTATTTATTATTTATTATTTATTATTTATTATTTATTATTTATTATTTATTATTTATTATTTATTATTTATTATTTACTA